>ML685883.1:8793368-8837683 GCA_007922175.1 Pelusios castaneus
CACTGGAGAGGGGCAATTAAGTGAATTTAGCCCACCCGAAGGTTACATAAGCTCAACAGCCTGTCTTCTGGAAACTCTCTAAACGTGATCTTTGTAATCAACTTGAGCTAGATTTTCCCACTACTACAATTGAAACTGGGTAATATTGTAACTGTTGGTTGTTTTTCTCTGCTTGTATGGTTATTGCTATTAGTATCTAAATGTTATATACCTGGCAATAAAATAACTTTTGTAATCAAGTTGGTTGCCAGACTCGCTACAAACTTCTTTTACTTCTGTGTGTTCTTGGTTTCCCTATATTGCTCTGCAGAAACCCTTGTTTTATCTAGCCAAAAATCCCTGTAATGCCCAAAAATCCTGTGGGGTTACTACTAGAACAATTGTAAAGTGACAGTGGGGATAACAACGTGCTGAACTTGTGCCATATAAAGGAGGCAGCTGCAAAGTGCTGCTCTGCCCAGCCTGATTGAGTCCAGGGCCATATAAAGATGAGAGCTGAAAAGTGCTGTTTTGACCCAGCCTACTCAGCCATGTGTTCTATTCCGGTGCGATGCCAGGGGCATATAAGGGTGACAGCAGAGCCACCCAACCTGTAACCTAGCCTGCTGAGTTCAGGGATATATAGGGGTCAGCTGAGAGTACTGATAGATCCAGTCCACTCAGATGCACTTTGTTAATCAGTGAATGTATATATGGGTGGTTATTTGAGTTTGGGGCTGGAGGAACCCAGTCCTGGGAAATTTAGTTTCTGCAGGGTAGCTCCATTGGGAGGGGACTTGCAGAAGAAAGAAGTAAGCTCCATATAGAAAGACAACTGACACAAGCAGTACAGTAATAGGATTACAACCTCTCCCCCGCATCTGCAATTTGGTTGTAATATGCCTCATGATGTGCGAGGACATTGAATGTTTTCTTCAGCTGATTACAAGTGCACTTATTGCTGTGCTGGTGGGCTTTGGCTTCCAATTGAAAAATGCCTCCTCCAGTAGCCATTGTCAATGAGCTGGGCACCTATAGCCAATCATCTGCCCACTAGAATAGCAGAGTATGGAAGTGAACAGAGACTAGGCAACCTCGATGTTGTCTAGCATGTGAGCTGGAGGTGAGAATCTTTTGACATTAATATAAAACTTGTTAGCTAAACCTGGCACACAAA
Source organism: Pelusios castaneus (assembly GCA_007922175.1). Taxonomy (NCBI): domain Eukaryota; kingdom Metazoa; phylum Chordata; order Testudines; family Pelomedusidae; genus Pelusios; species Pelusios castaneus. The sequence continues at coordinate 8,794,525 of ML685883.1, forward strand.
GAAGAGCATCGATATCAAACTTCATCATTGCTCATGTCAGTGCAATGTGGGTAAGCAATAGATGGTGATCTGTGTTCATGGCACATTCTACACTGGGATGCACTCTGAAGGAGCTGAAGAAAGCTCTGTCACATGTGATGAGGTGGTCCAACTCCTCCTGATTATTGCATCGTCATTTGAACTCTCACTCAAGACTAGAGAGGTTCTGAGAGGCACAGAATGTGAGAAAACAGCAAGTGATATCTCTGGGTGTATCTGAACCATAATGGCCAGTGATTTGTTCAAGCCCAAATTTCAGGGAGCCAGTAACGACATTTAGGTTGCCCAGTCTAACAAGTTTATTATATGGAGGCATGTGGCCTCCTAAATATTTCAGTTGATCATACATATGATCTTTGACTAAATCAACTGATTCCTCTGACACATAGATTATGACAGACAGTGACAGTAAGGTGACCATACTGATCTTATCTTTAAGATACACAATAAGTAGTAAAGATGACACTGACATTCAACTTATCATGGAGGACTTGGCCTCAACTCACACTAGGAATGCTACCCCATGTAACTGGTTGGGACAGCCACAATACAGAAGCAATGAATCTTCCAGCTTGTGGCATCCATAATCTACCAGCCTTGGTTCTATTGTCTATGCCAAGACAATCCATTTCTCATGAGACAGCAACCTGATGACCACTGCTGTAAAGGAGTTGCAACATTCTGGGTTGCAATTTTGATGGATTGATGGAAGATCCCAGTAATGATTGAGTACTTTGGCATGGTATATTGTACATGTGCCTGCTGATGCACAACCTCTGTGCATCCCCAGGGGCTATGATGTAAGCCAATCACATCTGCCCCAGGGGGAGATGACACCAATAGGGCATCTGCAGCTGAGAGTAGAGCAGGGGCTTTAACTCATTTTGTCTACACTGGCGGCTCTGTTAAGTCGACGTAACCAAGGTCGACTTTAAGTCGACTTAAAGTTGACCTTGTTAAGTCAACTTAGAGAGTCCACAGCCCTGCATTCACACTGGCAGGTGCTAGGTTGAAGGAGGAGTGGCCAGGAACTCTGTGAGGAGGCCTGCGGGACAATTAGGTTGACTTAAGGGCTATTCCTAATCTAAATTGGCCTAAGTCAACTTAATAAGGTCTACTTAAGCCTTAGGTCGACCATTAGAGGAGGTGTTTTTAAATCGACTTAAGGAAGTGCTTAAGTCGACTTAATAAATGCCCAGTGTGGATGCAGGAGTCTGTAGGTCAATTTAACCTTCCTCTCTACATACTTGTGCTGTTCTTTGGTACTCCTCCTTAGCATATTGTCTGTCTTCACTTTTTTAAGATTCCTTTTTCTTTTCAGGTGAGTAAAAAACTCCTGATGTAACTGTATTGTCCTTTTACTATTCTTATCTTTCCTTTGCATTGGAATAATTTTCAGTTACGTCCTTAATTTTGTCGTCTTTAAAAACTGACAGGTCTCCTGAACTCTTGTCCCTTAGATTTTCTTCCCATGGTCCCTTATCTACCAGTTTCTGAGTTTGTTAAATCTGCTTTAACCGTTATCCTTATTCTGCTGCTCTCACTACTTCCTTTCCTTAGTATCATGAAATCTATCATCTCATGGTCACTTTCACCTAACTTGCCCTCTATCTTTAAATTCACTACCAATCCTACTTGAATCCATACCACTTCTGCAGTACATTTGAGGAAATTTTCCTTGTTGAAATACAGAAAAAAAGGCAGCTGCTAACCTTTGGCAACCTCCCCTCCCCTTCCTTCAATTGGAAGTCTCATAACTATTGACAAAACCACCTCCAAGATGAAGACAGTGAAGCTAATGCAGTTCTAGGATGTATCAGGAGAGGTATTTCAAGTAGAAACAGGGAGGTGTTAGTGCTGCTGTACAAGGCACTAGTAAGATCCCATCTGGACTATTGTGTTCAGTTCTGGTCCCCCATGTTTAAAAAGGATAAATTCAACTTGGAACAGGTGCAGAGAAGGGCTACAAGGATGGTGTGTGGAGTGGAAAACCTGCCGTGTGTGTGGAGACTCAAGAAGCTTGACTTGTTTAGCCTAACCAAAAGAAGGTTGAGGGGGGATGTGATTGCTCTCTATAAATACATCAGAGGGATTAACAGCAGGGAGAGGAATTATTTGAGTACAGCACCAATGTGGACACCAGAACAAAATGGTTATAAACTGTCCATCAAGAAATTTAGGCTTGAAATTAGACACAGGTTTCTAACAATTAGAGGAGTAAAGTTCTGGCATAGCCTTCCAAGGAGAGTTGTGGGGGCAAAAACCATAACTGCTTTCAAAACTGAACTCACCACTTGATAATGAGAGACAATAAGGAGCAGTTTTAGAGGCCTCACAATACAGTTTTCACAGCCACAACATAAAGAGATTTCAATGGCAGAGTTGGATGTTACTTCCAACTCTGGAGTAGCATAACAGGCAAAGAAGGGGTTGGAAATACAAACCCCAGTGGTATTCTTCTTCTCCAACAAAGGTACGCAGCATGATCTGCTCATCACAAATACCAACTTCAAGCAGAGCAACAAATTTAAGATGACCAGGAAATGTCCTTAGTCCAAATACTGGCACTTCCTCAATTGTTTAATAGTCAGAGCCTGCAATCACAGTGACCTCCATATAACATGAGCCATGAGAGGTATAGATCACTGTTGGACACACAATAGATTAGTAAGATCAGTCATCTACCTGCAGCTCACTCCACCACACCAAACACCTAAAGATTAAGCAAAAGCAGAATGTCAAAGCACCTCCAGACCAAGTCAGCTGTGAGACTTTCCAGCAATACCTGTCTGAGACTTTCCAGAAATACCTTGCCTTATGACATCATTGATATTCAAGAGCACTGGGACCAATTTAAAAATACTCTTCATGTGCTGAAACCATAGGATATTCCATTCACTAGCACCAAAACTGGTTTGATGGAAACAATGAGGAAATCCTAGCATTAATTAAAAGAAAAGAAATGCATTCTGTAACTGGCAAAATTACTCCTCTAACCAACAAAAACAGGAGGCTTACCGCTTGTTCAAAGTTGAAGTCCAAAGGGGGTTATGTGACATGAAGAACAAGTTGTGGTAAGAAAAGGCCTCTGAGATCCAGGGTTTCAAAGAACAGGATGACATAAGAAGCATCTTTCAAGCAACAAAAGCTATATATGGGCCAAGTTCAAAAGCCCCCTTACATTCTCAGGATGGCTCCATCCTCCTTAAGAACATGCAACCATTAAACAATGCTGAAAGGAGCATTTTGAGGAGCGTACTAAACTATGAAACCATGGTCTCTGAAGACTATTGAATTTATTCCACAATAAAACTCCTTGGTGATTTCTCCCCTCTTCTGAGGAAGTCCAATGTGCCGTCACCCAGACAAAAAAATCACAAGGCACCTGGCCCAGACAGCATCCCAGCTGAGGTTTTTAAAACTGGGGGAATAATATTCCAACACAAACTCTACCAATTCCTTGACAAAATCTGGACCTGCAAAGAAATTCCACCGGACCTTAAGAATGCCAACATTGTTACAATATTCAAGAAAGGGGACAAACCTTAGTGCAAGAAGTACAAAGGCATTGCCCTCCTTTCCATCACAGAAAAGATCCTTGCCTGGATCCTACTAAACCAGTGGTTCCCAACCTGTGGCCCACTTTTGGCCCATCTGGTCTTTCAAAGTAGCCCGGCACTCCTCTCCTGCTGGTCAGAGAAGGAAACTGCTGTGTAAGGACCCAGGCAGCGTGCGTTGCCGCAGGGCTACAACACTGGTGCAGTTTCCTTCCTGCAGCCAAGAGGATGGGAGGTCAGCACGCCTCCCCCCTTGGCTCTAGCAGGGAGCATAGCAAAGTGTTCACCCTGGATCCCTAGATGCTGGGTCTGTGGTGGAGTCAGAGGGAGAGGAGATCATCGCGGTCTCCTTAGATCTGGCTCTGTGGGAGCAGGGGGCTGTGAATGGAGATGGTGGCCCTTCAGGGTTGTAAAAAATGGTATCTGTGGCCCTTGAGCCAAAAAGGTTGGGAATCACTGTACTAATCCACCTTCTCCCTCTTGCTGAGGAATTTCTCCCAAAAATCAGAGTTTGGCTTCAAGCCATCTCAAGGTACAATTAACATGATCTTCATGACATCACTGATTCAGGAGAAGCACAAAGAGCAACACCAGGAACTGTTCATGGCCTTCATTGACATAACCAAGGCCATTGACTGTACCAGTCATGATACCCTATGGAAGGTGTTCTGTAGGCTTGGCTATCTACAAAAATTCATTTTCATCATTAAACCACTCTCTGATGGGATGACTGTCACTGTTCTGTGCAATGGTGCAGAGATCAAATAATTCGTCATTTGCACTGGTATCAAGCAGGCTGTGTCATTGGACCAACACTCTCTTCTATTTACCTTGCAATGATCCTGATTCTCATCCGTGACTGCCTTTCTGACAGAATTGGGACTGGTTAATGTATGGGTGGCCAATTCTTCAATTGCCAGTGTCTCCAAATAAAATCTAAGACCACAAGAATTGCTATTACTGACCTTCAATGTGCAGATGATCGTCATTCTCGCACATAGAGAGGCTGACCTGCAATGCACCTATTGAATCATAGAAACTGGAAGGGACCATGAGAAGTCATTGAGTTCAGTATCCTGTACTCATGGCATGTGGAGTAGCTAAAGAAGATGATGATGTTGCTTAGTGCACAACAGAAAGTCACTTGATGCTACAGTGATGAACTTAGTACAAGAACGTACACAGAATAAAAAAATATATATATATTTTTTAATATTGCTGTCTGTAGGCAGTCAGCAGAATTCGATCCACCTGGAGGGTGCCTCCTGGTGGTGACACTGGGGAATGCTCAAGTGGTTCCCTCCAGAGGATCAGTGCTCTGCCCTGATGCACATGCCGACTCCACTGCTGAGTTTATTTCTGGGACCTCAACCCTCCAGCTAAATCCTCAAGTCCACCCCTTCTAAGGTACAGTCCTGCTCATTCCTGTGTGGGCCATTAATTAAAACAGTGAATGGCCAGAGAGCGTTGCACAGCTCTGGAGAACAGGTAGGCCAACCTACCTCTTTTTAGGCCCCAGCCCAGGGACCCTCTGTGCAACAACATCTGCACCATTACCACTGCGTCCCCCTTCCTCAGTCTCCAAGACACAGTTCCCTAGGCTGCTTCCCTGCAGTCCCTAGACTCACGCTGACCCTCACCTCAAGGTCACGCCATAGACGACAGCTGTCCCATGTCCCAGAGTTCCATCTGCTGTCCCTTCCTGGCTTCTCTCACCTCTGGACTGCTCCTCAGGAACCTCTGCCCCTTCTAGCTTCAGGATCCCTGACTGCTGGTCAGCACCCAGTGGCACACTTGGAGCTCTCTGGGGTGCTGGCAACTGCAGCCAGACAGCAAAAGAAAGAACTTTCTCCCTGGACTTCCTCAGGCCAACTGCCTGAGCTGCCCCTGAAGCCCCCTTTTATACTGGAAGCCTGTCTTCTGATTGGCTCCTAGCTCCCAGCAGCCCATTGGCTGCCCCTCTCAGGCCCTCCTTAACCCTTGCAGCACTGTAGGAGAGCAACAACACCGCTACTCTGCCCCTGATGTCCACAGATGAGCACTTGAATAACTGAACTTTTTTTTAAATTACTGATAGCCTTTGATGGATAGCTCAAATAAGAGAATTGTTTCCTTTTTTAAAGCAACACATAATAATCACATGATATAATTTACAGGATAGTATAGTAATGAATGCATGTACCAGATTTCAAGATTATAGTTCAGTAGGGATATTACAACTAATTGTGTTGATGAATGATCTTTTACAAGCATCTATATTTTAGACACAGTATTTATTATGAGCTCAATTGTGTCTTTTAGGCACTGCTCTGTGTTAAGGGGCTGTGCTGAGTCACATTGCATCTGATCTGGAAATTCTTTCCATGGGCTATCAGTTCCCTATCCTCTCCAAACTTTTTGTTGGAGTATCTTACATCTCTGGGGATACAAGAAGGGAGAGATCCTCTACTCTGAGTAGAGGGTCCCTAATTATGTCCAATGAATGGGCATCAGCCCAAAGATGGTGTAGGTTGTTTCTTTTTGTACCTTGAAGTGACTGCAATCTGGTCCTTAGTAAAGCAACCCCATCAAGGTAACTGAAGTTCTGTACAATTGTTCTTCCACAGCTGCAAATAAGTATCTTTGAAATTTACCAGAAATGAAAATCATGAGTAATATAGGACATCCAATGTTAATCAAACTTAAAGGTGCTCTAAGTTCAGTCCAGCAAAGTCTGCACCATTATCATCACAGAAGTATTGAGTGTGATCTTCTCATTATGCTCTTAATTCGGCCACCCCCACCCCATCACCACCAGCAAAATGTGATCTTTAATTTTCTATGAAAATGTCTTTAAACACAAAATAGGTTTGCTTTCTGCACATTTTACTGCATCTGACTAAATGTGTCCTCTATAATATTACAATAATTAATGTCTTAGTTTTTAAAATGTAGTGGGTTTCTTAAGAAACTCAGCATGAAGGTAGGAGAGAAATGCTATGATTTTAAACAGTATTTGGGGTCTGTTTTTAGAGAGCAGTCTCAAAGGAATTGAGATGAATTACAGATTCAAATATCTTCTGCACATTTAAAGGACAATGTGGGGAAATCAAACAGATGTAGGTTTTGTTTTCTTATTAATGTATTGGCATAGGTAATGAACTACATTTCTAATTTGCACCACAAGAAAGATTTCTCAACATGCTAAGACTATTGAATTGGTACAATTGCTTGATATGTTGTTTTCAACTTCCTTTCTTTAACAGACACTTTAAAGCACATTATTTAGCTACAACATATTTCATATCCTTGCATTTGTCAGTCACAATTTAATTGATATGCATGAATTATATCTCTTGTCACCATGTGTATTGTGCAGCTCCCTTATGATTTTTTTTTTTCAAGAAACCCTGCAATTAAACTTGGTGGATTTTCAAAAGATGTTTTCAAGTGTACATCTTGTTTAAATGACATGGCTTTCTATTCAGTTGTAATTTTGAACTGAAGATGAAAAGAGAATGCACACAATGTCCTTGCAATAGTGAACATGCAATAATATCTGTCTGGGCAAAGGTTTCTTTCTCATAAAAATCTTCATATATCATATAATTCCCTGAGTTTGTTCTCTGCTGCTGCACTGTATCAGGAGTCCAGGTCAGGATTGGAAAGGATCACATTACTTTCTCTCTATGTTCACTAAATAATGGGGTGATTGTCTCATCATGTTAGATGCTAATCCTGAAAATATTTTTTTTATTACATTTCTTTACCTGTAAGTGCCAAAATCATGGAAATAGTTTTGTGGGAGAAGAAAAACTGACAAATTTCAAGGTAGAAATTATGTTGCAAAGCATAACATATATGAAAAATATAATTAATATATTAATTATGAGATCAATGCATAACAAGTACTAAGCCCAACTTACAAAGATTAAATTAAAAAAAATGCATATGAATTATTTGACACTCAAGTGTATTCATAGACTCCCAGGCCAGAAGTGATCAACTAGTCTGACCTTTATGTGCGCAGGCCACAGAACTTCCCCAGAATAATTCCTAAAGAATATCTTTTAGAAAGAAACATCTATTCTTAATTTTAAAATTACCAGTCATGGTGAATTCACAGTCATGGTAAATTGTTCCAGTACTTAATTACCTCCACTGTTATAAATGTTATTTCCAGGCTTAATTGTCTAGCTTATTGTCTTCAGTGGAACTACTCGCAACAAAGCTATTCACATGTTCTAATATTGGCCATATTGTTTCTATACTCTTTAGTTTGTAAAATATACTGAATTACATTTATATAATAAGAAATGGAAATGATATAATATTGTTAACAGAATCTTAACTTTTTCCCTTTCTGACTTTTAAAAATCTTAATTGTTCATCTGTCTTATAATTAAAGGTATGCCATGTATTTAAAAAAAAACAAACAAAAAAACCCAGTTTTGTCTTTGAAAGGGGATTTTTTGACCAATTTGTAAGTAACAAGTAATACCCAAGATTATTATAGCTGAAATAAACAGTATTGACAATCTTACGAGTGTGTCAGCCATTCCTACATCATTAAATTAGCTTTAAAAATCATGAGTTTTAAATGAATAATAATAAACAAGAGTGGTTTTTATTTGCCTTCTTGTTTTTGAACTTCAGGGTTCACGTGAATCATGTTTAAAGCTTTTTTCCCCGTAACCAGGAGGGCTAGAAGCCTACATTTTTAAAAATAAAGGCTTACTTACTCTACATGCCTCCATGAAACACTGTTTTACAAAAAAAAAACCCAAATATCACAATACCCATGATAAATTTAGAAGGGGGGGACATCTTATTTGTATTATCATACATAACAGGTCCCCAAGCAGATGCAGAACAAAATGCATCTGTACAAATGCAGAAAAAAAATAAAGTCCCTGCTCCAAGGATCTTATAGTCCAAGCATAAGAAAAGAGACAGATGGATATAGACAGATATCAAAGAGATAATATTGATCAGCATGATCGGCTTACTTTCCTCAAGGTATTTAGGTTAGGTCTAAATAGGTTTGGCATTGGGGATGTGATTCCCAACTCAATAGATACATCTGCAGTAGCTCAACTCAAGCCAACATACTAAAACTTGTTGTTGCCATAGGAGCACAGACTACCTATCCAGAGTACAAACCCATCTAGACCCCATGGGTATGTACTCAGCATAGCTAGCCTGGACTGCTGCTGCTTGTCTATGGTATTGTATCTACACTACTATTTTTAGCAGAATAGCTTGATATCTAGCACAAGTGCATCTGCTTGAGCTGGAAAGCACACCCCCAGCTCCAAGTGTAGACTTAGCCTTACTGTGTTCATTTAAAAAGCAAGTTACACAGTCAGTTTTGTTAAAGTGTTCTCCCTGTGTAGTTATCTCCTCCTACTGATCTCAGCGGGCAAAGTTAAGAATGTGCATTACAGTTTATAAGGTTAGGATCTTGTTCAGTTATGTCTTTGTTGAAGGAGGACAGCAAACAGTAACAGTAAAAAGAAAATCATTTTAAACAATGGGAAAATATTATTGTAAAACCACAAATACTGTCCAGGGTTGGTAAAGTTCCTGAAACTTTTAAATTAATTAGATGTGAAGTGAATGGTGTTCCTTTTGTATGGGAATAAAGTGTTTATTTATTATATACATTGATTGGCTCAGAGGCCAATAGCAGTAAAATATTGCCTGAAGGAAAAAATATTTCTGAAGTGTTGGTAGGTTGCCTGAAGCTGAAGTTTGGGGACAATATGTATAATCAAGGAACTAGTTTCACTGGAAGGCTTTTTTTGGTTTGTTTACTATTATTGTACTGATGGCATACAGAAATTGTTTGTGCGGGGGGCGGGGGGGAGTGAGAGGGCTTTAAAGGCCTCAGTTACTGTTTTTGGCATAAATTGAGCCAATAGAGAGTGATTTGACAAAAGGAAGGTTCCAGAAGAAGAGCAGACCTGAGGATTTTTTCCCAGATGGCAGGTCCAGTTCTCTTGGAAACAGGGAGATGCACCTGAAGGTGACTTCTTCTCTCCTTTTTTATTCCCCCAATTGCTGCTCTTTCAACTCCTTGTTATCCCAGACCTTTCTCCATGGTCCCTTCCCTGCTTTCTCATTGCCTGCAAGAATAATATATTTTTGTTGCTCTATAGCCACATGGTACCGGTAAGTTATACAAAAGTAGATTGTTGCTAAATTGGTGACTTTTTTTTCCTGAACTTTTCCTTGTATTTTCTAAAGAAGAAAATAAATTAAAATACAACATTACATTAAGCTTGCACATATAAGCATCCAAAAGTCTGGCAACCCCAAAATTAAAGTTGAATACATAGCCTTTTTCAAATGCATTATGATAACCTGTGATCCCCCACAATTAAAGAGTGTATCACAATGTAGTAATACATGCAAAAGGGCAGAGTTAAGATTCGATGTTCAGCTTTGACTTTCATATTTCATGATTTTTCATTGCTTAACTGTAGATGCTTGACATTGCATTAGTTGTGGATTTAATACCTTTCAAATTTGGTCTTTTGGACAAGAAGCTGTCTCAATGCAATTAGGTGTGCTAAGTTTATGTATAAACGAGTTGTGTGCCTAATCATGAAAGTGTCTAATTAGTGCATTAAGTGGTCATTGTAATAATAAGTGGTTCAGAGTTTTGTTCTGTATATGGCATGTCTCCCTGCTTCAAGGTATGTGTTACAGTTTATAATGAGCATCTCCTATAATGTTTGAGGGCTGGATAAACACCCCCAAAGTGTGTTCGGTTATTCAAAGCTAATTCAAATATCTAGAGCCCACAAAATGATCTGGAAATGTTTCAAAGTAGGCTCTTCCAAGATTTCTGGCACTTTTGTTTGGACCAGAATTAAACAAACAAAATGGAAAACTTGTCATAATTTGGCTATTCCAGTCTGAGCAGAAAGCGAGAAGTAGGACATGGAAAAGCTAAAACTACTGGGTTGGGAAAGAGGTAGAGGTTAACTGAACTGGTACAGCAAGGGTTAGAAGGATGATCAGGAGAATGGAGGAGATTAAAGGGCTTGGGTTATTTAGTCTAGTAAAATGAAGCCTAAGACGGGGATATGATTGCTTTCTGTAAAAACATCAGGCACTCAATACCTGGGAGGAAGATGAGCTAGTTAAGGTAAACACAATGTTGGCACAAGAACAAATAGGTATAAACTGGCCATGAATAAAGTTAGACTAGAAATTAGAAGAAGGTTTCTTCCTGTCAGTGGAGTAAAGTTGTGGAACAATCTTCCTGTAGGAATAGTGGACGCAAAAACCCAAATCTAACTAGTTCTAAGATGGACCCTGATCAATTTATGGATGGGAGTATAGCATTGGATTGCCTGTGACATCAGGTGACTGAATTCAGTGACCCAAGAGGTTCCTGCCAGACCTATATTCCTATACCAGGAAGCAAGATAGTTTTGGATGATCTGTCTATTGGAAAGGATAACACATAATTGGCTGGGGCATATTATATATATATATATATATATATATATATATATATATATATATATATGCAGACTGTCTTTGACATGCCCTCTCTGAACTTGGTAGTTGAGCATTTGAAAACTGGCTTTCAATAATCATTAAGAGTATTTTTATCCTCAATTGACCATCTTGTAGAGAAAGCAACAAGCCCAAATCCTTTATATATATATATATAAGGTGTCTGGAGAAAACTAGTTTAGAAAGTGAGGTACAGGTTCTGGATCAAGGGAGGCACATCTGGACATGCAAGCTGATCCTGCTGAAAGGGTTTCATAAGAGAGAATTCTTGACATGGTAAGGTATCTATTTAGCAAGGGAAGCTGTGTGACCAACGTGGCCAGAAAGGATACTGTTTCTGCAAGATGCAAGGTTATTCTTTCTGTGGCAAGTTGAGAATGTCTTATTTAGTTTAGTTTTTGCAAAGTTGCTGTAGCTGTGTTGGTCCTAGGATATGAGTGAGACAAGGTAGGTGAAGCAATATCTTTTATTGGACCAACTTCTGCTGGTGGAAGGGATAAGCTTCCAAGTTTCACAGTGCTCTTTGAGTCTGGAGAAAGGTAACCAGGGTATCACAGCTGAATAGAAGTTGGACTGATTGTACATATGTTCATTCATATTGTAGGAGATGACATATTTGTAGCCTATAAAACTAGCCTTTTTGCTTGCACATATACTTTTCCTCATCGATTTAAGTTTCCTTATAGGTTTAAGTATTTATTTTATGATAACAAAATCAGAGTTTCATATACAAATAGTAATGTGAAACTCAAGAGCCTGTAGGACACACCCTACATGAAAGCTAAACATACATATATTTGGGACCTTTTACCTAGATAAATAATAATAACTTACATGTACGGATTATGACTCTATCACCTTAGATAGTCAGGAGGTATCAAAGTAGGTGGGCTGTCCAGTTCATTCCCAAACAAACTTCACAAGTACATCACAAAACCCACTGAAAGGGCCAGAAATACCAGTAGGTATGAAGAGCATGCTGTCTGGAACTATCTGGAAATGAGGTGGCTATATCATTAATATGTTATTAATACACACAAACCTGCCAACCTATAGGAAAAGTGTACCCCAAAAATTCATGGGTCAAGATGCCACGTCTGGACTTGGAAAGAGGACCTCTATTGTTCTGGGTATTAGAAGGGTAAATAATGTTGCTAGGGTGTATTCACCAACTTTATTTCAGCTTCTTCTTTGGTTTGTTAGGATCTTTTGTTTCAAGATACATTAGTATTATTGGCACTTTTACTCTTACTCATCTTTATAGTTCTTATTTCTGCCTCCACCCCTCCACTCCAGAGTTGAGGGGCCAGACATCACTCTCAATCGGGTCACCAGGAATGGGTGTGAGTATATTAATCCAAAGCATACAATATAAACTATATCATATTTTCTTTGAATAAGACTAATTCTAATCATTATCCATTTTGTTATTCATTTCCTTGTAATTATTAGTCTATAACTTTGTTACCTTAATAACGTTTGTAAGAGTATACCTATCTGGTCATTAGTATGAATATTCCTGTTGTGCACCCTGGGTTGGGGGGGCGTGTCCTTGTAAAAACCCTCTGGTTCCTGATTCCAGGACAAGAACCTCACTATCTTTTGACCAGATCCACTGGAGAGCCTATAATCCCATTCAAATTACTAAACCTCCAGCCATCAGGGCACTTACCATGTCTTCAGTCGTAGGAGAAAGATTTTTGCCACTTTTTGAAGTCTTGCAGCTCTCCAGTTTCCCAGTGAAATTGCTAACAGTTGAAAATTTCAGTTGTTATAGAGCTAAAGAATATTTAGATTAAATAATGTGACCATTTGATTTTTGGCTTTTTTATTATCAACTCAGATTTTGCCTCCTGTTCCCTATCACTACCCTCTAACTAGACAATGCTTTTTATAGCATTTACTGTGACAAACCACAGTGCCAAATATTAAAAGCAGCATGACACAAATGGAGCATGAGCAATAATTCATGAATCTCCCACTGAAATGAATGGGGAATTTGTACAGTCTTTGAGCTCCTGACTCTTTCTAGCAGATGGTAGTGTAAGAACACATTTAACAAAGTGTAATTTGTGCTGTATTGTTCATGTAAACCTGTTGTAAGTAGTAAGTACTGCATTTTATTCCATGTTACCAATGTGAAATTTGTATACCTGTATGGGAATGTTTTTGCATGTGAATAACTATCATGAGAAAATGGAATATATTATTTGACTGATTTAATAATAGGAACATACAGGAATTTGAAAATATTATACTGTGATTTAAAAGGTGGTTAATATTACTTGATGACTGGTGTAAGTGGATAGTGACTGGGATAGAATGGTCAAGTGTATATAGAATGCCTCAGTTACAAAACACGACACCTATGGACATTAGGATAATTGCAAAGTCAGGAGGATGTACATTCAGAGAGCTTGAGAGTCACATATGTACAGCTGCAACAGGATATGCATTCTAAAAGCTGCAACCTGGTTCCTTTGATCTCAGATTATCACTTTAATAAAAGTATTAGAGAAAGTACTCTGTAGATTTAGAAATGTAACTTATTTCTGTGTATATCTTCAGTGTGTGGCCAGAAGGGAATCCTTTACCCTCTCCCACCAATGTATATTGAGACTGGGATTTTTTTTTCTTGCTTATTTGGCTCCTTTCTCTGAAGTGTGGGAGATGGCCACACCTGGAGATGGGACACTGGATGGGTCACGGCACTGAGAATTCTCTCTCTCTCAAGTGCTTGGTCAGCTGGTCTTGATGATGTGCTCAAGGTCTAACATTACCATATGTGAGCTGGGGAGAAATTTCTCCCCCACTCAGATTGGCAGTGACCTTGGTTGTTTTTTTTTTAACCATCCTCTGCAGACTGGGGTGTGGTTCACTTGGCAGGACCATCTGGGTATATCTCAATTAATTCCCTGCCACTTTAGGGGCCTTGGACATCAATGCATCTTGATCCCTTCTATTCTCTGCTAATGGCACACTATAGTTTTGTCTCCTGTGAGCTGCAATATATGTCTTCAAGTCATCAGGGCCTGATGATATGCACCCTAGAATACTCAAGGAGCTAACACAGGAGATATCTGAACCATTGTCTATTATCTTTGAAAAATCGTGGAAAGCAGGAGAGGTCCCAGAAGACTGGAAAATAGCAAATACAGTGCCCATCTATAAAAAGAGAAATAAGGACAACCCAGGGAATTATAGACCAGTCAGTTTAACCTCTGTACCAGGAAAAATAATGGAGCAAATAATTAAGGAATCAATTAGCAAGCATCTAGACAAGAATAAGATGTTAAATGACAGTCAGCATGGATTTGTCAAGAACAAATCATGTCAAACCAACCTGATAGCTTTCTATGATGGAGTAACAATCCCTGTGAATAGAGGGGAAGCAGCAGATGTGGTACATCTAGACAAGGGGTCAGCAACCCACAGCACGTGTGCCAAACTTGGCACGTGGGACGATCCTGAGCTCCATGCAGTGCTGCTCAAGCTCCCCCATGCCCCCTAGTACCACAAGAGCCGCATGCCGTGGCTCCAGGCCCCTGTTGGCTGCGCTTCCCCACTGGGGAGTGGGGCTAGGCCTGTCCCTGGGGGGGAGGGGTGAATGGGGCGATTGCCCCAGGCCCCACGGGGCCCGCGCGTGTGCTGCAGCCCCTCCTCCCATGGCCGGCCCGCTGCCTTTGGCAGCCAGCCAAAGGCAGCAGGGCGGGGTGGGAGGGCTATGCCCGGCCCCTGGGCCAGCCCTCCCCGTCCCCAGGGCAGAGCAGAGAGGCCCAAGGGCAGAGCACATGGGGCCTGACCTATGGTCTGGCCTGCCCCACACTGCCGGCTCCCACCCCCCCAACCAGCTCCAGCTCCACCCCCGCACACAGGCGGCCTCGGAGCCAGCTCCCTCCCGCAGGTGGCCTCGGAGCCAGCTCCCCCCCCCCGCAGGCAGCAGGCTCAACTTCCTAGCCCAGGGCCAGCTCCCTGGGGGGGGGGGGCGGAGCAGGCCGGTCGGCCCACCACAGTCCCCTCCAGCATGGCGGGCAGGGCCCTGCTTTGGCCAATTGGCCCCGGGCCCCGCTCCCCCCATGGGACGGCCCTGAGTGGGGCCTTCAGGGGAGACAAGCCACGCCTGCAGCCGTGCGGCTCCTGTCCCCTGCTGGCCCCGCCCCTCCACTGGGGAGTGCAGCCAGCAGTGAACAGGACCCTTGTGCATGGTGGCAGGGCAAGCAAGGAGAAGTCCCTGGCGCCACTCTCCTTTGGCTCCACCCATGGCACCTGCTGAGGGTGCAGTGAGGGGCTGGCACAGGGACCAGCAAAGGTTGCCAACCCCTCATCTAGACTTTAGTAAGGCTTTTGATATGGTCTCGCATCACCTTCTCATTAACAAACTAGGGAAATACAACCTGGATAGAGCTATTATAAGATGGGTGCAAAACTGATTGGATAACCACTCCCAGAAAGTAGTTATCACAGTCATCCTGGAAGGGCATAATGAATGGGATACCTCAAGGATCGGTTCTGGGTCTAGTTCTGTTCAATATTTTCATCAATGATTTAGATGACGGAATAGAGAGCACACTTATAAAGTTTGCCGATGATACCAAGCTGGGAGGGGTTGCAAGTGCTTTGGAGGTTAAGATTGCAATTCAGAATGATTTGGACAAACTAGTGAAATGGTCTGAGATTAATAGGATGAAATTCAATAAAGACAAGTGCAAAGTACTCCACTTAAGAAAGAACAATCCATTGCACATGTACAAAATGGGCAATGACTGCCTAGGAAGGAGTATTACAGAAAGGGATCTGGGTGTCTGGTGGACCACAAGCTAAATATGAGTCAACAGTGTAACGCTGTTATAAAAAAAGCAAACACCATTCTGGGATGTATTAACAGGAGTATTGTAAGTAAGACATAAGAAGTAATTCTGCCACCCTACTCTGCCCTGATTAGGCCACAACTGGAGTATTGTGTCCAGTTCTGGGCACCTCATTTCAGGAAAGATGTGGACAAATTGGAAAAAGTCCAGAGAAGAGGAACAAAAATGATTAAAGGTCTGGAACACTTGACTTATGAGGGAAGATTGAAAAAGCTGAGTTTGTTTAGTCTGGAAAAGAGGAGACTGAGAGGGCATATGATAACAGTTTTCAAGTACCTAAAAGGTTGTCACGAGGAGGAGGGAGAAAAATTGTTCTTCTTAACCGCCGATGATAGGACAAGAAGCAATGGGCTTAAATTTTGGCAAGGGAGGTTTAGGTTGGACATTAGGAAAAAAATCCTAACTGTCAGGGTGATTAACCACTGGAATAAGTTGCCTAGGGAGGTTGTGGAATCTCTATCTTTGGAAGTTTTTAAGAGCAGGTTAGACTAGCACCTGTCAAGGATGGTTTAAGATGGGTACTTGGTACTGCTGAGTGCAGGGGACTGTACTTGATGACCTCTCTTGCTCCCTTCCAATTTCTATGATTCTATGATTTTGGTTTAATTTCAGCTGTTAGATTTAGTGTACAGATGCTGGATGGTGTTGGTGGCCTGTGATATGTAAGAGGTCAGACTTCATGATTTGGTGGTCCTTTCTGATATCAAATGTTATACATATGGTTGTTAATACCTTATGTTTCTCCGTACACTCTGTAACATGTAGGAAAACAAATTAGTTTGTTCTTGAAGATTTCCTGTGTGAAATCTTTAAATAGAATAAAAAAATAAAATATATTTTGCTATCAGATTTATGAAATTACTTCAGTGGGAATTTCATTTGCTTATCTCAGGTGAAATTTGGCCCAGAAGCTTTGTATTTATTACGTTAGAGTTGTCTAGGAGAGGCTCTGAATTTCATAACTATTTGTATGGAAACTGCTTTGTTGGGGGAAGGATAGGCTGTTTTTGGAAGAGGAGAACTTGAAGAGATTGCTACCTTTATTCACTATTTTTTTTCATTACTTGTATTTTTTGAGCTGTATTTATCATCATATTTACTTAATTCCATGACATGGAATATTTATAGAAAACTAGAAATGTTCTTATTTTCAATTAAAACCACACACAAGCCTCTGAAAATCATCTGCGTTATGTAAAAATCTGAGATAAATATTGTGGAAATGATAGTAAACTAGGACTTTTTTATTTTGTTTTGTTTTGTTTTGCAAGAGTTTGAAGTCTAAAATATTGAGGCTGAATTCTAACTTCTGCTACAGACATGCACTTTCTAAGAACTCCAATGGGAGCTACACAAGAGCTTCCAAGGACAGAATTTACCCCATAGCCTCAGTCCATTAATGAACTAATGCAGTTTCTGGGAATCCAAGACATCTACTCATTTCACTGAGAAAAGACAGGGTGGAGCTGATGCACCAAAAATGCAGAATGGAGCTGTAATTCTACAATTAGAAATGACTGCTGTCCCTGAGGTAGTGTCTACCCTCTAATCCATGTGTGCAAATCTCATGTGTGCTCTAATATGTGTAAAATGCATGGAGTCTAAGTGTTGTAAATCTATCTATAAGGTTTGCAATCCTAGTCTAAATTTGAAGTTTTTTTCTCCTGGGGCTCATTGAAGTTAATGAAAGTTGCATGTGTCAATTGACAGGATGTTCAGGCCCTTGTAATTTAAACCTATATCCTCTTTCCCCCAAGGGGAAACATTTTTTTTTAAAAGCCTTTCTAGCTCAAGAACAATCTATCTGTTAGGGATAGAAGAACTTAGCTAGTCTGGCACAAGTGGAATGCTGTATATAGAACAACTATATTACATTCATTTTTAATTAGAAGTTTTCTTTCAGCCTTCTGCTCCTTCCAGCTGTTTGATCCATTTCCTTTCTTGCCTCCCATTGTCTTTTTTCTTACTTTCTCCTGAATAGAATATGAACCCATAACGTTAGGAGTCTTTCCTTATTTCCTTGGCAGTCTACTCTCTGCTGTCAAAATGTTGCCATTCATGGATATAGACTGTTCTGTAGCTTTTTAAATAGTTAAGGGAGGGATCATATTTAAAAGCAAAGTCTAAACCAAGTATATTAAGTATATTTTTATATACCAGCATGTGCTCTCTCTTGGCAGTAAAAGTCAACCCAAGATTTCTTTAGGAAGAACTATAAAAATATAAATTACTGAGATCTGATTTGGTCTTATTGCCTTAGTTCAATTCTAACATTTAAACTTAGAATATATAGCTACAGGAGCTAATTAATACTGAGTGATTTACATATTCAGAGGATATCACATAGTACTCTTTTTCTCTCAACTAATATGAAATAAATTATCAGAAGTTCCTGAGGATAATTAAATAAAGTTCTGAATTTGACATTTTTGCCTTCATTTAAATCTTCAGTACTCATTCTAAAATGGCATATATTTAAATTATCATATTTCCCTTGTTTTTATAATGGGACATAAGGAGTAAGACACACCATTTTATTTTTATGTCAACAGTAAATGTTTATAGAGAAATCAATATCTAAAGGAAATTGGTGTAATTAAAATAATGAAGATTGATGTAGAGGTTCAACGCTAATAAAATATGCAAGATATAATTCTATAATACCACAAGAGACAAACATATACATATGCAAAAGTGTCATTCTGCATTATTGGAAGGCATTTGCAAAACAGCAAAGACAAGATTAAAAGCATAAACTAGTTAAAAAGAAAAAAATAGACTCTTTTATATTAACTATATTATATTAGTTACTTATCCAACAAAGTGCTTCAGCACATGATTAACTTTAAACTTGTAAGTAGTCTCCACTGAAGGAAAATATTACTTGTACTAATTACAACACGCCTAATGTTATGCATGCTTTACGATCTGTCTGCTTTGAACCCTCACATTCCTCTTGTGCATGGGGCAGTCATATGACCCTATTTCAAAAAGAACATAAATTGTAATGTTTGTTGGCCTATGGAAAATACTGACTCATATAGAAATACTGAGTCCTTGTAAACTAGATGTTGAAGCAAGTAAAAGGGAGATGTAGTTGTCCAGCATATAAACTAAAGAAGAGAGAAGTCAAACATTACTGTTTCTTTTCTGTTTACTGGTGTTAACACATCAAGAAGGGTGCTAATAAACTGGAGACGTTTGAGAGAAAAACCTGAAGATTGATTAAAGGATTGGAAAACATATCTTATATTAATTGATTCAAGGAACTCAATCTGTTTAGAGAATAATAGGGAATGACTTGATCACAGCCCATAAGTATCTACATGGGAAACTTGCATGTTGACGAGCTCCAAAGGGGTAGCCGTCTTAGTCTAGTTCAGCAAATCAAACAAGGAGTCCTGTGGCTAACAAATTTATTAGTCTTTAAAAGTGCCACAGGACTCCTTGTTTGTTTTACTTGGGAAACAAAGATTTGATAATGGACTCTTCAGTCTAAAAGACAAAGGTGTAACAAGACCCAGTGACTGGAAGTTGAAGCTAGACAAATTCAGATCAGAAATAAGGTCTATCAGTGAAGGTAATTAAGCAGTGGGCCAATTTACAAGGGTGATAGTGGATTCTCCATCACTAGCATGCTTTAAATCAAGACTGGGTTTTTATTTTATTTTATATTAAGATATGCTCTAGTTAAAAAGGAATTATTTTGGGAAGTTCTCTGACCAGTATTAAATGGGAGATCAGACGAGATGAGCTTTGTGGTTCCTTTTGGCCTTGGAATGTCTTAATCTATTCTTCGTAATACAAGTAAAATAAGGCTTTTTATTTTAATTAACAGTGGAAGCCTTACTTACATTGGGAAGTCCTCATGCAAATAGTTCTGTTGAAGTCATTGTACAGATGACTTACGTGGAAAAGTCATTTGTGTTCTTATGTGAGAATTCTGCATATAGTACAAAAGAATCAACTGTAAAACAGATTAAAGGAAATGCTCCATAGAACATTAATGAAACATGTGGCACTCACTGGTGCAGGATCTTTTTGGGACAAAATTTTAAAATTCCGAACAGATTAGAAGAAACGACAAAAGTCCTGTGGCAGATTAAAGACTAACAAATTTCTTCAGGCATAAGCTTTCGTGGGCTTCAGCCCACTTCACCAGATGAATGAAGTGGAAACTATAGTTGAGAGGCATATATACACATGCCAGAATAAAGGAGGGCAAGTGCTAGCAAAGTCAATTCAGACTGAAGAGAACTTCTGGGGAAAAAAGAGCAGAAGGAGCAAGTGTCTGTCAGAAATCATTGCAGCAAGCTTTATCATCATGGCTATCACTCACACTGTCTACTGGAACCCTGGACCTTCCTTTTCCTAATGGAAATGTCGTCACCAGTTCAGGACAGAGAGAGGAATCCAGATGATGCCAGAACCAATCCTAGCTCTAGCTAAATCCTTAACCCCACCTGAGATGTAAGACTTTGTCTCCTCTCCATGTGTCCTTTTCCTTCCCTAACTTATTAATTAATTATTATTATTAGTTTTCTCTATCTGTCTCTTTTGGCTTCTGTTTAATAAGAGTTCATCTTATAACTGTTTACTTTGCAGTCTGTATATTTATGAGTCTGTGACCAGAGAGGACACTAAAAGCAATGCTCTAAGACTGCTTCTAGTTGAAGTTTCCTAGGTCTCAGAGTTGCTGATAAGACCATATGCTGGGCTTGAGTTTTAACAGCAGTGAGGTTGCGGGTGAAAGTCATCACTAGACACATAAACTGCATTTTCTATCTTTGCTCTTCTTTTCTGTCTTCTTGTGAGTGTTTTCATGGGAAATTAATAATTTTATTTCATTTTTTAAATCCTGAAAATGGAATATCCTTGAACTTTTATTTAATATTTCTGATGTAGATTGCACGGTTGACCATGTAGCATTGCACTGAATTACTTCAAATATACTAATACAATGCAATACGTATTTATTTTGTATAGTGGCTTTGTAGCATACTACAAAAATACCAATTTTCAAGATTAGATACAACAAGATATTGGGCAATAAAATAAAGAATGGAAAATAATTTTAGGAACAGATAGTTGGCATTTTTTCCTGGGGAATATAGCAGCATCTTTAACACCTTGTCATTTAAATATCAGTTGAAAATCTGCTCTACTAATGCCTTAAATAGTTTATCTTCCTCTTCTTACTGCGTTTCAACCACATGCTGCAAAAGATTCGCACACCTGGACTAGAATAACCTTCTGATATTCACAATGGAGTGTAATAAAAGCAGTGCATGTTGTTACAGGCATATGTAAAGACAATATAAAACATACGTACATCACTTATTCAGCTCTATGAACACAAACTTAGAATGAACAAAAATAGTGGAGAACTTAATACAGATAATGGGACTTAAGAGCCTGGTTATCAAAACGCCATTGCAGTTAGTTAAGAAAATGGAAAAATAAAAATAAATAATTGCTATGCAATTTCCTGGCACTATTGGCAAGTAGTAAGAATGTCCCAATGAATGGAAAGAATCCTCTGAGAAGTCTTGGGTATTAAAAAAACAAAAGGAAGCTCTATTGTCTGCTAGTCTACATAGTTCGAATGTATCTTTTGCTGTAGTTTCTAGGTACTGGCCCACCATACTGAACAATGATTTAAAGTTCACAATATACTAATTCCATTTCTCCATGTTCCTTTAGCTTCTAGCCCAGCATCTGGATTTCTCAGTCGTTCATGCTCCTGAAATAGGTAAATGGAGAAGAAGGGAATGGAAACATACCTTTCTCCAGACTAACATGAGATTTAGATATGTGTGCTTAAAAGTCAAATAATTTACCTCACTTGTGTACACAACTTGTCAAGGTGTGTGTTAATCTATAGGCCTTTAAGAAGCAGAAAGAAACTATCTATAATCATCTAAAAAGATTATTAAAATAAAAAGAAAACTACTTTTAGAAATTGGATAAGGTGCTACTTTTTATGTATGCCATAGGGACATTTAGAGCTACCAGCACCTGGCAATCACAGCTGCCAAATTCTACTAATTTGTGTTTGATGGTTTCCAATGCAATTACAGATGATTCTGGCTTTTGACTGGTGGGCTACAGAGAAAACCGTACCAATGTCACACAGCTTGTTAACTGCCGCCTCCCTGACAAGGTGGGGACAATGTGTGGCTATGTCTATGCCTGAATTATCCACGTGGAACTGAATCTGATTCTGTGTTTGCCGCTCTATATAACATCACTGTCATTCACGTAGCTCAGCATCTGGTTGAAACCAGCAAATGGATGAGGAAATGCTGGCTGGCATTAAACCATGGTAAAACAGAGATTAGGCTGATTGGCAGAGGGAAGGTCTGAGAGCTTGATGTGATGGTGCTGTCTCTACCAACTGGAGATGTGCCTTGACAAATCATCAAGACAACCTGCAAGCTCTGAGAGGTCTGGCCCAGAATTTCAATTAATGATTTCTTTTGCAGCTTCAGAAGTGTAGCCTGTTTGTTTCTAATACCACAGAAATGAGAGTATTATAAAAGCTGAAATGAATGATGACAGATTCACCAAATTACATCTCTCTAAGAGAGAAACTCTTATGATGGAACACATTAGGCAACTTTAACTTTAAGCATCGCTCTCCCTGTAATATATTTGTCCTGACTGTAATGCAGATAGCTGCAGTTCTTGCAAAAGGTTACTAAACCACACTTATCTTTGAATCCTTCAGAGTATGCTTTAGGAAAGGAGAGGATTCAGACATCAAGTTTTTGATCACTTGTAGACAAAATAAAGCAAAATATGATTATATTTAAGTTGGAATCTATATCGAAGTTCCTCCTCTACCTTGGCGGGTCTGCACTTCCCTGTAGTGGTGAGTCTGTTTCCCTCAGACCTCCAGGCCTGGGAAATTTCTTCAGGTATAAGCTTTTGTGGGCTGCAACCCACTTTGTCAGAAGCATGATGAAGTGGGTTGCAGTCCATGAAAGCTTATGCCCGAAGTTTTTAAGGTGCCACAGGACTTTTGTTGGTTTTGCTATATACAAACTAACATGGCTACCCCTTTGGAACGTATATTCACACGCACGCACGCGCACACACACACACACACACAGCCTCCATCATCATAGCATCATGTCATTTAAGTCTTCTCTGACAAGAGGAATCCATAGTCTGTTGGTTCTTCCATCATCCAAACTATCTTGATTTTCAGGACCATTGGCCAGGATAAGGTTGTCAGCTTTGCAGCTAAATCCTTGAAGCTACAAGAGAAGTGATGAATAGAGAGATTCCAGGCCTGATCTTCAAGTTGTGTAAGTCACCATAATTCTATTGAAGTGAAGATTTAAACCAGCTGAGAGACTGACCCTAACTTGAAATACTGAACCTCCAAAATGAATCTTATTCGACATTTATCAGTTTTGCTAAGAAGGCAGCCTTGGCTAGTATGCAGTAGTGCCTGACTTTGGTGACAATAGGGAAAACTAAGGATAAGGCTGGGGCATGTCACTTAATGGTTGCAACAGGTTTCTGTTCTTTATATTTGCTAGATAATCAATGATTAGGGACTTAACTCCCAGAAGAGAATTTTTCTTTCTAGATTCAGATCTGACTCTCAGATCAAAGCCCTTATATAAAACTTAGTCATATAGCTGTTTCTACTGTTTTCTTTCAGCCTGAAAGTAGTAATTCAATACTCTGTTCTTCTGTTTTTTTAAACTAGCCTTTCAGAAGGATTCCTGACAGCAGACATGCTATAATCAGAGAATTTGTCACTGTAGCTGTCTCTCTGCCTCCCTCTACAACCCTGGATCACATTGCTCATTTCCCTTTAGACTGTTTACTAACCTTTTAGATGCTGGAGAACATGCTTGAACCATGGACCTGGAAACCAGTTGAAACTATTTGGGAAAGATAAAAAGGGTGAAAAAATAGTGGTGGTCTACACCTTCCTCTGTAGCATTGGGAATGGCTCGCTTGCTGGTGGATTCTCTGTTTCTTAAACTCTCTAAATCATGATTTGAGGACTTTAATAACTGAATCATTGGTTAGAGGCTTATTGCAGGAGTTGATGGATAAGGCTTTGAGGCCTGCATTGTGCAGGTCAGACTAGATGATCTTACTGGTCCCTTCTGACCTTAGGGTCTGTGAGTCTATAGACCACCAGGAAAAGAAGGTAGAACAAAACACAAGACGTGGTACCAGTGAGTGACTTTAACTACTCAGACATCTGTTAGAAAAATAATATGACAAAACCCAACATTTCCAGGAAGTTCTTG
This sequence comes from Pelusios castaneus, assembly GCA_007922175.1. Classification (NCBI taxonomy): domain Eukaryota; kingdom Metazoa; phylum Chordata; order Testudines; family Pelomedusidae; genus Pelusios; species Pelusios castaneus. The sequence goes on from ML685883.1 coordinate 8,818,780, forward strand.
GATTGTGTTGGGGAAAACATTTTGTTTCAAAAAGTGAAAGAAGTAGGGAAACAGCCATTTCAGACTTGTTTCTAACCAATAGAGAGGAATTGATGGAGAATCTAAAGGCAATTTAGGCAAAGTGACTATGTACAGTGTCCCTATTTAAGGGTCACCTTTTCTGGAAGGGGGCCTCTACATAACCTCCGTCACATTTATTCTGAATGCAGCTGAGCTGTGATCCAATGAAAGCTTAAGGCTCTTAGGCTATGTCTACACTTGCACTTTTAAGTCAACTTTAACTAAGTCGACTTAGTTAAGTCTACTTAGTGTGTCTACACTTAAAATTAAAGTCGACTTAAAGGGGAACTTACAAAGTCGACCTAGAGCGTCCACACTGGATGCTCTATGTCGACTTTGTGGGACTAGGGGGACCTTGGGCAGGTCCATGGTGGCAGGGGGCCACCCCCTGTGTGCAATGGGGCAAAGGGGGACAGGGACCCTGGCAGGGCAGAGCCCTGTGTGTGACACTGTCTGGATTTAGGGAAGCATGTATGATATTATTTTCAATGGATATCTCATAAATGCTATAATCCATAGGAACGATGTCATGTTTGGTATCAATAGAAAGGTAATAATTTGCTGGGAATGATTATATAGTTTATGTCTAGGAATTCTATTTCGATTAGAAGTTAGGAATTTGATGTTATATCCATACTTTAACTTGTGTCATTCTGGAGGAATGCCTTAGACGGAGGGTGTGAACAACTATTGTCTCCTTAATGTTTAGGAATTTTCCAGGTAGAATGGTCCCAGGGAGTATCCTGATGAGCCATTAAGGACATAAAGAATACAACCATTGTGTCCTTAATGGCTCATCAGTTTACACAATGGTGTGTAAGGTCAAATTCAAAATTCCCATGCCAGTGAGGGTCTGTCCCAACAGTGCTTCCTACAAGTCATGTACCTGGCCAATTTTGCAATTACCCACTTACTTTCATTGGCCATTTGAGGCACAATAACAATGATTCTGTGCTCTTCCTGTTTGGCAGTGCAGTTGTTTCTGCAACTCAAGATGTACAAGCAACATCCGCAAAACAGTCAAATTCTTTCCAAGTGGTATAGACTTCACAGCAAATAATAAATATACATCCCTTTTAACTGATTATATCTATGTCTATTATATCTATATATTTAAGTTCAGGCACTCAAAATTCAAAATTACATTCGCTAATTGCTACAATATGACAAAAACATCTATTTTTATGAGGACTGCAATATACTTTAGGCACATAGTTTACAAGAAGCATAGGACATTGGCTTCTGAGACATAGGCCTGGTCTACACTGATGGCTTAGGTAGATTTAACGCTGCTTACTTCGACATTCTACAGCCTGCATACTCATGCTGCTGGAAGGTCGAATTCAGTGGTGTTAGAAATCAACCTTGTAAATCCACAGGAGGCATAGGGTTAAGGGCGAATTTAGTAATTTGCCCTAATCCCAATATAGACACTGGCCTCTGGCTGTGAGCTCTGTAATGATCTTGAGGGTTCATTAAAGACCCTGCCATTGAATGAGTGAGGAATAGAACTTTAATAATACAGACAGGAGTGATTCCCAGGTGTGTAGCTGGGAGTAGCCATGTTATAGCACCTGTGGGGCACGTCTCCCAAGTAACACAACACTGACCCAATGCTAGGGAGTGTTTCTAAAATCACAACCTTCTACAAGCATCTCTCTACAGGCTCTACAATCCAACTGCTGGGGCTCCCGCATCCATACTGCAGGCTCAGCAGCCCCCTACTGGGGCTGCTGTCAGCCCCCAGCAGCCCCCGCTGGGGCTGTGGCAGCCAGCAGAAGCCCTGACAGGGGATTGCTGGGCTGTAGGAGCCGGCAGCAACCTCGCTGGGGGGCTGCAGGGGCCAAGCCTGAACTAGGGCTGCAGGGGCAGGTGGAAGCCTGGGTGGGGGGCTGCTAAGCCCGCAGCAGGGCTGTGGGGGCCGGCAGCAGCCCTGTTGGGGGGGGGGCTGCCAAGCCGGTAGGAGGCTCCGGCAGTTGGGTTTTCCCCAGTGGAGGGCTACCCAGCTGGCTGTGGAGTTGCAGGTGGTGGCAGCCCGTAGGGGTGATGTGTATGCAAGTAGCCGGAGGACGAAGTGTCATATGGACACTTTCCTCCGCTTTTATTAATTCAGCCTTTAAAGGTCGAATTTAAATCTTGCGCCAGTGTAGACATGGCCATAGTGATCACCTCTACACACAAACATAGAGTTAATAATGGCAAAAGGGTTAATGGCACAGTGGCATTTCATAGAATCATAGAATAATAGGGTTGGAAGGGACCTCACGAGGTCATCTAGTCCAACCCCCTGCTAAAAAGCAGGACCACTCCCCCTAAATCACCCCAGCCAGGGTTTTGTCTAAGCGGGCCTTAAAAATCTCCAAAGATGGAGATTCTACCACCTCCCTAGGTAGCCCATTCTAGTGCTTCACCACTCTCCTAGTGAGAAAGTTTTTCCTAATATCCAACCTTGACCTCCCCAGCTGTAATTTGAAACCATTGCTCCTTGTTCTGTCCTCTGTTACTATCGAGAACAGCCTAGCTCCCTCCTCTTTGGAGCACCCCTTCAAGTAGTTGAAGGTTGCTATCAAATCCCCCCCTCAGTCTTCTCTTCTGCAGACTAAATAAACCTAGTTCCTTCAGTCTCTCCTCATAAGTCATGTTTCCCAACCCCCAAATCATTTTTGTTGCCCTCCGCTGGACTCTTTCTAATTTGTTCACATCCTTTCTGTAGTGGGGAGCCCAAAACTGGACACAATATTCCAGATGCGGCCTGATCAGTGTCGAATAGAGGGGAATTATCACATCCCTCGATCTGCTGGCAATACACCTACTGATGCAGCCTAATATGCCATTGGCCTTTTTGGCAACAGGAGCACACTGTTGGCTCATATTCATCTTCCCATCCACCATAACCCCCAGGTCCTTTTCTACAGCACTGCTACTTAGCTGATCGGTCCCCAGCCTGTAGCAGTGCATGGGATTTTTTTCATCCTAAGTGCAGGACTTTGCATTTGTCTTTGTTGAACCTCATGAGGTTTCTTTCGGCCCAGTGTTCCAATTTGTCCAAGTCTCCCTGGATCCTGTCCCTGCCCTCCAGAGTATCTACCATTCCCTCCAACTTGGTGTCATCCGCGAACTTACTAAACATGCAGTCTATTCCATCATAAAGATCATTAATGAAGATGTTGAATAGAACCGGCCCCAGGACCGACCCCTGGGGCACTCCACTCATTACCAGTTGCCAACGAGACATTGAGCCATTGATTCCTACCCGCTGAGCCCGTTGATCTAGCCAGTTTTCGATCCACCTTACGGTCCACTCGTCCAACCCATACTTCCTTAACTTGCTGATGAGAATGCTGTGGGAAACCGTATCAAAAGCCTTGCTAAAGTCAAGGTATACCACGTCAACAGCTCTTCCCGCATCCACAAATCCAGTCATCTCATCATAGAAGGAAATCAGGTTGGTCAGGCACGATTTGCCCTTGGTGAATGCATGCTGACTGTTCCTGATCACTCTATTTTCCTCCAAATGTTTCAGAATGGATTCTTTGAGGACCTGCTCTATGCTTTTCCCAGGGATTGAGGTGAGGCTGACCGGTCTGTAGTTCTCCGGATCCTCCTTTTTCCCTTTCTTAAAGATAGGTACTATATTTGACTTTTTCCAATCCTCTGGGACCTCCCCCATTCGCCACGAGTTCTCAAAGATAATGGCCAGCGGCTCTGCAGTCACTTCCGCCAACTCCCTCAGAACCCTTGGATGCAGTTCATCTGGCCCCATGGACTTGTGCACATCCCATTTCTTTAAGTGTTCCCTAACCTGACTTTCTATCACCGAGGGCCACTCTTTTCTCCATTCCGCGTTACCCCGTGTACTAGCCTGGGAGCTGGCCCTCCCTGGAAGACTGAAGTAAAAAAAGCATTGAGTACTTCAGCCTTTTCCACATCATCCGCCACGAGGATGCCTGCCCCATTCAGTAAGGGACCTACAGTACCCCTGATCCTTTTTCTTGTTGCTGATATACTTATAGAACCCCTTTCTGTTATCCTTCACATCTCTTGCTAGCTGCAACTCCAATTGTCCTTTGGCCTTTCTCATTTTATCCCTGCAGTCCCGAGCAATATCCCTTTGGTGGTTTCCAAACACACGTCCTGTGACTGGAGGGCATTTGGGTTACATTCATATCCAGTGTCAGGTTCCTTCAGACTGACTCCTGATTTACATAGTTTTCCATTCCTGCTCATTTTTTACCATCCACGTTCTATGATCTATGTGCTCCAATACAGTCTGATTATTATTGAGGCCTAAAGCCACAATAGGGGAGACCTATTTTATTTCTGCTTTAGACATTAGTAAAATAAAGACCATGATCTCTCCTTGCTTGTCGGTATAGGTGAAATTGACCATTTTCCACTCTAACTAAGGCTAACTCTCTCAGTCTGGGCAGAATTCTCCCAAATAATGCTTCTGACTTACTGGGAGTACCCCACTCATAACATCATTTATCATATCTTTCACCACATCAGTTACCCACATTTGCATTTGCAAACATGCCATTGCCAAAGAAGTATTTACCTGAAGCGTCCCGACAGCCTGCAAGAGGTGACAGTGATCTTTCTCTTGGGTTTGCTCCCTTTCCTTTAGGATATGTGGCCATCTGTTACTGTGGAGAGGTTAACTGGTTGAATGACACATTGATAGGTGTTGCTAAACCTGTGTGAGCTTCCATTGCATTCATTTTGTTTGCTAGCACCTTCTCAATAATGCTGTTAAGAACTGCTCCTCCCATTCCAAGTACTCCTCATAAATCCCTTTTCCACCTGACCTTGGGATCTCATGTAGCCTTAAGTTTTTCCAGACTTCAAATAGCAGGTGGATATAGTGTTCACAGGGGAATGAGGGGTAGCTTTAATGCCAAAGTGTGATTTCAAAATTCATGTGTCTATAGTTTTTATTCCACGGGGTTCCTGGAGGATCCATTTTCCCATCATCCCAGGAGAACAAATCATTCTTTTAGGCCCATTGGATGGGTATGACCCCACTTCGGTATAATTGAAAAACTGGGTTTTGGAAAAAGTAAATATTAGCATGGGAATGAGCGAGAACTGGCAACATATCATGGTTTGGGTTTGAAATGTTCTACACAGGCAAATCAGCTCTGGTTTGCTTAGGGCTCGTTGAGTCTGGATACATGACTGTTGTTGATCTTGCCAGCGAGTACATGTTTTACTTGAGAGTGAGTACTTTTAAGTAACACATGGGGCAATCTCATCAGATATTCCCAAAACTGCATAGCCCAATCTAATGCCAAAACCTTTTCATGGGGAGTAAATCCCTTTTCTACTTCACTTAAAGTTTTGGAGTCCTGAACTGCAGTCAGCGCCCTGCTCCAGAACTTTGACGTAGCACAGCTTTCATCCTGTTCCCTTCTTCAACAATTCATGAGGTGGGGCTGCCTGCTCTGAAAATGTTTCTATGAAATCTCAGTTCCACTCTCTGTTGGTCAAGGGAATGCCCAGGTGTCCCAAAATCACTCCAAAATAATGTATTTGTTGGAAGCACAACTGGACTTTCTTTGGGCTTAATTTAAACCCAGTTTCCTGAATCTTTTGTACCACTGTGTCCAATACCTCCAGATTCCTTTCTCTGGTCTTCTCTGGTCTGAATGCAGATCAGTATATCATCCACATAAGAAATCACACTGTCTCTTTCAGGCACCCCAGATTACATATTGACTACATGGTCATGGCAACTAATAGGAGCACTACTGCATCCCACAGGAACCCTGGCAAAGCATAACCATTTCCATTAAAAGGTAAAAGTCAATTTGCAATAGCTGTCCTAAGGTAAAGGATAACAAAGAAAGCATTGGCCAGCAAAACTGAAAACCACTGGGCACTCCTACAGTGGAGACCACCACTTCCTGATACTTCAACATAACAGGGCCATCATTGGGATCACCCAATTAAGGGGGAAAAATCTATTAGGCTCCTTGGCTCCATCAGTTGTTTCCTTGAGGCCAGTTTCTGCCTCCTTTGGATATTGATATTGTTTTTGGGCAGGGGATCAGGACCTGTAACTTAAGATTTCTGCATCCATTTGATCACATTATATTTTATTTTTAACCCACACAGTCTGGCGTCTTTCTGCTATTGCGAGAATTTCTGGAATCAAAGCAAGCCATTTCAGTTCCTCAGATGCCTTAAGGGTTTCTAGTCAATAGCTTATTGAAATTTCCAGAGGCTCCCAGGATGTCTCAGGAGGCAATTCCCATAGAAGCCTCTTAGCAAAATCAACCAGCATTCTTCATTCTCTCAAGAGATCTAGTCCCAGGACCCCCTTTTCTTCCAAATCTGTTGAGCCTGATTGCCCTTTATTTCTCCTTTTTCATTCTGATAGAAAATGTTTTTGTAAATACAGTTATGTGCTCACTGATTCTTTTCTGCTTAGTGCAGTAGCCCACCTCTTTTTAAAAAAAAAACACAATACACAGCAATGGTAGCAACAAGACAAACAATACAAAATATGAAACATAATCTTTGTTGCAACAGTAGATCCATGGTATTGCTCTTCTGCTGTTTTGCCTGTGACAGCTTTTCCTGAAGTTCTGAAAGACAAAAAGAAGATTTCTCTATCCCCTTTGGGGGAGCAGCAGATTATTACATAAAATAATAGAATCACAGAAGATTAGGATTGGAAGGGACCTCAGGAGGTCATCTAGTCCAATCCCCTGCTCAAAGCAAGACCACCCCAACTAAATCATCTCAGACTTTGACAAGCTGCACCTTAAAATGCTCTAAGAAGGGAGATTCCACCACTTCCCTAGGTAACCGGTTCCAGTGCTTCACCATCCTCCCAGTGAAATTATTTTTCCTAATATCTAACCTGCACCACCTCCTACTGCAACTTTAAACTTTTGCTCCTAGTTCTGTCATCCACTACCACTAAAAACAGCCTACTTCTATCCTCTCTGGAACCCCCTTTCATGTAGTTACAGACAGCTATCAAATCTCTCCTCATTCTTCTCTTCTGCAGACTAAACAAGCCTAGTTCCCTCAGCCTCTCCTCATAAATCATGTGCTCCAGCCCTGTAATCATTTTTGTTGTTGCCCCCCCACTTCCTCCTCTCCCCCCCCCCCCCCACACACACTGGACTCTTTCCAATTTGGTATTCTGCTGTGAATACCAAACAAGGGGTTGAGAACTCTTGCTAGAGGGGGACCATATTTTCCCTGACCACCTTCTTGTTGCTAACCTACCAATAAAAACGCTGCCTGTTACTCTTTATGTCCCTTGCTAGCTGCAACTTCAGTTGTGCTTTGCCCTTCCTGATTTCACACTTGCATGGTCAAACAGTATTTGTATACTCTTTTATATTTAGTAATTTGAACAAGTTTCCACTTCTTGTAAGCTTCCTTTTTGTGTTTAACCTTACCAAAGACTTCTTTGTTAATCTAAGCTGGTCTTCTGACATACTTGTTATTCTTTCTGCACATTGTTATGGTTTGTTCCTGAGCCCTCAATAAGGTTTCTTTAAAATACAGTCAGATTTCTTGGGCTCCTTTCCCCTTCATCTTAGCTTCTCAGGGAATCCTGCCCATCAGCTTCCTAAGGTACTCAAAGGCTGCTCTTCTGAAGTCCAGGGTCCAGCTGTTTTTCTTTCTTCCTTTTGTCAGAAACCTGAATTCTACCATCTCATAGTCACTGCTTCCGGACTACCAACCACTTCTACTTCCTCTGCCAGTTTTTTGTGGTTTGTGAGCAGCAGGTCAAGAGGACAATGGACCCTTGTAGGTTCCTCCAGCACTTGCACCAGGAAGCTGTCCACAACACTCTCCAAAAACTTGCTGGATTGTCTGTGCTCTGTTGTATTGTTCTCCCAGTAGATGTCGGGGTAATTGAAGTCCCCACATGGAAACCAGGTCCTGTGATCTGGAAACTTTCAATAGTTGTCTAAAGAAAGCTTTGTCTACCTCATCCTCCTAGTCTGGTGGTCTATAACAGATGTCCACCAGGTCCAGGGCAGTCCCACGGATGGAGCAGGGCCCAGGGCCAATTGGCCAAAGCAGGGCCCTGCCCCCCATGCTGGAGGAGAGCCGGTCCTGGGCCAGGAGCCCGAGGCTGCCGGCGCGGGGAGCAGGCCCCGGCCCTGGCGGCCAAGGCCACCTGTTGGGGGGTGGAGGGAGCTGGCTCCAGCCGTGGCCCCGGGCCGGGAAGCCGCCTGTGGGGGGGAGCCGGCCCTGGCCCCGCCGACGCCGCTTACGGGGGGAGGGGCAGGCTGGCCCAGAGACCGGACCCCACGACCTCTGCCCCTGGGCCTACCTGCTCTGCCCTGGGAACGGGGAGGGCCGGCCCAGGGGCCAGGCATAGCCCTCCCGGCCCGCCCCGCCAGTGAGAGGAGGGGCTGCAGCGTGCGCGGGCTCCACACTGCCCCGCTGGGAGCGGGACAGCACAGGGCCCATGTAACCGCGGGGCCCAGGGCAATTGCCCCGTTCGGGGGCCCCCCCCCCCCAGTGATGGCCCTGACCATGTCATTACCCTTGTTAATCTTGCTTCTAAACTTAACTCAGAGACTCTCAACAGCTTTTCTCCAGTTTCATACTGGAGCTCTGAGCAATCATATTGCTGTTCCACCTCCACATTTTCTTGCCTGCCTGTCCTTCCTGAACAGTTTATATCCATCCGTGACAGCACTCTAGTTATATGAGTTACCTCATCAAATCTCAGTTATTACAAACACATCATAGTTCTTTGACTGTGCCAGGAATTCCAATTCCTCCTACTTGTTTCCCAAGCTTTTTAGATTTGTGTACCCCTTTCTTTTACAAATCTTGCTTATTGCAGACTAAACAAAGGAAATACCCCATATTTGGCTCTTTGTTCTATAGGCACAAAGTAGTTATCAAAGGTTCACTGTCAAACTCTGAGGACATATCTAGTAAGATTCTGCAGGAATGGGTCCTGATAACAGATTTTAAATGTGGTAAGGAGTGTTATAAAGAGGTCAGTGATCAATTGTTCTCCATGTTCACTGATGGTAGGACAATGAGTAATGAGCTTAATCTGCAGAAAGGGAAAACTTTCTAACCATACATAAAGGTAGTTAAATTCTGGATTAGGCTTCCAAAGGAAGTTGTGAATCCCCATCATTGGAGGTTATTAAGAATAGTTTGGACAAACACCTGTCAGAGATGGTCTACATTTATTTGGTCCTTCCTCCGCTGGACTTTATGACTTCCTTAGGTCCCTTTCAGCCCTACCCATTTCTATAATTCTATGGTATGTGGTTTGAGGGAAAATAGTAGCCAACAACTGCTTGATTACTTTCACTGGCATCTTCTGTAGCATTGGGGAAAAAAGTAGAGAAATCGTGGATCTGTCCGGAGAACTGAAATGAAATTTCACCCCAACAATTCATTATACTGGTTAACTATCATGTGCAATACATGAGACAATTCAACATGGATGGAGACACTCTCTCCAGGCAGCAGATGGATAATGGACAAAAGTAGCCTTCTCTGCAGGCACGAAAATCTTTCGAATAAGAAGGATTATAGTTTGGAGCACAGTTGTGTAATAGCCCTTAACTCCTGGCACAGGAGTTTACCTATAAGGAATCTATTGAACTGGTAGATGGAGTTGTATAAAAGTAGTACAAATTCAGTAAACATTAATAATAAAGCTTCATTTCTTTGTTGTAGGTATTATGGCACAAAAGATTTACACCACCTGAGTGTTCAGAATAAAAATGCATGCGATAAAATGTAACCCAAGAGACAAAACACATTTCAGAACTAGTGAGTTGTTACTGGAGTGGGATGAAGTATAGGTATGGATAGAGCTAGTATTCTACTACCTGCCTTTATGTATAAAGTTCATAACACAGAGATTTTTGAAAGATGAGTGACAAGTATGTCTGAAGAAAATGTAACTAATTTACATTTGTCCTGGGTTTGCCTTGGCAGCTGCTGTCTATTGCTTCAGCAGCTTGGTTCCATGTAAATGACAACCTGTCAGATATCGAGTTTATTTCTTCTGGGTTTTTTATTGGCTTGTTCTTTCATTTGTGGCTTATCATTTTAAGGGGAGGAGTATTCATATTTCTTTTCCAGAAGTTATTGTATCTGGTTAGCTGGCCAATTAAATGAAGCTGAGCTCAGCTTTCCTGTTCCAGTCCATGTGTTCCCAGTTCCATCAATTAAGAGGACGAGACAGCACATAGGAACCATCAGAGTTCAGGCAGTTATTGAGAGCTACCAGAGATAGAAGGTGATTCCTGGGAGAAGGCTGAAGTCAGGAGAGCAGAAAGATGGGGTTGCAGGCTGGCATTTGTAAGCCAGAGAGCGAGGGCTAAAGGTGGCAGTAGTGACATCGGCGAGTATCTACTGGATCTAAGCTGGAGAGCTGGAACCAAGGTCCAGAGAGGACTGAAGGAAGGGGGAGCAGAGGAGGGGCTTATGTGCTGATGTTGTTTTGCTGGAGAGCTGGGCTTGGAGAGTGAGGGATACTCCCACCAGAGAAGCTGTGGGAGTTTCTATTGGGAAGAGTGGGATTCCACCCCAGAAAGAGGGGCACAGTTGACTGTCCTAGCAGCAGGGTGGAAGAGAATGGATAAAGAGTTTTACTATTATGGAAGACATGAGGTATGGCAAGAACAATGACTATATGCACTGAGGTGATATGGGAGATCTTTGGGGACTTTTCTTATAAAATAGTTGCATAAGAGTTTTGTAATAAACAACATCCCTTTGGGAGCCAGTTTAAATGAGAGCCTGAAGTGGAGTCATTTCGGTTACTCATGAGGGAAACTGAAACGAGGGACCATTTTCAGGGCTGCCCTGAGGCCAGGAGAAGGAGCCTGGGAGGAGGTCACTGATTTACTATTGTCATTTAAGGATGAGTTGTTTGTTTAGGACAAAAGTTTATCATGAGGAAGTCAAAATCCTGTTAGATGACAGGGCCTTGACATTTCTGCTCCTCTGCCCCTGGGTTTCTGCCTTTGGGGGAGGGCTGTCTGCTACTGTGAACCTCTCTGGGATACTCCAAAGGGAATATTATTGCTACCTAACCACACAACTCTAAATTTCATAGCTATGAGGCCTCTGGCTGTGACGTGCCAACAAACATGAAATGTCTGACTACGGAAAATTGAAAAACAGGAAAAGATGCACACCCCCTTCTACCTTGGCTGCCCCTATTGTGGTGGTACTGGTCCGAGGTGTATGGATTTTCCAAACCCTGATTATAAGAGTCCTTTTAGTGTTACCCATGGATCAATGGAGTGAGGACAGTAAGATTTTTTGGGGGGTTTTGTGAGGGTTTTGTTTTGTTTGTTTGTTTTGTGTGGTGGTGGCAGAGAGGGAGAGGAAAGGAGAATGCTTTGGTATAAAGATCTATTTGTTGGCTCTTTTTACCTGACACTAACATACCAATATTGATAGCATAACCTCACCTAGATAAGCATGTTTTATACACCTGTAGCATAAGCATATTCATCGTACTACAACTGTGTCTATTGATCAGTCGTTACATTGGGTTTAATGTGCAGATGCTTGATGGTGGTGACGGCGGCCTGCAATACACAGGAGGTCAGACTAGACGATCCAGGGTCCATTCTATGGCACGTTCCCCTCCGTATATTGACTCATGAAGACTGCATCTAGGACCATGCTGTTCTGCTTTCTAAATGGTTTATTTTTTTAATTAAATTGTTCATTATTAGACAGCAACAATCACACAAGCATATAGTGTTTACAAAGATAATTTCCTGTATAAAACAGTCTGGGTCAGATCCTCAGCTTCTCTGAATTGGGGTAGATCCATGGAAATCAGTGGGGCTGTAGTGGCTTACACCAGATCAAGATCTGGCCTTCTAATATTTAACTTCTACAGAACTCATTCTTAAATGCACAATTTTACCTACCTGTATCTAGGGTGGGTTTTTTTATTAACATTATTCCTCTGCTTCCTCCCTGTGGAGCTGCTGTCACAATGATGCCACTTTATGAAACACAGGAGGAATCTTTTACTTATCTCACTAATTAAGAGAGTCCTGCTTTCAACCTAGACCTCCCCCAGCTCACACTTGTCATCTTGCTTTCTCTCCTGCTCCTCGGTTCTGGTACCCTTCCTTTCCCCATCTGTATATCTTTGGCAAGCTGCCCAGTTACAAAAGTGCTGCCTATGTCCTGGCCTCAAACTCTGATGCTCACTCCATTCTGCTGCTACTGGGCCCTGTGATACTGATATAGCTGCCCAGAAGCAGCAAGGCAAAGTAGGCGCCATTAAGTACTCATTGACTTTAGAGTGGTGCTGTTCTAAATAGTTAAAAGCTATATTTCTAAACTCCCCCAGTGGAATTGATCTTCCTTGCTGTTTGCCCTAGTTACAACAGTCTCAAAGATTGTAGGTCATGGCTGGGGAGGCAGTGGCAGCATTAATGAAAGCCATGAATTACCATTCCTAGGTAAAGATATAGACAGGGTAGTAGCCAATCCCTGATCTCACCAGTTTTCTAGAATGTCTAGGAGTTAATTTCAGTGGGAGTTAGGCACTTAAATACCATTTGAGGGCATGTGCCTCATTCCCTCCTAGACTTTATATATGGATGTGGTACAGGGATGCTTGAGAGCTCTGCTATAAGCTCTTCTGATAGTCACAGGCAACAGATAAATATCTATGCTAATACTACCTGCTTTGTGAACTGCCTTTAACAGAGGCACCCAAAATGATAGAGCTGCTGGCTTGGCAGGGGTGGCTTGGCAGGGGTCAGTGGACCTGCATATTTGATTTGGACAAAATCCCAGATGATTTGCTCCTCTCTGAAAGTACGTAACTAAGGTGCCACACCCTCATGACCTCCCTCCTGGCTGGATGTGGCATTATGAGGCCTCTTGGACTCAGTTCCCCCTCCCCCCCTTATCCTCTAGTCTCCTCCAGCTTTTGGAGTGTCCTGATCCACCAGTAAGACCACATTATAAAGTAAAGCCCTGGAAGAGGCTGGAGAGTCCTTTGCCTAAGTCCTACAGTAACATATACAGAAAACAAACCTTCAGCCTAGCCAGGTTCAGCAGGACAGCTCTTTCAGCCAGCCTCCAGTCAAGCTTCCTTTATGTTTCCATCAGGTTGCTTCCCACAGAGAAAGAACGGGCACTTCTCACTTTCCTCTCCAATTGGCTTACTCAGCTCCTTATAAAAATCACCTAGTTCTTCCCCAGCAGGGTCTGATAACCAAGGCTATGTCTACACTACAAGCTGGGATTGTGATTATTTCTTCCTCAGCTCGAGTACGCACAGGCACTAGCGCTCATGAAGCTAGTGTGAGTGAAAAGAACAGGATAACTGTAGTAGCAGCAATAGCTGAGCCATGTGGCATACAAACCCGCCTCTGCCGCTACTATCACAGCTATTCTGCTGTTTATACTCCTGCTAGCTTGATGAGCAGGGGAATCATACACATAGCTTTTAATGTAGACATGGCCCAAATTGAGTCACTTGATCGCTAGATGATCAGGACCAGCTAGGGGAGGTGTAGCTAATCTGTCACAAATTGAACGCTTAAAGAGCCAGTCAGAATGACACAACCCTTATAGAGTCCAACAGATCTCAGTCCCTCCCCCTCTCCTATTCAACAGCTATGTCAGATAACCAGGGGAAATTGTGAGTTGCTATTCGTTTCAATGACATTAATAGGCTGATGACATAGCTACTGTACACATTAATTTTTCTTCGGGATCAGGAAGTTCTGTCATCTGGCCATTAAGATGTCCTTAAGGAATAAATATGTGGTTGAAAAAACAATGAGTGAAGACTAAATGCAGGAAACAATGAGGTGACCATGGTAGAGAGGAAATTGAGAAGCATTGATTCTTGGAAGGCACCTGACAGCCTAAAATGGTGGACAATTTCAGAGTTCAAATGGCTCCTCTATACCTCTGGACAATCAAATAGCAGTCGTGGGCAAAAATAATTCCTCCCCACCACCCAATATTTTTTTCATAACAAGGAAGTGGTCCATTCTCTTCCTAGAGATAAACCTTCCAGTACCAGTGTCCATCTATCTCCTCAAGGCATGACTGCTGCTTTTATTCAAACTGAGGCATTTTGTGAAGCTCATGTGCTCAGTTTGTCTAACATGCAGAAACTTTATTCCTGTAATAGATAAGAGCATCTTATAAGAGTATTCCACTAACCACACTGGCTTTCCATTGAATTACAGATCAGCTCTGTACTACGGGAGCTCATCTTTAGAGAGCAGCTGCTCTTTTTAAACCACACCATACATCCTATAATGTATAGGGTCTTTAGTGTACAGGGTGCAACCTTTAGGTGCTGAAAAGAGTTCTGAGTGGGCAAGCCATGGTTTGGGCATTTTTCCTACTAATGAATGAATGAATTTGTGTTTTGGAATCAGAGGGTATGTCTACACTATGGGCTCGACAGCAATCGATGAGACAGGACTGATTGGCTATGTCTACACTTGCAAGTTAGTTCGAATTAAGGAAGCTTACTTAAGCCTTGGCCACACTAGGCTTTCATTAGTTCGAATTAAGGGCTTCCTTAATTCGAACTAATAAATTCAATTGCTTCGTTCGAACTAACCCTTAATTCAAAATAGTTAATTCGAATTAAGTCAATGTGGCCATATTAGTTCGAACTAACTGCTTAGTTTGAACTAATCGGAAGATTGACCTTCCTGCAACTGACTAATTTGAACTAAGCAAGTGCCCTGCATGGACATGGCTAGTTTGAATTAGCATTCTAGTGGGGCCATGCTAGTTTGAATTAGTTTGTTCGAATTAACTAATTCGAACTAGCTTTTGTAAGTGTAGACATAGCCATTGAATGGGTTGTGTAGACCTGCTCAATTGATAGGAAATGAGCAGTCTGATCAATACCATTAGTCTACCTCCTTGAAAGGCTGTGTTGATGGGAGGGCACTGCATATTGACACAGCACCATGAATATACAACAGTATGTCAATGGGAGATATGCAAGCTACATTACATAGCTTGTGTATCTCCTGTCAAATGCTGCCGCCAGTGTAGATCAGCCCTGATTGCCCCTTCCATTTTAAAATCAAGGCATACATCTTTTCACAGTGAGATACATATTTACTTCCCTTAGATATCTTCCACCTTAAATAACACATGGAAATATGACTCAAATGGAAGATCAGCCAATAATCCAACAGCAATGATATTTTTACCTCTTGAATTTCGTGCTTGGATACTGCTGTGACAGGTGCACAAAGATGATATAGATAGGGAGAGAAAGTAATGTGGAATGCTACAATGTCACCTTTACAGACACATTTCCTTGTATAAAAGTACCTTGGTGATTTTATGGTTTGGGATTTTGGGATTTCAGTTATAAATTAAACAAGAAAAAAATAGGCTGAATATTAATGCAAAAATCGAAAACACTTTTGGAGCTATTTGATTTTGTTATAGTCTCCCATAGGGAGTGATGGAAACTCCATTACTTTAGACATTTAAAAGCAGACATAACAAAATGCTAGAAAATATATTGTAGAAAAGAACAACCCTCCTTTGATATAAGAATGGACTAGATTACCTATTAGGCCTTTAACCATTTTTATTGCCTGTGATTCAACTTAAAGTCACTTGGCTAAAGGAAATGAGAGTTATGTAAAGCTCACAGTAATTAAGTTGTCCTGAACTGGTGAACTAGTGCATCAAGAGATAAAATAACTGCAAAATAAAATGCATTCAGCTCTGAATTACTTTAGTTATATTTGTAATGTAGAGCAAGAATGCTGTTAAATTAAAATATTTGCTTGAATAAATTTAATCAGTGTGCACACAGTCTGATATTGCTCATTTTCAGATCCTTCACCCATCACTGTGGCCATTTGTTTTTTTTTTTTTTTTAAATCTCTTTATTGTCCAATTTCATATGCAACATCTGACACTGAATTTATGAAGAATGGCCACTAGAGTGCTGCAGGTATCCATTCAAGCTGAGCTTCTGTAAGTTTGCAGTCATTTTATCAGCTAAAGATAAGCAGCCATACTTTATGGCAACTGTGTATATGTTAAACTAGCTAATGCCTGATATCAGAGTGTGAGCGCAGGGGAAAAATCTGGTCACTTCATTTACTAGGATGGCTGAAAACTGAACTGTAAATAAGAGGAAGGACAAACACATAATGCCAGTGTGCTGAAACAGATTTTGAAGAAAGCAATTTTTAATCTTTGTGCTTTCTAAAACTCTGTTGATAAAGCTATAAATAATTTATATTAGTGGTGTATTTGTTAGTTACCATCCAAGCACAGGAAACGTACAAAAAATGGGACAGCAATACAGAGTCGCCAGTTGGAGATGATTCAGGTAATAGCCTCCTTGTTTTGAAATGAAATGTCAGTACTGAGATGCCATGGCTGTAAACCCAGCATCCATTTCTGAATGAATAGAAATAAAACAAACAGTAGAACTTACCGATTCAGCCTGTACACATGAAAATCTTCATGGAGAGCCCAATCCTGCTTCCCCTGACTTCTGTGGGGCAGGATTTGCCTTGAAAGGCACGGTTGAAAAGGATTGTAGTTTGTAGGATTGGTATGTAGTTTAAACAGTAATTAAAGTATAATTTGATGGGCCCTGGAACCCTTCTAATCTCTGGGCCCCCTTCCTGTATTGTCTGGGCCCCCTTCATCGATGTGCGGGCCCCAGCCCAGGTAGGCATTTGCAACCACTTCTTAGTACCATATGCATCGGTTATTGCTCCATAAAAATATTTTTAATTTTATATAGCATTTATGTCTATATCAATTATTGTCACAAACTAGCAAACACTGCATCACACAATAAGTATTGTGATAATGTGATGATTAAATAAAATGGCACTAAAATACCCATTTCCAAATATCTGCCAAGCATCCATTTCAGCCAGCTCTGCTCCTGTTTTCTGTGAGACTACCATGTGCTTCCAGGTAACCCATCATGACATCAGGGAAGTCACATTCAGATGATGCCCAGCAATTGGGTACAGTGCTTTATTGCTGCTCTCAGGTTTCAGCTCTGTGGAAGGCCGGGGTACAGAGCTCAGTTATTTACAACACTTTAAAATATTGTGGCCACAAATAATCTGTTGCAAGTGCTGGTGGGAGAGTCCTTTGCCATCACTAATGTGATATAATAGATAACAACAACAATGTAGTAAGGAAGTGTTAATGCAGTGGTAGATTTTTTTAATTAAATCTTTTAAAAACAGTTTAGATCATAAACTTGCCACATAGGATTGGCAGGAGAGGTGAACTCTGTGAGCCAATTTGTCTCCAGGAAATATAGATTGGGACATTTTCCAGAACCCTACTATCTCAGGAGGTGTCCCCATTGCTCACATCCCACAGGCCAGCCAGAGAGGAAGAACAATCACTTCAAGAAATTGACGCCTTTTTGAAAGACTGTTTATAAATGACCATGACTTTATAGTCAGACATGCCATCCCACCATGTCTCCTCCAGGTACCAGCTGCCATGGCTCCATCCCATTTCTCCATCCACCACTCACTTCTCCAACCACACCACCCACCAGCAACCCATCATTCATCTCCTCCACCCCACCCCACTCCCACCGCACTTGACCTTTTCATCCTCCCCCCCATCCCTCTCTATAGTATCCTCCCACCCCTGTCTCTTTTCCCATAGCAACATGTTCCAGGAGGGGTTATGTTGCACAATATCTATTTTTATGAACAGTTAATTTTTTAAACAATATTTTTTCTATGATTCTTATGAAAGATCTGCTGGAAACCTGAGTTATTTCAAACACTCCACAGACCCACCCTAGGGAGTTCAGCATTTGCTTCTCACCTTTCCAGCCCAGCCACAATACAACCAGGACCTGCAGCCCAGCCTCTTCCACAGAACTTCACACAACCAGACCAGCTCTGTGCACCCACCCCTCCCCCATCCCCAATCCAAACACCCACCACCCACCCTCTTCTCCCAGCTATTACAGGGAGCATGGAGTTACTGCCTCCCCTACCACTGGGGCCCAGGATGATCCTGAACCCTGAGCAAAGAGGACAGGGGTTAAAAAGGGGAGTGGAGGCACCACCCCCTGGCTGCTAATGCCCCAACTCTTGCACAAAAGTACCCCCACCTGCCCACTGTTGACCCACCTGGCCCAAAACAGCCCCCTGCTAATGCCCCCAAACCAACAACTCAGTGCCCTACCCAGCTTGAAACCATCCTGGCATGCTATTGCCTCACCTAGGCCCTGCTAGCCCACCCCTTTAGGTCCTGCTAGCCCACCCCCCTGCCGATTATTGTCCCAGCTGGCCGAAAACCATCCCCCCCCGCTATTTCCCTCAAACCACCTGTGTCCCCCCTACTACCCCAAACCACTTTGGGCAGCTATTGCCCCACCTAGGCCCTGCTAGCCCACACACCTGCCTATTATTGCCCTGCCTGGTCTAATACCATTCACACCCCCTGCTATTTGCCCCAAACCACCTGTTCCCCCCCCCCATCTGGCCCCAAAACCACCCCCTCCCCCACCCTGTGGCCCACCTGGTGCAAAACCACTGCGGCTGGACAGTTATTGTCCCTCCTGGATCTTGCTCACTCACCCTCATCCCCACCCCCTACTACTGCTCCAGCTCTCACCCCAAACTGCCTCTCTGCTAGCCCCTCCCCGCTTACCCCAGCCCTCACTCACCCTCTGGGGCATCATGCCAGCCTGGGCGTGCCCCTGGGTGGCCTGCCACCTGCCCCACCCCCTACCTTTTCCTCCCCTATGCCCTGGGACCCCATAACTTACCCCTGTGCTGGTGGGCAGGGGAGCAGAGCTGAATCAGGCTCAGAGCCCTGCTGTGGGGTGCACATGTTTTGC
>ML685884.1:0-64235 GCA_007922175.1 Pelusios castaneus
CCCCCCCCCACCACCGTGGACCTGCCCAAGGTCCCCCTAGCCCCACAAAGTCAACCTAGAGCATCCAGTGTGGACGCTCTCGGTCAGCTTTGTAAGTTCTCCTTTAAGTCGACTTTAATTTTAAGTGTAGACACACTAAGTCGACTTAGTTAAAGTCAACTTAAAAGTGCAAGTGTAGACATAGCCTTAAGTACCACAGATATAACCAATACAAATGAAGAACAACAACACCATAAGAACAGCCATAGTGGGTGTGACCGGGGCCTCGTGGGATACCCTCCTGAACGTGCAAAAGTCAGGGCAAGCTGCAAAACCAGGAGCCAAGCTCCCCACACACTGATGGGTGGTACTTAAACCAGTCTCCCTATCAGTCACAACCAGGCTTCTGGTTCCCCACACTGGGTACCAAGAAATCTGCCCAAAATAGAAACAGCTCCCTTTATTGCACTCCAGCTCCTCCAGCTCCCACCTAGCCGCATGGTCCCTTAAAGATATAGATTCTCCTGACCCCAAAGGGCCAGCCACAGCACACAGAACAATATAGGTTTGGATCTTACCCAAAATACCACACTGGTAGCCAACCCTTTAGCAACTTCAACTAAAGGTTTAATATAAGAAGAAAAGAAGCAAAATATGAGAGATGTTAAAGGGTCAAAGCGAATCACATACATACAAATGATTTAAAGTTCATGAAAAGCAGTTTGCAGGCTTGTTCCTCTGGAGTTTGCAGGCTTGTTCCTCTGGTAAACACCCAGCATCAGGGTGGGCCTCAATCCTTTGTTCAGTCTCAGAGGAATAGTTCCAGAGATAGGTGTTGGCTGTAGACTGGGGACTTGAGAGCAAGATGGAGTCGGGGCTGCTGCCTTTTATCACCTCTGGCCTTCTCCATGCTGTGTGCAGTTCTTTCCAATCAAATTGGAGTTGAGTCACATGTTCAAGTCCTAGTGGCTCAACAGGTTTTCTTCTTCTGCCCATTATACTGGGGAGCTTCCTTAATGGGCCATTAAGGGGACAATGGCTGGGTAGACATTCAGTCTGGGGAGTTTCCCCGGACTCACACAACTTAAAATATAACAATCATATTCCTAACTTCTAATATGCATACGAATCCTACACATAAACTATATAATCGCTCCCCACAAATTACTACCTTTCTATTGACACCAAACATGGCATAGTTCCTATGGATTATAACAATTATAAAATATTAATACAAAATAATATCATAAATGGTTCCCTAAATCCAGACAGCGTCACAGTGGGTCAGACCAATGTTGCTGAGGTGCCAGGAGTTAAAGTGGGCTACTGGAGCTACTCGATAAATATTATAGAAGAGACAATGTTGCCTAGAAGCCTTGGATTAGGTTTGAGGGGACTGGGTGCTATTCCTGTCTTTGTCACTGTCCTGTTGGTGACCTGGACAAATCATTTCTCCTCTATAAAATGGATATAATGATCCTGCCCTCCTTTGTAAAGCACTCTGACTATGTCTACACTTGGCCAAATAAGTCCACTTAGCATGTCCACACTATAAAATTAGGTAGACTTAAAGTGGACCTTTCCAAATCGACTCAGAGCGTCCACACTGGACACCTAAGTTGACTTCTAGGGGCTAGGTGGACCTGAGACTGATCTATGGTGGCAGGGGGGCACCCCTTTCAAAGTGCCAGGGGGCTCAACATTTTCCCCATTGTACCAGGGTACATTGGGTGCTGAGCAGGACTGGGACACTGGCAGGGCATAGGAGCAGGGTGGACAGGGCTGTGTCCTGCCCTGTGGGTGGGCACACCAGGCTCTGGCTGTGCCAGCCACCCTGGCAAGGAGGTCAGTGGGGGAGCCCTGGGTACCCTTAAGTCGACTTAGTGCTAATCCGCGTCCACACTGGCTAAGTTGACTTAATAAAGTTGACTTAGCCAGTAAAGTCAACTTTAAACTAGGTTGTATAAAGTCGACATAAAATTTCCTTAAGTCGACTTAAGGAAATTGTAGTGTAGACGCAGAGTAAATTAAGTCGACTTAAGCAGGCTTAAGTCGACTTAATTTACAAGTGTAGACACACTTTCTGAGCCCTACTGATGAAAAGCAGTATATAAACATTATAGGTACAGTTCTCATCTAGGGCATATTTTTGCACAGTATATATTTTTGTTGCGTGTTTTAGGCAGTAGGATTGATTTCCCTGCCCCTTGCCCATGAAAAGACGTGGATGCAGTAGAAGATGTGCCTCTTAAATCAGACTCGTCTGAGGGAAGGACTTGGGGTCTCCTCCCCTGGAAGCTGTACACAATTTGAGGATGGTGGAGTTGTCTCTCTTTCCTTTCTAAAAAGAGCAGATGTATCTGTAGAGAAGAGGTGGGGGTGTCATTCCTTGGACTACTCAGTGCTGGAAGGTCCATGATTCTTTATTCTATGTACACTATTTTTATTGCCCCAAAACACAAATGATTATAAAAATCCCTTCACAAGTATACACACACTGCAGATCTGTGCTTAAAGTCTATAGTCCATCCAGAAATTCTATAGAGATAAGACTGGGAGGTAGGGCAGCTGGTACTGCATAACAGATGCAGCCTGAAGAATTTCCTGTGAAGGAGAATAAAAGGTAGGTTTAACTCAAAGAAACCTTATTTTATTTTTTATTTGTCAGAAGATCCAAACTGGCCTCTCATGGTCCTGTGTTTCTTAATAACTAAAGTATTACTTTTAGGAAAAATCCTGTTTAGCCACGCTTTATAACAAATTTACTTTCACTTTTACTTGCCAAATAACATTCGCAGTTCGTCGCTAAAGGGTGAGTTGTTAAATGGTCTATTGCGTTCTAAATGGATTACAAAATTTCATTTTTTCCCCTTTGAAGCTTGGCTTATTTTGGAACAAGATCTGTTTTCTCAAATAAAAGTCTGTCTGTAGGAAAGACTGAATGTTTAGTATTCTGTTGCCAGATTTTTCTAGAACCAAAGTGAGTATAAGGTATAGGAATAAGAATATTTACTTAAGTTATAGCTGGCATCTAGCAAATTGTTATTAGGACTGGCTAAATCATAAATATACTATTAAAATTTCATACAGCATACACACACAATTAACTATAATTAAATTTTGACTATGTTCATAGTAGTTATACAATATATTAACAATGACTCATATTCTATAACAATTAATTATATATTTCTCCCATGAAAGCTCATGCGATAAATAAATTTGTTAGTCTTTCAAAGTGCCACAGGACTCCTTGTTTGTTTTGCTGAACTTGACTAACACGGCTACCACTTTGGAATTAATTATATGAATTAATAGCTATTTCTTCCATGTTCCCACTGTACTAAAATAGCAGTGCATAACACATATTAATGGCACATATATTATTTAAATTTCACTTGTATATGTATCAAATATATTTGCAAATATCATGTGTGTGTGCAAAAGAGAGACAATGACACATATACACTGACCAGATTTTGATCTCAGTTCCAAGATATATTTCATCTCTCTCTCTCTTCCTCACCACGCCCCCCCCCCCTCCCCCGTGGCAGTTTCCCATCTTCAAAGTGTCTGACGAAGTTGGATTTTTTCCCACGAAAGCTCATGCGATAAATAAATCTGTTAGTCTTTAAAAGTGCCACAGGACTCTGTTGTTTTTCTACAATAGACTAACATGGCTACCCCTTTGGAATTCAGTCATATAGTATTTTTTAAGAATTAGACATCCAATATAGCAAAAATAAATCCTGTCAGATACATCAGTTTCTCACATTTAAAATGCATGATTCCATTAGATGTCAACCCTGTTACATGAATGCTAATGTTGAATCATTAAATATGTGAAAGTTTAGGAAACATCTATGTTAAGATAGTATCACTTAGCAGGGATGGATGGGGTAGAGGTAGGTGGTTGATTTTTACCAGATCTGATATTTCCTTTAAAAAAAAAATGGAAATGGTTGGGACACTTTTGGAGTTACTAAATGCCTCAGAGTGTGAACATTTAGTTAAATTGTGTCATATAGTTTATTGTATTTTCAACTTTGAAGTTTTGAAAAAAAAAAATCTACTGGACAGTGTATGTAAAATTTTGAAATGCTCAAAACAACATCAAAACTGAATCCATTTTCACAGGAATACCCTGCTTGAAGTTTCTTTGTGATAGCAAGAGCAGTTGAAATAGGAAAAGGATCTACTTCCTGACTCAGAAAGCAAAGAGGAAAATAGGGTGAGAGGAGTGTTTAATTTAAAGAACCTCACCACGTCCCAACTGACCTCTCTCTCTCTCTCTCTCTCTCTCTCTCTCTCGGTAATTTATTAGATCCCCAAAGTTTGCATCACAATCCAAAACTGTAGCATTAATGTTTATATGTCTGAATATTTATACCTGAAAATGAATTGTTTATCATTTGCTGTAGGTTATTCACCATTAATCCTTCTTCTATTTAGAAAGGTTCTACTCATCCAGTCAGGAAGCAGACTTAAACCATGTTACTTAGATAACCAACCACAGGCCACAAAGAGCAGAGAGTCGAAGTGAACAACACAGGCTGACAATCATTCAAGAAAACAATTCTGTGAATAGTTATAAATAAAACAGGCTCCAATATTCCAACAAAAATGAAATTTCAGCGAAATGCAAAAATGAAAATGGTGATTTTTTTGTTCTGTTTTCTGAGCAGTTCTAGCTAAAAGTGATGACTATATTAGCATTGAACATTACTTGGAATGAATAATCCTACCACCTCTACTCCATCTGTTCCCTAACCCTCTGTTACAGACCCGTTGCACATAGGATTTACAATGAAATAATACTAGACAAAAAGCATATATCTCACCTTAGAATTCAATACTTATTTTAAAATACTTAAATATTTATAATAATAATATAAATATTTATTTTATAGCAGACTTTCTCTGTCTCTCTAGTTTTCATCACATTTCCCCCTTCCTGGAAGATGCCCCTGCTGGCTTGGTGGGTACTGGTTCTGGCATGTGCCACTCCTTCTGGTGAGTTATAAATTGTAACTCCATCCTGGTGCATCAGTTATCTGCTTGAATCTGAATTTGAGTTTCCAGAAACTGAGTTTAAACCTTTCACATTTTCTTTTTCTCAGCTGTTTCTCAACCAATCAGCAAAAAAACAGAGCTTGATTCAAAAGCTGGAGAGGATGTCACTCTTCACTGCAGATTCAAGATAACCACAAGCTTTGAGCTGCAGAAAGTTCGGCTCTTCTGGCTCCTGTTCAGAAATGGGCAGAAAGCCAGAGTGCACAGTTACTACAGTGGAGCAGACCGACCAGAAGACCAGGAGGAAGAGTTCAGAGGTCGAACTCAGCTCTTTCTCCAACAACTAAGCCAAGGGGTGACTTCTCTGACCCTCAGCAGTGTGAGACCTTCAGACAGTGGGATCTACAGGTGTATAATTGCAGACAATCAGGATGCAACTATCCAAGAGACTCTTCTGCAAGTAGCAGGTAAATGAACATCTCACAGTCTACAGAGGCTGGTGGAATATGTTGATCTACAACATGTGGACATCACATAATGCCTGCCTTTGGGGAGGTCGAGTGTAGAGAGGGAGGACACTAAACCTCATCATGTATCCCTGCTCCCACTCTGAAGACTCCAGCCACACTAGTGGCATGGAGCCCAGCTCGTGTGGTGGTCCAGGTGGGCTCTGCTCCTGCTCAGCCTGCTCCTCTGCCTATTGCTCACACCTCACGGGGGAGGATGAAGAGGCCTGAGTGGCAGAACCCTGGGATAGGGGGCCCAGTGATCAGAGTTCATCTGGACCCCCCTCACTGTCTGAGCTTCATGCCACCCAGAAGGGAGGCCAGGCACCCTTTGCTTTCTGGGATGCAGCCCATGCCTCACTCATGTCAGGCCCCATGCTACATTCCTGCAGTGCTGGAGGGCAGTAGCTGAATTGCCGGACCTGTCCCAGGCTGACTCCTCCATGGTGGCATGCGGAAGCTGGGGATGGTATTTGGGCAGGGTGGAGAAGCTGAGGAGCTTCCAATGGTGGCTGGCTGGGGAGTGCTTAGGGCTGTTTGATACTACAGAGCTTTGTCAACAAAAGTCAGCTTTTGTCAACAAAACAGTGAAGTTATAGCAATCCTGGTGAGGAGTTCACCATCGATCCAAGGAGGGTAATATGACATCAGCAATCTCAGTAATTAATGAGATGGTTGTAAATCAATCTAACATAGGACAAATTATATTTGTAGTGTAGACCAGACCTTTGACTCCCCCAACCTATGATACTCATCATAGACAGATTTAGCACCTCTGACAGCGGGACAACAAACTCGCTTCAAAGCACTGAATGATCGTGTGGGGGGTGAGAGCTACAGGTGCATCATTATGTTAGGGAACACTGTGAGCAGGATAGGAGGGCTGAATTACTGCTAATTTGGAGATTATATTCAGCTGTCCTGCTGAGTCTTGTTTGTAGTGTGTGACTACATGTGCCATTTAAAAATATATATTTTATTGAGGAAAAGTTACACTAAAATCAGGGTCGTAGTCAGTCCTGGGTTTCTGGCCACTGCAAGTGCATTATAGGCCTGGCCAAATGTAGCTTCTGTTCATGTGATCAGAAGCTGCCCCCAAGATGCTCCTGTTACTGGGAAACAAGTAGAGCCGGAGCTGCACTCTGACTCCACTTGTTAATTAGCAAGTTGAACAATGAGAGGGAGGAGACTATGAGATGAAGCTCACCCACAGCAACAGCGAGAACTTTGCCACCAGGGTTGTGGAGCTGGCCAGCAGCTGGTGGCTGCAGTTGTGGTCTCCAGCCACTGACCAACCCCACAGCCATGGCAATGAAGTTTGTGCCACTGCCGGGTACTATGCTGGGTGGGTCTCATGCCCAAGTGGGTGAGCCCTGCCCACCCGGGCCCACTCCTGGTTACGCCCCTTACTAAAATATTAACATGCTGCATTGCACATTACTTATTCCTTAGTTAGGATCAGGCTAATATTCAATTAACCTGATTTATGATTCTGGCTTGTTGGCTGATGAGCTCAGCTCTTACACGCAACAGATAGTCACCTTGATAATCAGGAATTTCTGTGTAGAAATATTAATGAAAGGCCCTAAAGGAGATGCCTTGGTGACAAAAATTTAGAAAATTTGTCCAAAGCTACTGTTGATGCTCCTGGCTGCATCTGGGGTCGCGCACTGGGTAACTCGGGGGGGGTGGAAGGCCACAGTGTCGCTTCGCTCCAGACTTGGACACAGCTGGGACATAAGAATCCCAACAACAGCCCCATATAAGGAAGTTCCCCGGTTGCAGGAACTGATAACCTGTTCCTCATAACGGAATAACAGTACCAGTCTCAGCCACTCTCCACTTGCAATTATAACATAACCTTGAAAGCTTGCTTCTCCCCCAGAGAAAGAGGAGGAGGGTGGGATCTTTTCACACACAGCAAAGGTAAACTATATAAGAGTCACTGTAACTGGGAGGGGGCGCGCATGATTTGAGACGTGCCTGTCTCCGTGTGCCTGCTTGAGATCTCAAATAAATCTTAGTGTGCTTCTCCGCCCTGGTGTGGTTATTGAAGCTGAGCACTCCGGGTAACAAACCCACTATTGTTTGCCCCTGCCTGTCTTCAGGCATCCATCTGCAACACTACTAAGGTGGTCTGGATGATGACTGGGTGATGTTTTAAAAAATTCTTGGTGACATACATTTGTTTTTAACTTAACAATCACTATGAATAGCTGTATTACAGTGCCTGTCTTGTTTTGAGTTTTACCCAGTGTTTGGATGGCCTATTGTTAACCAAGTTGGTCATATCTTTTAATTTTGATGCATAATAATTATAAGCCAAATATATGGGCAGCTAGTTTACCTCCCTTTCTAGATTTATGCAGAATTTTAGAACTCACCTTTTGTCTTGTATGTTTTCATATGAATCTTAATAGTGTCTCCTGCTATGTTTATAATGTCCTGTAAGGGATACCAACAAGGATGCACTGAAACAAAAATAACAACTTTGGGAGGACAGTCATCTTTACTGAGGTTAAAATATATTTGGCTGCTGTCTCTGACTTGTGTTAGAACAATAAAAGGGAAGTGGTTAGCAAAGAGTTTTGCCAACCCTTTTATATTAGTCTGCCCTGGATAGTAAGCAAAAAGTACAGAGTGCCTCTTTCATTGTGGAATCATATCTCCATAATTATGGAATTTGATGTCCTTTATCACTTGCATTAGTATGTAAGGTTTTGTGGTGCCCCGAATCACATCTTTGCTCTTGCCTTTCAGCTCCATATGAACCGCCACAGATAAGAGCCCTATACTACAAGGAAAACAATGTTCTCCTGCAGTGCAAGTCACAGGGGGGGTACCCCAAGGCAGAATTAACATGGCAAGATGTTAATGAAAATGAACTGACTCCATCAGAGCCCACAGAATTCCTGAGGATCAATGAGGGAGTCTTTGAGGTTTTCAGAAACCTATCAGTGAACACCAATAAAGATCCCATTGTCTGCTGTTCTGTTACCCACAAAACCTTGCATCAACACATGACCAACTGTGAGACGATTACAGGTAACTAAACAAATAAATCCTAACATACTAATGACATTAGTAATAATTTCTTTGTATGAAGTTCTGTCTATCTAGATATTTATACCAGGCTCTTCACAAGGATATCTATGAACTGCACAGAATTAAATGTAGACTATTGAAAAGGGTCTTATTTTTCACCCCTCCTGATCAGAATCTTTATTACTGGTTTTTTAATGAAAGCAACAGATCTGTATGCTGTTTTACAAAAGTTGTACCAACAAATTACAGAGGGGTAGCCGTGTTAGTTTGTATACAGCAAAAAGAACAAGAGTCCTGTGGCACCTTAAAGACTAACAAATTTCTTTGGACATAAGCTTTCACGGGCTGCAACCCACTTTGTCATGCAACTGATGAAATGGGTTGCAGCCCTTGAAAGCTGATGCCCAAAGAAATTTGTTAGTCTTTAAGGTGCTACAGGACTCTCGTTGTTTTTGTTGTACCAACAAAGGTTAATTGTGTTATCCACTCCATCATTTTCATCAAATTCAGTCCAAAATGACAAATGTGGAAGAAATCATCTGAATGGAAGATCAATGTCAAGAGTCTTAAATACTCAACTAAATAGTACCTTTTCTAGCAGTGCCTTACAAAGAAGATGATAAATATCAAAACTGAGATGTAGAGCCCTGAAGATCACTGGAAAGTACTCAAATCATCTGTCCATGCTCCATGTCAGAGATGGCTTTTCAACCAGGACATAGGCAGACGTCATTTTTGGTGGGCCTGTTGCTGACTTGGGTGGGCTGACTGAAAAATAAGCGCTTTCCTGATCTTCTTGCTTCCAGTCATGTGACTGGAAGGAGGACGTTAAGGACATGACTAGCCAAGAAAACTTCAGTTGCCAAGGTAGCTTAAGTTCTTGGGTGGACCTGCTTTCAAAGTGAAAAAAACCCATCAAACAGAAGAACAATAAAACATCTGAACCTAGTGGAATCCACAACAAAGTCTTCAAAGAAGGAGAAGGAGAACTGACTCCCCAGTTTCATCCTCAACTCTTCAAGATTTGGAATTCAGAAGGAATCTCAGCTGATCTTAGGGACACCATGATCATTACCATCTTCAAGAAAGGAGACAAAACTGATTGTGGAAACTACCAAGGAATCACCCTGTTGTCTGTCTCCAGAAAGATTCTTGCCAGAATTCTCCTCAACCAGTTGCTCCCTTTGGCCAAAGAAATATGTCCAGAAACACAATGAGGATTTTTAGAACATCTTGAAGCACCACTGATATGATTTTCACTGCCTATCAACTTCAAAAAAGTGCCATGAGCTACATCAATCTCAGTATATGGTCTTCCTCAATCTCACAAAAGCATTTGATTCCATCAATCATAAGGCTCTGTGGAGAATTCTTCTTATATGTGGATGCCCACTAAAATTCATGGCTTCCTCCAATTCCTCCACTGCCACATGTCTATGATGGCCATCAGCAATGGATCTTAAAATGGACCCTTTCCTATACAAGAGGAATCAAGCAAAGCTGTGCAATTGCTCCAATCTTTTTCTCCATCTTCCTTGCTGTCATCCTCTTTATTGCTGACAAGCTCACCTCTGGACTTGACATCCAATACAGAATGAATGGCAAGCTTTTCAACCTCAATCACCTTCGAACCAAGACAAAGATTACCAGTCACTGAACTCCAATATACGGATGACTGTGCCCAGTGAACTCACTTGGAGGATCATCAAAAAACAATCAACACTTTCTCTTAGGCCTTCAACAACCAGGGCCTTGAACACCAAGAAAACAAAAGTATTCCACCAACAGACTCTAAAGCACCAGGATCCTGCTCCCATAACTCAGAGTAATAAAGAGACTCTGGAGAACACTGAGCACTTCCTTTACCTCAGCACCTATTTGTTGCAGAAAGCCAACATTGATGAGAAAATTCAACAGTGATGTTGAATGTTGCAATGTGCCAATGCAGCTTTTGGACACTTGAGAAAACATGTCTTTAAAGATAGTGGAATCAAGAATCAAACAGAGAGTCTCATGTTCCACGCTGTTGTTATCCCTATTTTAAAATATGGTGCAAAAACTGGGGTTATGTACACCTCAAAATTCTTGAAAGATACCATCAACAGATCCTCTGAAAAATCCTCTGAATCAAGTGAGATGACCAACACATTAACACCAGTATTCTGTCATAAGCCAAAACCTTAAGCATTGAAGCAATGGTTATCTACCACCAACTCTGTTGGGCTGGCCATGTTCTTTGAATGCCAGAAAGTCCACTCCCAAAGCAGGACATGTTCTCAAAACAGATACCTAGTCAATGGTCAAGTGAAGGGCAAAGAAAAAAAACATTTAAAAAAATCCTTAAAAACTGGAAAAAGACTTTGTGGCAAAGATGCTGGTATTATGAGTTCCAGTGGAGATAACAGAAAAGAGAAAATGGGAAAGGAGGCAAAAACATACCACAGCCCAATTTAACAATCCAGAACCTCTCCTTCCATTGGAAAATATCCTTCCCAACTCTGTGATACAGCCTGTGGATCTCTGATAGGTCTCATTAGTCACTTGGGGATCCACCAGTGATAATGAGGTATAATCTTACTGGAAGACAATCATCCTCGAACTCTGAGGGATCAACAATAATGACAAATAAATATGAAGTCTCTGCATCAAATAATTTACAACTTGAAGCCCCAGTCAGGTTAAAGTACCTGCTAGCATGGAGTGTTGCACCAAGGAGGACTGTTCTCTTAAAGTCAGTGAGATCTCTCCCTTGTGGTGACTCTCAACCCATGGTCTGTGGACCACTTGTGCCCCAATCAGCACACAGTTGTGGCCCATGTGATATCCTCAGGGCCATATACATAGTAGAGATATGGTGTGGAATGTGGCCCGCATAACATAGAAAATAGCAAATGCAGTCTGCAATGGTAAATAGGTTCAGAACCACTGCTGCCGTGAATAACTGCCAATGAGACTTAAGGACAGATCCACAAGGTGTGGGAGGACTTAGCTGCCTAATTGCCCCTTTAGGTACTTAAGTTCCAATGGCAATCACAAAACTACTCAGCTGCCACCTAACTCTTGAGGTGCCTCACGTCCCTATGGTGCTTCAGTTTCCATCAGTGAGCATGCACAAAGCCACCTAACTCCTGACAGTAGCTCTGCATCTATCTCATGACTATGACTTGGTAGACTTCACACACTAGGTGTCCCATTTCTTATCTCACATATGAGGCTTGATCCAGAAGGTGTGCTCAGAACACTTACCTCACACAAGAGGCAACTGGGGAGGATGTGGTGATGGTGGCTTCCTTATACCCAATAGCGCAGTGCCTAAACCTCTCAAGAAGGATGCGGATGACTCACATTCAAATCCTTGCTATATTTGATTTGGAACAGGGATTTGAGTTCCCCATCACTGACAATTTTTTAAATCAAGGCAGGAAGTTTTTTCCAAAGAGATCTGTTCTAGGAATTATTTTGAGGAAATTCCCTGGCCTGTGTTATACAAGAAGTCAAATTAGATGATCCAAATTGTCCATTGTAACCATAGAATCTATGAATCAGAGAGATAAGACAAATTAGTTCTGGAGTTCTTTCCACCCCTGAAGCCAGACACAGTTTTATCTACAGTCAGATTATGTGGATGTAAATTCTATATGGCTATAGCAGATGCATAGTTATATGAAGTATATAGGGGCAAGATAGTCCAAGAGTTATCTCCCAGACCTAGAGAAACTCACCCCTTTTGGGGGAAGTGGTTGGGTGAGGTTTTGTGGCCTGCATTGTGCGGGAGGTCAGACTAGATGATCATATTGGTCCCTTCTGACCTTAGGGTCTATGAGTCTATGAATATATGGTACATTTCTCAAGTTATCCTTTAATCCTTTCCATTGTAGCCTCCAAAACAGCAAGTTCTATCTCAAGAGGAGTCCTGTTAGCATGTGGACTTATAATGGTTGCTATGGTCTTGATAACAGCCGGACTAATCTACTGGAAGATTAAATCAAAACATCAGAAAGGTAAATAACAGCAGCATTCATAATTGACAGTGCTGTACAGAATTCTAGAACAAATCTACGAACATAAGAACGGCCATACTTGGTCAGACCAATGATCCCTCTAGCCCAGTATCCTGTTTTTTGACAATGAGCAGTTCTACAGGCCACAGAAGGAACAAGCAGAACAGGGCAATTATTGACTGCTTCCTCCCCTGTTGTCCAGTATAGCAATGTGACTCTATATGCATGTATATACATGTTTTAAATGAGACCCATACGAGTATACATATTTGCATGGTGGAGAAATGACTCCAGGGATTATAAAACCTTTCCTACATGCTTGCCTTTAATGAAAGGCATTTAAAATTCATGCTTCAGGATCTAAATTTTCCCCTAATTATTAGCCATCAAGCTAAGACCTCTGTAAGGGCATATTACCTCACATCTGTTACCGCAGGGTTCTTATACCTTCTTCTAGAAGCATATGGTGCTGCTATTGTCAGAGATGGTATAATGGGCTAGATGCACCTTGGATTTGATCCAGTCTGGAAAATCTTATGCTCCTGTAAACTACAGACGAATGTATGATGCACTTTGAGGGCTAGTCTTCTCTGTCTGTGGCAAATTGACCCCCTCACTTTGAACTTCCCAATCGACTGATCAGCTCTGTAAAGACATACTCAGCCAACCAGGAAGTCAATCTATTAACACCACCGCAACAAATGGAGTAGCACTGAGTCAAAGAGAGGCCCCCTCCCTTCAACTCAGAGCAATGGACGTGCTGAGAGTAGGGAAATCAAACACAGGTACATAAATTATTTTAAGTAACTCGAATATCTCCATTAACTGCTGCTGAAAAGGGAAGGCAAGTGTAGAAATCTGCCATGTGAGCTGGTGCATAGTGCTCTTGAAATGCTGGCAGTGGACCTGGTGGAAAGACTGGTAGCTCTGATGACCCGTTCCTCATATCATGGGGGAAATTTGGTTTCATTTGTGTTCTCCTGTGCTATATTTTGAAAACCTAATAAACATTTCAGAAATAAAAGCCTGAATTCTAAATGGTAGCCATGTACAGTCCCATAGTAATTATGTCACTGTGTATATTGGACACATTATCCCTCCCACTAAAACCTACACTGCAGACTCCAGCTCATTTCAGAATCCAGTATGAAATCCCGCCCCCTAGTCTTTGAGATTCTGCACCTTCCAACCCCCTCCCCCAGTCTCATCTGACCATTCCTATTCACTGTCCTGTCCCCAATCAACTTAAATCTCAGCTATCTTAATTCTCTCCTTCCTTCCTGTTTCACAGAAGAGCATAGCTTTTTTCCCCCATGGTACCAGCCTACCATCTGCACCAGCATCACTCTCTCTCTCCCTCTACCTAACCCATCTGTCTCGATTCACTTCTAGTACCACTGCTATTGTATAACTGCAAACCCTCTCTACTAAAACTATCAGCTCTTATTCTCAGAACTGTGAAAGTTTGTGAATCCCCCATCTCCCTGAAACTTGGTCCAGTCCTGCTTCTTCAACCCCTGCCCTACCACATCTACTGGTAACATATATTGTATGCAATGCAGCTTGCAATCTGCAGAAACAATTACAAGGAATGGCCTGTGAAATGTTCTTTCTAAGAACAACTCAGAAAACACATGTCCTATGGATTGACCAAACTCTGACCCATGACTCTATTCCTCATTTCAGATCACCGTGGACCCCAATTTGATGAAAATGAAGGACTTTTACAGCACCAGTCTGATGGTAATTGTAATTATTTGGCACTATAAAGATGGATTTTGTGAATCATTATGGGCCAAGTTTTCTGCCATGCCCAATTTGTGTTGGTTGCAGCAGAGGATGAGGGACATCAGGGAGCTGTAACTAGTTTTCTACCTGATTCCCCATCCCACTTGCTGGCTAGATCATCCTGGGGCTGCTCTAATTTATATCAGCTGGTAATAGGCCAGAAGGAATCATCCACCAGCTGAATATTGCAGCCCACTGCCATCGAGCTCCTCCTCGTATGTAATCATCATCATTCTTAGCTCTTATCTAGAGCTTTTCATCAGTAGATCTCAGAGCACTTCACAAAGCAGATCAATATCATTATCCCCAGTTCACAGATGGGGAAACTGAGGCATAGAAAAGGATGTGACTTGCCTAAGTTCATCCAGCACTCCAGCAGTAGAACCAGGAATCAAACTCACTTCTCTTGAGTCCCATTCCAATGCTCTATCCACTATATATTCTTATACCACACCCATCCTTCCCCACCTTATATGTTAAGGACTGCAGGAAGGTAGCAAAATTGCTGCCTATCCCAGATCTACACATTCTAGGAACTTCCCCACATGAGATGTGTGACCCAGGTGTCTTGGGATAACCACCTGAAAATACAAAGGTCAGGACAAGGTACAAAAATGAGAACCAAACTCTCTAAAACCTGATGGGTGGCACTGAAGTCAGACTCCGGATCAGTAACAAATCATGCTTCTGAGTACCCATACCGGTTATCTACAAGCATAAAAAAGTATAAACAGCCCCCTTTATTGCATTTCAGCCACTGGTTCCCAAATAGCTACTGGGTCTAGTACAGAGATAAGTTCCTTAAAACTCTAAGGCTGCATCTACACTTGTAAATTAAGTCGACTTAAGCTTGCTTAAGTCGACTTAATTTACCCTGCGTCTACACTACAGTTTTCTTAAGTCGACTTAAGCAGCTTGCTTAAGTCGACTTAAAGAAAATAAAGTCGACAGTGAAAATTAAGTCGATTTTATTAAACTTAGATTTAATTCGATTTAAGGCTTAATTCGACTTTTTAAAGTCAACTTTGGGCTACCCCAGGACTACACCAATGCCCTCCCTGCCGGGGGGGGGGGGTACAGGGGGAGCCTCTCATGCCCCCACAAAGGGCAGGGCAGAGCCCTGTGTGACGCTATCTGGATTTAGGGAACCATTTATGATATTATTTTCTACTAATATCTCATAAATGCTATAATCCATAGGAACTATGTCATGTTTGGTATCAATAGAAAGGTAGTAATTTGCTGGGAACGATTATATAGTTTATGTACAGGAATTGTATTTGTATTAGAAGTTAGGAATATGGTTGTTATATCTATACTTTAACTTGTGTGATTCTGGGGAAACACCCCAGACAGGCTGTCTACAACCATTGTGTCCTTAATGTTAAGGAAGCTCCCAGATACAATGTGCCCAGGGAAAAAGCTGATGAGCCATTAAGGACACAATGGTTGTAGACAGCCTGTCTGGGGTGTTTTCCCAGAATCACACAAGTTAAAGTATAGATATAACAACCATATTCCTAATGTCTAATACAAATACAATTCCTATACATAAACTATATAATCATTCCCAGCAAATTACTACCTTTCTACTGATACCAAACATGACATAGTTCCTATGGATTATAGCATTTATGAGATATTAATAGAAAATAATTTCATAAATGGTTCCCTAAATCCAGACAGCATCACACCCTGCCCACATGCCCTGCCAGGGTCCCTGTCCCCCTTTGCCCCATTGTACACAAGGGCTGCCCCCCTGCCACTGTGAAGCTGCCCAAGGTCCCCCTAGCCTCTAGAAGTCAACCTAGGCATCCAGTGTGGACACTCTAGGTCGACTTTATAAATTCCTCTTTAGATCGACTTTCATTTTAAGTGTAGACTCACTAAGTTGACTTAACTAAACCTCTAAATGAATAGCATATCTCAATAAATATCAGACCTTAAGTTAAGTGTCACAGCTATGAATGCAGACCAGAGCTGAGACACAGAATGGAAAAAAAGAGTGGGAGACAAGAGGAGTGGAAGCTCCTTGGTGCATAAACGGTCATTAGCAAGCACTGTAATCCCTTAGTTAAGTCAACTTAGTTAAAGTCGACTTAAAATTACAAGTGTAGACATAGCCTAAACTCTTTACTCAAAAAGGTTTCTCCTAATTCTAAAGGGCCAGTCTGATCACACAGAACAATATAGGCTTGGATCTTACCCGAAATACCATGCTGCCAGCCTATTCTTTAGTAACTAAAATTAAAGGTTTATTATGAAAAGTAAGGAGACAAAATATGAGAAATGTTAAAGAGAATCACACACACAATGATTTAGAGTCCATGTAAAGCAAATCCTTGGGAGGATTTGGAATTTGCAAGCTTGTATAGATCCTCTGGTGTGCACCCAGTGCCTGGATGGGTCTCAGACCTTTGTTCAGTTGCAGATGAATAGATCCAGAAGTAGGTGTTGGATGAAGACTGAAGACAAAGTGGAGTTGGGTGCAGGTGTTTTTATCTGGCCTTTCCTATGTTGTGTGGAGTTTTTACAAATCAAAATGGCGTTGAGTCACATGGGAAAGCCTTAGTGGCTCAACAGGTTTCTCCTTGAGCCCCTGTCCTTGTGAGCTTCCTTAGTGAGCTATTAAGGAGACAATGGCTCTAGACATCCAGTCTGGGGAGTTTCCCAGAAGCACATAAATTGGAATACAGATATAACAAACATATTCATAACTCTTAATACAAATATGATACCTACACATAAACAACAAAATAATTCCTAGCAAATTATAACTTTTCTCTTGGCACCAAGCATGGCATATCTCACATAGATCATTGCAATTTATGAAATATTGATATGAATTAATATAATAAATGGTCCCCTAAATCCAGACAGTGTCACAAGGTGAATCTCCATCCGGGGAATTAAGGATAGTTTCAGCTCATTTGCACTCTCAGAATGAAGTGAACCAATGAATTTACAAGATGTGACAAAATGAATTTTAGTGTATAGCATTGGTTTAATTGGCTCACATCTGTGCTTTTTCTTTCAGCTCCACCTGGATCACAATTTGATGAGACAGAGAGTCTCTTACAATGCCTGTCTGAAGGTAAATCTATCTATCTATCTAAAGTACTTGTTTGTCCTCAATACCACAGAATCACTAATATATTCATCTTCCAAACACCCCTGTGAGATAGGGCACTGCTATTTCTCCTTTTGTACAGATGGAAACTGAGGCACAGAGGGTATGTCTATACTAGCAATTTAGATTGACTTAAGGATGCTTAAGTTGACCTAAATTACTCCACGTCCACACTGGACTTTCATTACATTGACTTAAGAAATTCCTTAAGTCAACTTAATGAAAGCTTAAGTCAACTTAAGAACTTCCTCTCTTTAGGTCAACTTAAGCTTTACGTCGACTCCTTAAATTGACTTAAGGATGGTGTGGACAGGGAGTAGCCCTTAAGTTGACTTTATTAAGTCGACTTGATGCCAGTGTGGACAGCTATGTCTGTTAAGTTGACTTAATAAGGTTGATTTAAAGGGTAGCCACTTTGTTAAGTCGACTTAATAAAGTTGACTTTAAGTCAAGTCAACCTTATTAAGTCAACTTAACAAAGTCGACTTAATTTTTCTTAGTGTAGACATATTCAGAGAGACTAAGCAATTTGGCCAAGGTTACACAAGGAATCTACGACAGAACCAGGAAAGATATCCAGGTCTCGTAAATCTCAGGATAATACCATCCTCAAAAGCTGAATTCTATAAAGTATTCCTTGTATGAATCATTTGATTAGTGTTTGAAAACCACAAACAATTTTGTGAATATTTGTTCACATTTTTAAATTAATTTACTTTACCTGTGGTTACATCCTCTTCTTCTGTAAACAGTTGTGTGATACTAAAACTATCGCCGAGGGTTACAGAAAGTGATTTTCAAGTTCACTAGCTTAGATATTCATGGGAAGCATATTAGTTTCCCATAAATAGTCACCCCTGAAAGCTGATTATAAGAATTATGTTCATCCAATCAGGGAAAAGATACAATATTATCTGACTTATTCAGTCTATCACAACCAAACACAGCTTCAATAGCAAACCTGATATCAAACTAAATTAATTAAATGATACTGAAATATATGCTTTAATCAAACACAAGTCATTGTACTCATAAAGGAGTAGAGCTATGCTGAAATAGATTGTTCTGCTCACTTGCAATTCTGAAAAAACATTCATTTCAGATTTTAAAAAATATTTTGTTTCTTTTTAAAATTTTAAATAAAATTGAAGGAAATTTCAAAGAGAAAAGTTGTTTTGAACTGAAACAAATCAAAATATTTTATTTTAAAAATGTCTAAAAAAAGTTTTGATTTTTTCCCCCTGAAACAACAATTTGGCAAAACTGACATGAATTCACAAAA
Organism: Pelusios castaneus; assembly: GCA_007922175.1. NCBI lineage: Eukaryota > Metazoa > Chordata > Testudines > Pelomedusidae > Pelusios > Pelusios castaneus. Next base: position 18,745 of record ML685884.1, read on the forward strand.
ATTTTGATGTCAACAAATATTCATTTTTTTGCAAAAAATAGTTTCAGCCAGCTCTATACAGGTGTGACTGGTTGAAACTCTCTGGCCTGTTCGGGACAGGAGATCAGGCTGAATGGTCTTTTCTGGCCTTAAACTCTATGAACTATGGAAAAAAACTTCTGAATAATTCTGAATAGCAAAGTACATATGAGAAAATCATAATATGCTTATAGTTATTCTGCCAATGGAAAAGACTAATCAAATGGATGATTTGTTTGGATTTATTCAGTGAGTTCTTTATGCAAAGTATTGAATATCTGGAGCGATGTAACACTGGTTCTATAAAGCTTACAACTATGTTCTTGATTTCAGATGTCTGTGGATATATACATTATGAGAATGAAGTCCTCTTGCAATCTGAACCACAAGGTAAAAATCTTTGAGTAATTCAGAATAGTAGTTCAGAATGTTCTTATCATGATTTCCTAACCCAACAGTGCTAAAACAAAATCAATCTACCTAATATTTCACAGACTTTCTCTTCTGACACAGTAGATTTTTTTCTTTACTGCCATGAGCCACTATAAAGGAACTAAGAGCTACACAATGTTAGTATTGGTTACACATGGGTGTGACAGCTTTGATAAGGGCCAACCAACCAATATGTAGCTTTGGACAAGAGATGTCCTTGGTCTGGCATTCCTTTGGTTCAACCGAATATATTTAAATACAGTGTGCCTTCTTCAGCTCCCTGTTGTAAGAAAAGTAACTCCAGAAAAATGTAATGAAAAATAACAGAACAAAAATATTTCAGAAATCTAGACACATCCCTCTAGTCCTTCACTGTCATGGCAAAGTACTCTGGATTGTGAAGTTGCATAGGGCAAACTGATTAACATAATTCTGCCACAAATCTTCTAAGATTCTAGCTGTGTTAGAAGTAAGCTAGTTTAAAATGCAGTATTAATCTGCATAGTGTCTATGATTATTTTTTATTATTTGTATTATCACAGCCAACATAAAACAAAAAGACAGTCCCTACCCCAAAGAGGTTACAATCTAAGGGTGCATCTACACTAGTAAATTAAGACAACTTAAGCAGGCTTAACTCAACTTAATTTACTCTGCGTCCACACTGGCATTTCTTTAAGTCAACGTAAGCTGCTGCTTAAGTCGACTTTAGGAAATTTAAAGTCAACTTTAGGAAATTTAAAGTCGACTTTATAAAACCTAGTATAAAGTCGACTTTAATGCTTATGTCGACTTCTTAGTCAACTTAAGCAGCGTGGACGCCTTTATTCAACTTAGTCGACTTAGGGCAGGGGGAAAAGGGAGCCCCTGCTCCCTTCTCCCCAGGAAGCTGGTAGCGGATCATCCTGGCTCCCTTCTCCCCGCGACCTAGTGGTCCTGACCAAAGGGAGCCCCGCGCTTCCTCCTAGCTGGGACCCAAGCGGTCCCAGGGAGAAGGGAGCACAGGGCTCCCTCCTAGCCAAGACCCAAGTGGTCCCAGGGAGAAGTGAGCGTGGGGCTCCTTTCTGCCCAAGACCTGCGCCCCAGCTGCAGGGCAGACCCCAGAGGCTGCGCCGCCATGCCGGAAATTGCCGGCGCTCCAGCTGGCGGGGAAGTCCCCGGGTCTCACCAACAGCTGGAGCGCAGTCCCAGCCAGAAGGGAGCCACAGGGCTCCGTTCTGGCCGGGACCACTGGGGTCCAGACAAAAAGGGAAGACTGCGCTCCCCTCTAGCTGGAACGTGTGGGGGTCCCAGGCAGAGGGGAGCCGCCTGCTTCCTTCTGGCCGGGACTGCGGGTCACAGCAAGAAGGAAGCGACGGCCCCCTTTTTGCTGGGACTCATGGGGGTCCTGGAGAGAAGGGAGCACAGAGCGAGGGGCTTCCTTCTGCCCGGGACCTGAGTGGTCCCAGCCTGAAGGGAGCTGAGCAGTCCAGGCCAGAAGGGAGCTCCACGCTCCCTTCTCCCCCAGACTGCTCGGGCTTCCTTCCTCCGGGACAGCCAGCCCTGTGCGGGGCTCGATCTCCCAAGGACAAGCCCTCCTAGCCTAGGGAGCTGAGGCTCCAAAGGAGCCTCGCCTCTCCCTGGACCTAAGTAGTCGACTTAGAGAGTCTAGTATAGACTCTCTAAGTCGACTTAGTAAAGCCACGTTTAAGTCGACTTAAGAGTCCTGTGTGGACTCTCTAATTCAACTTAATAAGGTCAACTTAAGGTTGACTTAGTAAAGTCGACTTAGTAAAGTCTACCTAAATCCCTAAGTGTAGACATAACCTTTGTATAATATGAGGCAAGAGGTGGATACAAAAAGACAGACAGGGACCACAAGGAAACAATCATAGAAGATTGGGTTGGAAGGGGCCTCAGGAGGTATCTAGGCCAGCCCCCTGCTCAAAGCAGGACCAACCCCAACTAAATCAGCCCAGTCAGGGCTTTGTCCAGCATGGCCTTGAAACCTTCTAAGGATGGAGATTCCAGCAACCTATTCCAGTGGTTCACCAACCTCCAAGGGAAAAAGTTCTTCCTAATATCCAGCCTAGACTTCCATCACTACAACTTGAAACCATTGATCCTAGTTTTGACATCTGCCACACTGAGAACAGCCTAGCTCCATCCTTCCTTTAACTAACTAACTAACTAACTAACTAACTAACTAACTAACTAACTAACTAACTAACTAACTAACTTTCAAGTAGTTGAAGGCTACTATCAAATCTTTCCTCACTCTGCTCTTCTGCAAACTAAACAAGCCCAGTTCCCTCAGTCTCTCCTCAGAAGTCATCTACTCAAGCCCCCAATCAATAATATAATAATCAAAGGCTATGTCTACACTGGCAAGTTAGGTCAACTTAAGGAGGCTTAAGTCGACCTAACTTAAGCCCTATCCACACTAGGCTTTCATTAGGTTGACTTAAGAAAATCCTGCCGGTTAGGTCAAACTAATGCTCCTTAGGTTGACCTATCCCTCCTTTAGATCGACATAAGCCCTGTGTGGATGCATAAATCCACTTTCTTAGGTTGACCTAAGGGAAGTTAGGTCAAATTAATAAGTCCCAGTTAAGGGAAAGCACTTTGTTAAGTCGACCTAATAAGGTCGACTTTAGGTTGACTTAAAGTCGACCTTATTAAGTCAACTTAACAAAGTCGACCTAACTTTTTATAGTGTAGACATAGCCCAAGATACCTTTTCTTACTCAACCCTCTTGTATATTTGTGTTTACATGTGTGTAGGGTGGGCATAGATGCTGGTTTCTGTGACAGAAGAAATGTTTTATTGATCTTTATTCCTTTAGCCCATCACAGCTATGGGAGACAGAAATAAGTGGGCACAAGCCAAAATTGTTTATTAGATTCCATTTAAAGGCAATGGAGGCTGCACAGGTGTCGCAGGGGCTGAATTTAGTCTGTAGAACTTCCTTTACCAGTGGAGAATCAGAGGAAGAAAATAACCCAATGTGCCACCCAGAAGCCAGGCTATTTTTGTGGAACTGGCATTTAGAAAATCCATCATTTCATTTGTTTTTCTGAGCAGATATGACTATAGGATAAAATAAATGTACAATCCACAATGCCAGTTTTAAACAGCCTCATTACATAATTAACCTCAAGGCGTACACCAGAGATATGCTTAGAGAGTTGAAGAACATTAGAAAAGAGTTCCAGAGTGGTAGCCTATGTTCTCTGTAAGCTACGCGGGTACGCAGCCACTGCGCATCCCCTGCGCAGCACTGAGGAACCCCAGCACAGCCCGGCAGCTCCCGCCTCCCCCTCCAGACCCCCAGGGCTGAGGCTTTGCCGCAGCAGACCCGGCTGGCACCCGGCCTCTGGGCTGGCCCTCCCCGGCCCCAGGGCGGAGCAGGCAGGCTCAGGGCTGGGGCAGGTGCACAGTCCTGCATGCCCCATGCGGCCGGGGCAGCGGGGTGGCCGCGGCTGGGGTGGGCTCCCGGGCTCCTACCCGCCGGCTGCCTCAACTTCCCAGCTCGGGGCCAGGATCGGCCTCTGGGGCCGGGGTCTGCTCAGCCCCACCAGCAGCCTCCCGGGGCCCCAGTCGGGTCCCCCCAGCCAGCAGCCTCGGCTTTTCTTTCTTTCTTTCTTTCTTTCTTTCTTTCTTTCTTTCTTTCTTTCTTTCTTTCTTTCTTTCTAAAAAAACTTTTAAAAAATTAATTTTAAATAAAAACTTTTCTAAAAATTAAAGTTCAGTTCAAAATTCATTCAAATTCAATTAATTAAACCCAATTAATTACCGTATTTTTCGGACCATAAGACGCACTTTTTTTCCCCCAAAAGTGGGGGGAAAATGAGAGTGCGTCTTATAGTCCAAATGCTGTCCAGCAAGCAGTGTTCCCGCCAGGGGGCGTTGCTGGATAGCAAAAAGATCCAGGGCTGCGGCCCTCCAGCCCACTCCCTGCTAGCCCCCACCCCCTGGCCAAGCCACTAGGCCGCTCCCCCAGTTCACAACCCCACACACACTCAAACAAACCTACACCCCTGCTGGACGGGGCAGGCTCGGCTGGGGTTGGCCCCCCTGTGACGCTGTCAGGATTTAAGGAACTATTTATGATATTATTTTGTATTAATATTTTATGATTGTTATAATCCATAGGAACTATGCCATGTTTGATGTCAATAGAAAGGTAATAATTTGTGGGGAATGATTATATAGTTTATGTGTAGGATTTGTATTCATATTAGAAGTTAGGAATATGATTGTTATATTTTAACTTGTGTAAGGCTGGGAAAATTCCCCAGACTGAATGTCTACCTGGCCATTGTCTCCTTAATGGCCCATTAAGGAAGCTCCCCAGTATAATGGGCCGAAGAAGAAAACCTGTTGAGCCACTAGGACTTAAACATGTCTCTGGAACTATTCCTCTGAGACTGAACAAAGGATTGAGGCCCACCCTGGTGCTGGGTGTTTACCAGAGGAAGAAGCCTGCAAACTCCAGAGGAACAAACCTGCAAACTGCTTTTCATGAACTTTAAATCATTTGTATGTATGTGATTCGCTTTGACCCTTTAACATCTCTCATATTTGCTTCTTTCCTTCTCTCTTTCTTTTTCTCTTCCCTTCCTTTCTCTTTCCTTCCTTTTCTTTTCTTTGCCTTCCTTTCTCTTCCCTTCCTTTTCTCTTCTATTTAGTTTACTGGTACTATTTGGTTCAGAATATTTTTTTCTTGTTTTCCTGCTCTAAAAACTGGGTGCGTCTTATGGTCAGGTGCGTCTTATGGTCCGAAAAATACGGTAATTCTATTTACAATCACTTTAACTTCAATTAATACCTATAATTTCTGTTGTGTGAGTTTACACAAAAATTTTATTCATAAAAAGTTTTGCACACGGCTTGAAAATTTTGCACACAAGGGAATCTTGTGAGGGAACATTGGTGGTAGCCATGTTAATCCAGTTCAGCAAAACAAACAAGGAGTTTTGTGGCACTTTAAAAGACTACCAAATTTATAAATAAATGAATTAGAAAAGAGAAAAATGAGAGAGTAAGAGTAAAGAGAGTGTTCTTTAAAATGTGTCTCATTTTTCTTTTTGCAGGGAAAAAGACACCAATTCAGGAACTCCTAGAAAGGATGAAAATGGAGAAATATAGGAAGAGAAAGCTCACACTAAACCACATCTTAGACAGTTGTAAAGATCAGCATCAGCCTCAGGCATTAGAAGATTTACCTCGGCATTTCCTGAGAAAGGTCCTGGCTCTGAATGGGACAGCTAGAAGCACAACCATAGGGCCAAGTACATCTGAGGAACAAGGAAGCAATCAAGAGAAGGAACAGAATATCGATGAAACAATTTTCTCTCCTAGTGACACTGACACCAGAGAGTCTCTGAACCCCCTGGATGTTCTCTGTGCTGTTCTGCTTTGCTCAGACAGTTTCCTACAGCAGGAGATCCTGGCCAAAATGTCCATGTGTCAGTTTGCCCTCCCTCTGCTGCTACCTGCCCTCGACAGCCCCAAATGCACACTAATGCTGTGGGCCATGCGGGACATTGTGAAGAAGTGGAGGCCGCACTCCCTGGCAGAGAGCAGAGGGTTCAGAGAAGAAAGCCTGGTGCTCATCAAAATGCCAACCATTTCCTTTGTGCGGATGGGGAGCTGCAGCTTCTCCAAGTCCCAACTCCTCAATGAGCTTCTCAGCCCCTCCCAGCAGCACCACGATTTCTTCATCCATCGGGACATGGAGTCTGGGGACATTCCTCGGGACATCGCAGATGGGCTGATTGAGATTTCCTGGTATTTCCCTGCTGGGAGGGAGAATTTGGATCTTTTCCCAGAGCCCATCGCAGTTACAAACCTGCGTGGAGACATTGAGTCGCACTGGTTACAGTTCAGCTTTTTAACAGAGATCTCCTCAGCTGTGTTCATAGCTACTGAGAGCATCAGTGAGAGAGAATACACACTGCTATCAACTCTGCAGGAATCAGCCACTAAATTTTACTTTATTCTCAATCCTCCAAGTGAGAAACGCACTGAAACACTAGGATCTATTAGAAAGCTGGTTCCCCTACTGAACTTAAACAAGTCACACCTATTGGTGGGAAATAGTGCCACAAACAGGGCACAGTTTGTGAAAAAGGTGCAATCCAGCATAGGAAACATAATGAATTCCTCCCACAAGAGAACAAATGTGGAAGACATGGCTGTGACAGCACGTAAAATAGGAATCCAAGTAGATGAGGACTCTGAAGAATGTCAGAGGGCAAAAGAATGGTCTAAAGAAATCACTGAGGAAATAAAAGATATTGCAAAGTACAAGCAGGAAAAGTTCATACTACAGGGGAAATTCAGGAAAGACTTAGCTGAGGTAGAGAAAAAGCTGCGTCAAATGGAATGGCAAAAGGACACTGCCGAAGAGATCAATAAATCTAACCTGAAAGTGAAATTGTTGGAGCTACATACAGAGCAGAATAAATGTGAATTTACGGGTGGCCTAGCTAAATTCACTGATGGAATTGGGCATCAAGCTGGAGCAGGGAAACATTACTTCCTGAAGTGGTTTAAATTGAATCTGGATTGCATTGCCAGGGAAAATCTTTCTAAATTGCTAGATGAATATGAGAGAACATGTGATCCCAAAATATTAGCAGAACTAGATGAATCACTCTCTGCCAGTTCCTTAGGGGTGGAGCATTTCATGCGTGAGTTGGGGCAGTTCTATGAGGCTGAATGCTTGATGGTCAAGAAAGGTAAAATGCCAGAAAGTCAAAAGAAATTCACCCATTTCACAGGTGTAGCAGCTGACCTGATGCTGGAAGGGTTTCCCATGGAACTGATGGATGGAGATGCCTCCAACATCCCACTGCAGTGGGTATCAGATGTTCTGACTCAGCTCCATGCCAAGCTGGGGGGAAGATCCAGAATGCTGGTTCTAACTGTTCTGGGAGTGCAGAGTACTGGGAAATCCACCCTCTTTAATACCATGTTCGGCCTGCAGCTTGCAGTGAGCAGTGGCCGATGTACACGAGGAGCCTTCATGTCACTCATTAAAGTTACAGGAAACTTAAAGGAGGATCTTCACTGTGATTTCATCCTGATTATAGACACACAAGGTTTGAAAGCCCCTCAATTGGCCAAATTGGAAGATAGCTTTGAACATGATAATGAGCTAGCCACACTGGTGATTGGGTTAAGTGACATAACGATCATTAACATTGCCATGAAAAATCCAACAGAAATGCAGGACATTCTGCAAACTGTGGTCCATGCCTTTCTCAGAATGGAGGAAATAGAACAAACGCCCATCTGCCAATTTGTGCATCAGAATGTCAGTGATGTGTCTGCAGATGAACAAAACATGAGGGACAGGAAATATCTTGTGGAACAGCTGAATGAAATGGCTAAAGTTGCAGCAAAGAAGGAAAATAGATCCCAAGAAGTGGTATTTTCTGACATCATGGACTATGTACCAGGAAAGCACAATTGGTACATTCCCAGCCTCTGGCATGGAGTCCCTCCCATGGCTCCAGTGAATATAGGATACAGTGAGAGTGTGTGTGAACTCAAGAAATGTTTGGTTGATCTTATGAAAAACCGTTCACTTAATAGAGCTCCCAGAGAAATTCCCCAGTTTAATGAACGGATGACAAGCCTGTGGAACTCTGTGAAATACAGAAAATTCCTCTTTGCCTTTACAAAGAACCCTTTGGTTGAAATCCTATAATCAATTTTTATGCAATATTCTGACTAGGAATGAGATTTTTCTGAGTGACATTCCAAATGTATGCATTTTAATGATTTTAACACCTACCATTTTAATTTAATTTTTGGCCATTTTGGTTCCTACTCTTGAATCTTTATACCTTGAGATAAATTTCCCCTGTATTTTTTTCCTGTGCTTGTGGCAGAGTTACTTTGAACCCTTTTGCTCTAGATTATTATGTTATCTGTAGACTCATTCTGCATCATCTTGACAGTTTATTTTATGAAACATCTCAGAAATGCATGCCTTTCAAAAAACATAAGGTAAAATCTTATCTCCACTGAAGTCAATGGGAGTTTTGTCATCACCCCAAAGAGTTTATGATCTAAGTAAGACTAGACAAATAATCATAAGACAGGACACAGGACAAGAATTCAGAAGATAGATTGCTGAAGGAGTGGCAGAGTTTCAGGTAGGAGAGATTGCTGGGGAGAAGTAGGTTTCAAAGAGATTTGGAGGAGAGGAAAGCAGGCACCAGTTGGCAGATGACAGAGAGTGAGTCCCAGACATAGGGTTGAGTGCAAGAGAAGAAAAGAAATCTGGAGTTTGAAAAGGACACAAAGGACTGGGAAGAACAGGGAGCAGAAAGAGATAGTGTGAAGAAATGAGACTGGGAATAGAGGTGACAGTGAGGAGTTTGAATTTGGTAAGGTCAGTACTACTATGCTATGAATGTTGTATGGCAAGTGTCACCACCTCCTAATAGGATCTTTTGAGCGGCCTTTGCGTCTCACTGGCCCTCCTTAATTTTCTCTCCATCAGGACAATTTTTGGACTTGCACCTTTAATTAAGTCTAGCAGTCTGCATCATGTAGACAGCCTGGTGCAGGGGTATTGCTGTCCCAAGCCCTTCTTCCTCCTCTTCTTTCTCTGCCCTCTCCCCTTTATAGCAGGACTTGTTTCCTCTGTTGGCTGCAGCTGTGAGAGCCTGCCTCCATGACTGGCAGATCCAACAGCTCCATGTGGTTGTGATTGAGATGCTTCTTTGTAATCAGAAGAGGTTCTCCTTCCACCTCTGCCTATGTTCAATACGAGATCTGTACACTCCATTGCAGCAAGATAGAGAAACCATTGAATAACTATGAAAAAAATACTGATTGTGTATTTTTTATTCCTCTACTGTTGTATTGTTTAATTATTCTGTTGTTATGCAGGATTTTTAAAAGGGGAGAAAGACTCTGAACACCTCTTTTGTATTAATCACCATTTATGTGACTTTTCATAAGAAATACATGAGTACAATAAAATTCAGGAAGTTATTCACCACAATTTTGTTGTTAGAGTATTACACAGTATAAGATTAAAAAAAATATACATCCTTATCTCTAATTATTCCACAATTCCATTATTGCATTAGCAAAAGTAAAAAGTAAAAAAAAGAACATATATTGTTAGTACTAAAATTAACTCCCAAGTCTATTTCAAAATCAAGCTCATTATAATTTTCCTAAAGCCTATATAGAGAAAAACAACAAACCAGGAAAGGGGAAGTAGTCCCTATTAGACACAGCATAGAAAGCAGCAAATCACACATAATAGTATTAATTTATATTCACATAATCTTTGCTGAAGCCAGGTCATACCTGTCAGACACAGGGTCTACTTTAGACTGGCCAAGTCCAAGTAGCCCAGGTGCCAAAGGGGTGAGGGAGCTTCTGGTGCGCACCGACCCCTGTTAAGTCGATGTAATGCCTTCCCTTCTCAGTATTCCCGGCTGGGTGGTTATATGGAGAAACGATCGAAAGGGGCTGGTTCAAACTAGCCATCTCCCATCCTCCTTCATTCCATTCAGAACCATTCTCAACCAATAACTTCCCCTTTTTTGAGTGGCATATCCTGGGTTCTGGCCTGTTAGCAGGTTTATTTATATTTATTTATAAGTCTTCTATATGACCCTTCCTCATAATCATTTTTGCTGGTCTCAGTATATTCAAACATTTAGTCTCTAAATATTTGCTAATTCATTAAATTTCTCATAAGCTGCTGCTTTCAGTATTTCTATATCGAGGGGTTCACTTCCCTTTTGGGATGACCACCCCTCATCCTCCCAAGAGAACAGCTTGCTTAAGCAGCTTCAGTCCTAAGACTTCTAAATATATATATATAATCATATTTCATTTATGCTGAGCCTATGCCTCTTATCTAAAAAGAAAATAACAGAAAAGAAAATCCCCATCATCTTAATAACTATAGGGTATAATTAATCAAGCTGAATATAAAAATACAAAAAAAAAATCTTTATCTCGCATACCACTGTTATTAAATATGATGTAAACAGCATTGTAAACAAGAATGTTAAAATTAGTTGGAAAGAGATTAATCAGGTGAAAGCAGCTAAACTCTGAATCTTCCTATCTAGCAACTAGGCCTAGAGCCACCATCATACATTTATAGACTAGAGCCAATAGAAGTACATCTGTGTTAGCTTTAATCTTCTAGCTAGTGTTGGTAACAATAGTAACAAATCCATGGTGTCATGGTTGTCAGTGCTTGTATAGCCCATAGGGCTATCTGGCCTTTATTATATTGAGCAGTAATGCAAGGAACCGACGGGCCTGTGTCCTGCAAAACATTAGCTTCAGCAACTTAGCACACAGCTTGAGGCCTATGAACTTTGGCACAAATAAACAGTAAACCGCAAGTACTGGGGAGCTGAAAATGGAATGTTTAAGAGATATCTGACCACAGGAACACGAGTACAACCATTTTAGTGTCATGGCAATGAACTGACATATGTAACAATAATAGGTACATGAGTTACATCTACAGATACCTATCCACAAGAGTGCCATGGCAATGATTGACATACATGATAATAAGCTGAGATCATTGATATGCTAACCAATAGGAAAAGGACACATTAAAAGCAGTAAGATGAGAAAATATTGGTAAGGAAAAGGGAAAAAACCCTCACCGAACATGCATCAAATATAATAGCATCAACGTAACATATTATAGACAGTAGGAACAGGGACAGTAGGCAAGAGAGTTGTATACCTTGGGAGGTGCCAGAATGAAGGCCACTGGTGATGAAGACGACAATGTCTAATATTTGAGGTTGTTTTACAAGGGATGGTGTTCATCTATGGATATTCAGATGTACATTCTGTAGTCTCTCGATCTGCATTACTGAGCTGGGGTTTCTCTGACTATGCTAAATGTATTAATAACTATTTATAAATATTGGAGAGTTCCTATAGTGTGAGTGTTGTAACTGAGCATAGTGGGGCTCCCAGCTACATAATAATTTGAATAATACCGGGCCTGATCTTGGAAAAAGAATCCATGAACCCTCAAAGTGATAACTTGGAATTCTTAGGTAATGAATATAATTAATACATAATCTATAGGTCAGGCTACAAAGGCTACCCACCTGGGTGCCCAGTGGCCTTGTACTGGGGCAGTAACTTGAGTTGAAGCCCACGCAGTGACATCTTCACTACATTGTTACTATGTTTACCGATGCTACCAACACACTTTCATTTGTTGGATAGCAATAACCTTAGATTATAGCTTGAGGACCTAAACCTGTGTCCCTTTTGGAGAAAATAGAAGGTCTGCATGAGTATGGAGTGCAGAACTGTACCATGAATGTATATCTCTTTGTGTATTAAAATAGTTTAGCTCTCTCACCTCCCTGCTAGAACTAAAGTAACATTGGCAACAATAACCAAACTCCAGTACACAGATGATGGTGCTGTAGTTGCACATTCAAAGGAGGATCTACAAACAGCCCTCAGCTGCTTCTCAGAAGTTTATAAAAGCTTAGGACTAACCCTGAATATCAGCAAAACAAAAGTTCTCCATCAGCCTGCTTGCAGTCAATCATCAGACCCAGCAATGAAGATTTACACTGACAAAAAGGAACTAGAAAAACTCTGCCTACCTTGGCAGACATCTCTCCCAAAGGGAGATTATGATAATTATATAAAACACAGATTATGATAATTCATCATAGAATCCACTGTGCCGGCCTTGCCTTTGGCAGACTGTCTCATCGGATGTTCAGTAACAAAGACAGGAGAACGCACACTAGATTATTTGTTTATAGAGCAGTGGTAATTCCAACTGGCCTCTATGGCTCAGAGATTTGGGTGACCTATAGGAAACACCTGAAAAATCTGGATTGCCAGCACCAGCACTTTCTCCAATATTCTCAGGAAGGCCAACATCTTCAGTATTGAGGCCCTGATTGTCCAGTATCAGCTGAAGGGGAGCAGACATTGTGTCCTTATGTCTGATGTACACCTCACAAAACAATTGCTGTGTGAACAGTTCACCAAGGGGAGAAAGGAAATAGGCAGGCCAGAAGAAATGCTTAAAAATCACTTTCAAGAGAAACATCGAGAGATGTGGACAAGTAGGAAAGGGTTAGTCATGTCAGTCTAGTCCAGCAAAACAAACAAGAGGTGCGTCTACACTGGCAACTTAGGTCAACTTAATGAGGCTTACGTTGACCTAAACAAAGTCACGTCCACATTGGGCTTTTATTAAGTCAACTTAAGCATTTCCTTAAGTCGACTTAAGGAAAATTTCAGTCGACATAATAACACCTCATTTTAGGTTGAGTTAAGTCTTAAGTTGACTCCTTAAGTCGACTTAAAGCCAGTGTGGACGGGGATTAGCACCTAAGTGGACCTTATTAGGTCAACTTAAAGCATTAAATTGACTTAATAAGGTTAACAAGGGGCTATGTCTACACTAGAAAATTTAAGTCGACTTTATTAAGTCGACTTAACTTTTCTAGTACAGATATAGCCAAGGAGTTTAGTTTTTAAAGATTAACAAATATTTGTTAGTCTTTAAGGCTATATCTACACTAGAAAAATTCAGTCAACTTTGTTGTCAACATAATAAGGATGACGTTAAGTCAACTTAACATTTCTAGTGGAGACATAGCCCCTTGTCGACCTTATTAACTTAATAAGGTCGACTTAAGTGCTAATCCCCATCCACACTGGCTTTAAGTCGACTTAAGGAGCCAATTTAAGGCTTAAATCAACCTAAAATGGGGTGTTATTACGACAGTGTAAGCTTTCCTTAAGTTGATTTAAGGAAATGCTTAAGTCGACTTAATAAAATCCCAGTGTGGGCAGGGAGTAGTTTAGATCAACGTAAGCCTCCTTAAGTTGACCTAAGTTGCCAGTGTAGATGCACCCAGAGATCGTAGCCCAAGATAAGGCTAATTGGTGAAGACTTGTCAGAGAAAGAACAACCATTTTTTGACAAAAATTATCTTGCCCTGGTCTCAGAAAAATGCCAAAAAAGAAAAGACAGACAACTGTAATGCAGTAATAATGGCCCAACCCTGCCTTCCAGCACCACATGCAACATCTGCCAATGTGGCTGCAGCTCAGGGACTGAACTCCACAGTCACCAAAGGACCCATATTAAATAACACCTGTGAAAGATTCTCCTTGACTAAATGGATTGCCAATGATTAAAATAGTTTTGCTTGGGGCATGTTACATCTGAGTGAAAATATTGTGTTAAAAATGATCTGTGATAATTCCTAAATAAACTTCATTGTCCTAAAATAAAACAAAATGGACATGAGTCTCTTCTCACACCAGTTTCACCTTAGTGTACTTCCACTGACTCCATTAGAATTACTCCTGATTTAAACCACTGTGAGAAGAGAACCGGATCAAAAATGGAGAGTCAATGTTATGTGCATTCTTGGAATTCTAGTAATGCAGGGCCAGATCCATAAAGAGACTTAGGTTCTTAAATCTAGGCTTTAAACATCTATGTCCCAGCTTTAGGAATCACTGCAATCCATAAAGCCCTCACTCAGCTGCAAAACCATAGCAATGTCTAAATTCAATCAGAGATTAATTTTTTTCTGTAAAAGATTCCTAGGTGCCTAAAAAATGCCCGTCTCTGGGCATAAGCACAGCTGACTCACCGTAGTCACCTGTTTCAGAGGTGTTAGTCTAGTTCAGCAAAAAAAAAACATGGAATCCTGTGGCACTTTTAGGGTGTGTCTACACTAGAAAAAGTTAAGTCGACTTTGTTAAGTCAACTTAATAACTTAATAAGGTTGACTTTAAGCCAATTAGTCTACAGAAGAGAAGACTGAGGGGAGATTTGATAGCAACCTTCAACTACTTGAAGGGGTGCTCCAAAGAGGAGGGAGCTAGGCTGTTCTCGAGGGTAACAGAGGACAGAACAAGGAGCAATGGTTTCAAATTACAGCTGGGGAGGTCAAGGTTGGATATTAGGAAAAACTTTCTCACTAGGAGGGTGGTGAAGCATTGGAATGGGCTACCTAGAGAGGTGGTAGAATCTCCATCTTTGGAGATTTTTAAGGCTCGGTTAGACAAAACCCTGGCTGGGGTGATTTAGGGGAAGAGGTCCTGCTTTTTAGCAGGGGGTTGGACTAGATAACTGCGTGAGGTCCCTTCCAACCCTGTGATTCTATGATTCCATGGAGTGAGCAGGGAGATTGAAATGTTCCCTTATTGGTTTTTGAATGTTATTTCTGATATCAGATTTGACTCCATTCATTCTTTTGCGCAGAGACTGACCTGTTTGTCCAATGTATAAGGTAGAGGGGCATCTCTGGCACATGATGGCATTGGTGGATGAGCAGGTGAATGAGCTCTTGCTGGAGTAGAGGTTTTGATTAAGTCCTATCATGGTGTCTTTTGTGTAGATATGTGGGCAAAATTGGCAATGGGATTTGTTGCAGGGATATGTACCTGCTTTAATGTTTCTGTTGTTTGGTCTGTGGCTGCTGGTGAGTATCTGCTTACGGTTGTGGAGCTGACTGTAAGCAAGAAGAGGTCTGCCTCCCAAGGCTTGAGAGAGTGATGGATCATCTTGTAGGATAGATTGTAAATCTTTGATGATATGCTGTAGAGGTTTGACGTGGGGGCTGTTGGTTATAACATGGAGTGCTCTCATTCAGCTGAGACCAACACAGTGAGATGATGAGCCACTTCACACCACGCTGAGCCATCCATCTGCAGAGGAATGTGCAGGAATCTTCCCCCTACATTAGCCCCCAAAGCAGAGTAAGGAGTGTGGAACATCCCCCTGCCCACCCTTGCTGAATCCAGAAGGTAAATGCCCTGTTCATAGCCAATCAATAGAATAAGAATAGCTTACTTGAAAGAACTGTGGGAGAGTGGGCCAGTTAAAGTTAGCTTTGATCTCTAAATCTGTTTGTAATTCCTAATTTACTCTAGGCAGTTGCATATGCCAGCAGCAGTGCCTTCCAGGCTAGCTGGAGCATTTATGGAAAAGGATGAAGCCTCACGAGTCTGCTTGGGAGTTTTGTGAGGGACGCCAGTGAGGACTGCAAACGTAGGTAACTGGACAATGGGCTGTCAGGTAACATACATTGTAGACAGTTCAAAGTGCTGCTGGGAAGGAACAATATAAAATTGGCGATGTGGGGAAATCCACTAAACCGCTGAACTAACAGCAGGGCAGAGCCACTGAGAAGAATGAAACAATAAAAAGATTCCTCCTGGGGGA
Organism: Pelusios castaneus; assembly: GCA_007922175.1. NCBI lineage: Eukaryota > Metazoa > Chordata > Testudines > Pelomedusidae > Pelusios > Pelusios castaneus. The sequence continues at coordinate 34,419 of ML685884.1, forward strand.
CACAAGAGGGAGCCCTTGCCCCATACAACTATGCTCTCAGCCCCACATGGGCAGCAAGGCAATAGGACATCCAGCACTGGGGACACTGGAGAGATTTGGTAGCAGACATGCTGTTATAGAGCATTCCATCCCCACACATTTATTATAAGAAACCTTTCAACTAGAAATCGTCCTTTATCAGCTGCTTCCCCTGCCTCTCCCAGCCCAGCATTACTGAGCTGTGCCTCATTGGGTCAGGCACCCCAGCAAGAGCCAGGGTGGCTCTGGGCTCCCTGCAGCCTTGTTAGCGCCCCAGCACTCCTATCCCTGAGCTGAGCTGCTGTGAGAGCAGCACAGACATGGTGTCCCCCTGGGATAGGCTGGATTTGGAGGGGCTGGGGCCCACTGAAGTGGAACCATTCTTCTTGTGGGTACTAATGATACTGTGAGATGTGACCCTCAGCAGATCAGAAGTGACTACAGCGCTCTGGGAGTACAGGTGAAGGAGCTTGGTGTGCAGACAATGTTCTCTTCAATCCTTCTAGTCAAGGGCAGGGGCCTGCGCAGAGCAGATGCATCCTGGAAGTGAATGCCTGGCTGCGAAGATGGTATTGTCAGGAGGGCTTTGGCTTCCTCAATGAAGGGGTGCTGTTCCAGGAAGAAGAACTGCTAGGAAGAGATGGAGTCTACCTATCGAGGAAGGTAAAGAACATATTTGGACATAGACTGACTAACCTATTGAGGAGGGCTTTAAATTAGGTGTGAAGGGAGCAGATGACCACAGTCCACATGTAAGTCAAAACAAGGAGACCTGGGTAAAAGTCAGAACTTGGGGTGGAGCCTGGGCTGTAACAGCAGGGATAAAAGAGAGAGAAGACAAAATGGCGGGGAGAGGGGGAAGGGGAGGTGTAGAAGGGCAGAGGGGATAAACTCCTTAGTTCTTCTGGAAGCCCTGGTTCAGAGGGATGGAGCATGTGTCCTGGCTAATTAGGGCTAAAGCAATCCTAAGTAGCCAGGAGGGAGTAGCTGGGACCTGACCCAGCTGTGTATAAAAAGACCTGGACAGGAAATCTGTGGGGGTGGGTGGTGGCTTAGGCAGTTGCAGTCTGCTTACAGTATCCAGGGGAAGGTAAACAAGCCCCAAGACTGGGGGTGGGGAGAGGCTAGAGTTGGGCTACATAGAAGCTGGTGGGAAGAAGGGTTTGCTGTATGGCACTGTAAATAAAGAGCACAGGTGACAGCAGAGATGCATGGTGAGTCCTGGCCACTGGAGGGAGCAGGGTCAGAGTGACCAAAAAGGGGCAGATAATCCATGACCCATTACAGAGGGAAATCAAATCATCATGTTAAGTGTCTGTATACCAATGTTAGAAGTATGGAGAATAAGCAGGAAGAACTTGAAATGCTAGTGGCTAAACACAACTATGACATAGTTGGCATCACAGAGACTTGGTGGGATAATACACGAGTGGAATATTAATATAGCAGAGTACAGCTTGCGTAGGAAGAATAGGCAGGGAAAAAGGGAGGAGGTGCTGCCCTATATATTAAAATATATATATATTTGGACTGAGATTGAGAAGGAAATAGGAGATGGACTTGGTTAATTTAGAGAGTGTAATGACATGGTCACATTTACACTGGCTGGACTTTTGCAAACAAATGCATTCAAGTGGATTAAAATTCCTTGTACAACACCACTTACCAGTGTGAATTATTTGTTTTCTCCCTTTTAGTGCATTCCTTTATGATTGTCTCTTCTAAAAAACGTGTTTTTATATTATTTTATTTTTGACTTTTTGGTCTTCAATCAAAAAGAAAAGTAGATCAAATCATGAGAAAAGAACTTTGTTTCTATCATGCAAATTATCACCTCTTCTGCAATTACTGCAACTAGACTGATTGTATCTAGGCAAATTACAAAGTCTGTTCAGTTCCTGCAAATCATTCTGATCACAGACATAGGGTCCTATTAGCTTTGAGGAGTCAATCTCATCAATTTGCAGCTTGTCTAATGATCAGAATCTGTTCACTGGGGTCCCAGTGGAGGCTTCCGTTGCTGCCTGAACTGAGCTGCCACCGCCGCGTCCTGGGACTGGGTGGATCAGGCCGCCACCCGGGTTGCCGGATTGGGCCGTTGGCTCCAGGGTTGCCGCTGCCGCCAGGGCCGGCTGGATTGGGCCACTGCAACAGCCACTGCCTGATCCGGCTGGCCCTGGTGGTGGCCCGATCTGGCCAGCCTCGGGACACAGCGGTGTCAACCTGATCCGGGCAGCCCCGGGATCTGCCAGCGGCCACAATGGCATGATCTGGGTGGCTCCGGCAGCCCAATACAGCCAGCCCCGGCGGCACCAGGAGCCAGAGCGGCCTGATCCAGCTGGCCCCAGGAGGCTGCAACGGCGGCAGGAGAGCGTGGGGCTGGCCCTGGGCCTTTTCTGTCCAGGGGTAAGTTAAGTTAAGGGGGAGGGGTTAAGGGGGCATGGGGACAAGGGACCTGGGTGGGGCTTGGTGGTGGTGGAGGGGAGTATGGACGGCTGGAGGGGGACTGGGTGGGGCAGCTGGGGAGGGATGGAGGAAGTTGGGGGACTGGAGTGAGGTCTAGGGACGGAGGGGCCTGGGGAGGTCTGGAGAGAGCTGGGGGGCTGAAGGGGGGCGGCGTGAAGACGGAAGAGCTGGGGGCTAGGGAGTTAGGAGGGCTGGAGTGGGTTTGGGGGCAGGGAGCTTAGGAATGGGGATCAGGGCTGAGGAGAACATGGGGAAAGCGGGTTCTGATGTGGGCACTAGTGGATAAGGTTGGGGTGATGTGGATTTGAGGCTGTGCTTCATTTGGGAGGAAAGAGCTGGTGAGGCTCAAGCAGTTTGTTTTGCAATAGGTTACTATGCAATACTATTGTTTATCTTTATATATCTTTTGTATATTATGTGGTTTTGCTGTGAGAGAGATCATAACAAAAAGTTAGGGGTCCGTGAGATTATTTGTTCCCTTAAGGGGTTTCACAGGCCAAAAAAGTTTGAAAAGTACTGCCTTAAGGGCATCTCATCTAGAAAACTTTTGTTATAAGAACAAAAAGTGAGGCAACGCCAGGGATGCTGCTTGCCATTGAAAACTATGAATGTTGCACCATCTGCTGGAGAAAGGTAGAAAAGCACAAGGAATACAAACAGAACTGAAGTTCATATAAAGGTCATCTAATAAGGTGTTAAGTGACAGCCAGCATGGATTTGCCAAGAAAAAAATGTGTCAAACCAACCTGATAGCTTTCTATGACAGGGTAACAAGTTTTGTGGGTAGAGGGGAAGGGTTGGTTGCGGTATATCTAGACTTTTGATATGGTCTCGCATCACCTTATCATTAACAAACTAGGGAAATACAATCTAGATGGAGCTACTATAAGATGGGTACATAACCGGTTGGATAACTGCTCCCAGAGAGTAGTTATGGTTCACAGTATTGCTGGAAGGTCATAGATAGCAAGTGCCACAAGTATCAGTATTGGTCTGATTCTGTTCAATATGTTCACCAATGATTTAGATCAGAGGTCGGCAACCTTTGCTGGCCCCTGTGCCAGCGCTGCCCACTGCATCCTCAGCAGGTGCCGGGGCGCGGCCAAAAGGGGGTGGGGCCAGGCCTCGGGTGCCCTGCCTGCTGGGGCTGGCACCCGCTGGGAGGCAGCCTTCAATTCCTGGGGCCGGCTCCCGTCAGCAGTGGTGGCGTGGGGCTGATGGCCCCGCCCCCTGCTGGATGGGAGCAGAGTGGAGCGGGTCGGGTCGGCCCGCCCAGAGCCATGCCCCTGCCAGCAGGACAGATCCGGCCCCGGCCATGGCCAGCAAGGGGAAGGGTCGGCTCAGCCCCCTTGGAGCCGCCGATGCCAGCAGGCGGCCTCCAGGCCCCGGCTCCTTGCTGGACTGGAGCGGGGCGGGTCAGCCCACCCAGAGACGCGCCACTGCCAGCAAGACAGAGCCGACCCCAGCCATGGCCGGCAAGGGGCCGGGTCAGCTCGGCCTGCTTGGAGCCGCCGCTAGCAGCAGGCAGCCTCCGGGGCAAGCAGTGGCGGCTCCAGGCAAGCCGAGTCGACCTGGTCCCTTGCCAGCCATGGCCGGAGCCGGCTCTGTCCTGCCTGCAGTGGCGCAGCTCTGGGCGGGCGGGCCGGCTGGCCGACCCACCCACCCCACCCCACCCCACCCTCCTGCCCCCCAGCAGCCCTGCCCAGCAGGGGCCATCAGCCACGCCACAGCTGCTGGCTGTGCTCCCCAGCAGGGAAGCAAGGCGAGTGGAGGGTGGGGCCAGTGGGGGAGCCTGAGCGGCGCTGCATGCCACTCAGGTTTGACACACGTGCCGGGGGGTGCTGACCCCTGATTTAGATAATGGAATAGAAAGACAAAGTTTACAGATGATACCAAGCTGGGAGGGGTTGCAAGTGCTTTAGAGGATAGGATCACAATGCAAAATGATTTGGATGAAGTGATGAAATCGTCTGAGGTAAATAGTATGAAAATTTAATAAGGGCAAATGCAAAATTCTCCATTTAGGAAAGAACAATCAGTTGCACATGTACAAAATGGGCAATGACTGCCTAGGAAGGAGTACTGTGGAAAGGGATCTGGGTGTCATGGTGGATCACAAGCTAAATATGAGTCTACTCTACAGTGTAACGCTGTTGCAAAAAAAGCAAACATTCTGGGTTGTAGTAACAGGAGTATTGTAAGACACAAGAAGTAATTCTTCCCCTCTACTCCATATTGATTAGGCCTCAACTGGAGTATTGTGTCCAGTTCTGGGTGCCTCATTTCAGGAAAGATGTGGACACATTTGAGAAAGTCCAGAGAAGAGCAACACGAATGATTAAACACTTGACTTATAAGGGAAGATTGAAAAGAGCTGGATGTGTTTAATCAGAGAAAGAGGAGACTGAGAGGGGACATGATAAGAGTTTTCAAATACCTAAATTGTTGTTACGAGGAGGAGAGAAAAAAAATATTTTCCTTAACTGCTGATGACAAGACAAGAAGCAATGGGCTTAAATTACAGCAAGGGAGGTTTAGGTCGGACATTAGGAAAAAATTCTTAACTATCAGGGTGATTAACCACTGGAATGAGTTACCTAGAGAGGTTGTGGATTCTCCATCAGTGGAAATTAAGAGCAATTAGACAAACACCCATCACCAGATGGTTTAAAATAGTACTTGGTCCTGCCATGAGAACAGGTGACTGGACTCAATGACCTCTCATGGTCCCTTCCAGTTCTATAATTCTAAGACAAAGGGCAGGTCTACGTCATGGTGGGATTTCAGTGGCAGTTGAAGGGAGATATGCGAGTTTCTTAAAATAACTTATGTATCTGCCTTCAACTGCCTACTTACTGCAGTATCGTCAGTGCACTGAGTCAACAGGAAATGCCCTCCTGTTGACCAAGTGCTACACTACTTGCTGGGGTGGTCTTCAGCAATCAACTTCCCTATCGACTAAGTGGGGTCTTCACAGAGTGGTTTGTTTGTTTAGCAAAAGTAGGCAGGAAACAAAGATGCAATATTGATGGTTAACAAATGATACTGCGGCGATGCAGACCACAAATGTTTGTGCTAATGGATAATAGCCAGGACTCTACTCTAATGTACAGAGAATACTAACTACTTTTCATCAGATTCGGTTTTCTCTGCTAGATTTTCAAACTATACTTCTGTGTTCTGAAGAGGCAGCCGGGCTTGAGGTATCACACCTTGATGGCTGAATCTGCCCATTTCCTTTCTTTAAAAGGAAATAAATAGCAGAAAGCTTTGTAATACCATATTTAATCCACTGTGGTTTGGAACATATAGTGTAATGGAAAATAGCAAATTAAAGAACTGAACTAGAAGGACAATGTCACAGTTTTGGCCAAAAAGAAGGCTTGAACATGTTGTAGTAAAGAACCCTAAATATCACTAAAAATAAATAGGGATCACAGAGTTCTCCCTAGAGTCGACTTAAGCCAGTATAGACATGGGGTAGCCCGGGGCTGGGGGGCACAGAGGGAGCCTGGCATGCCTCCCCACCTGGCAGGACAGAGCCCTGCCCACCCTGTCCCTATGCCCTGCCTGGGTCCCTGTCCCCATTTCCCCCATTGTACCTAGGTACAATGGGGCAAAGGCTAAGCCCCCAGCATTGGGCAAGGGCTGCCCCCCTTACCCCTGTGGACCTCCCCTAGGTCCTCCTAAGCCCCTAGAAGTCGACCTAGGCGTCCAGTGTGGACGCTCTAGGTCGATTTTTTAAGTTCCCCTTTAAGTCGACTTTATTTTTAAGCGTAGACACACTAAGTCAACTTAAATTCAATTTAGTTAAGTCGACTTAGTTAAAGTCAACTTAAATTACCAAGTGTAGACAAAGCCTAAGAGTGCCACAGGACTCCTTGTTTGTTTTAATCTAGAAACAGCGGCATTCCAGTGGTAGATGAATCGATATATTATAGGGTCCGTTCAAAGCAAAAAAAAAAAAATAGAGCCGCGGTTTCATAATACCTTCTAAATCTACCATTCTGATGTAATTATTCATGTACAAGGAACACATTTGATGTGCAAAGGTCCTTGGCAAGTAGTTATTAGTTTGACAGGCATTCACAAAATAGCTATTTCCATGTAAGGATCTGGATTTTACATGCACAAAGCTGTTCAGATAAAGTTTGCAGACAAGTTCAATGGATCAGTTGCAAGACTAATCAGGATATTTTCCCCATTCGGGTCAGTCTCCATGTCATGTTTGTCAGACACTTTTGCTCTCTCTGCAGGTTCAATGTCTTATAACATCTCTTCTAGCCCTAGTAAAAATCATGGCTTTCTCCAACAAGCTGAAAAATAAGCATGTCTTCTGTGAAGGTATAAAGGAATCATATCGAGACTAAAGGACAGCACATCTTATCTCCTGCAAAATACTGTATATGTTAGCAGCAATATAGTAATCAGGTAGATCTTGCAGGTGATCATGGAATACAAGATCAAAGTCTTGCTTACATTAATACATTATTTTTAACAGACTAACATAAGTAATCCCTGTCATTCTTAAACAGCTTCGGCAACTGTCAAGCAGAAAGCAGTTGGAATATGAATTATTCTTCCAGGACCACCCATTTTCAAAGGCTTCACACTTTCAGTAATATTTGTATGACTCCTAGGCATGACATTTTCCTCCCTGTGCATTGCATTGCAACCCAGTGGATGCACTGCTCCAGAAACAGCACAGGAGAAAGTGTTGGGGTGTCTGCGTCATCCACCTTGCTGTTGTGGGGAATGAATACAGTCAAACTGGCTCAAACTGATCTGATTCAATGGAGGGTTCAGTAAGATGAAGAGATTGCCCAACCACTGAATAATCAACACTTAACAACAGGAAACCCAGCAGGCCAACTTGTGAACAGAGCTGGAAAACAAGACATCAGATATCTAGAAAGAAGGTTATTTTTTGATTTGTTGGGCAAGCGGGGCTCAAGACCTGGGAGGAAGGGGTAACAGAGAGAGAGAAAACAGATGAGTCAATCACAGCCAGGCTGGCTCATCATGACATCATTTTGACCTGATGGACTATATGGCGTAACCTCTGCCTCTCCACTAACCGAAGGACTGTAAGGCTGCGTCTACACTTGTAAATTAAGTCGATATAAGCAGGCTTAAGTCGACTTAATTTACTCTGTGTCTGCACTTGAGTTTCTTTAATTCATCATAAGCAGTTCCTTAAGTCAAATTAAAGAAAAGTTAGTTCAAATTAGTAAAACCTCGTTAGTTAGTTCGAATTAAGTCAATGTGGCCATGTTAGTTCAAATTAAATGACACATTGAGCTTAATGCAACTGACTAATTCGAACTAAGCAAGTGCCATACACAGCACTTGCTTAGTTCAAACTAAAATTCCAGTGGGGCAATGCTAGTTCGAATGAAGTTAATTCGAACGAACTACAATTAGTTCAAATTAGTTAGTATGAATTAACTAATTCAAACTAACTTTGGTAAGTGTAGACATAGCCTAAGATTCTATAGCCGGTGACTAATAAATAGTTACCTGGCTGTTGACAAGGTTGCCTATGTTGCTGTAACTACTGAGAGCATTGCACCCCACGGGTGCACAGGACAGGCCTCCTACAGGAGCTTGACATGGCTGGATTCGCTACAAAGAGCCACAGAGAAAGACAGAGAAGGCTGGTCCCTAAGGCCTACTCTTGGAGGCCATGGGTCTGGCCCTGTGTGGGTCCTCAGGGCACTGCATCCTAACAGGCTCACTCCCAGGAGGCTGGGGCATAGACCAAACCCTGTGACTGGGACAGTAACAGTAGAATTCAGAATGGTAACATACTAGAACCCAAAACCAGAGAAAGAAATAAGGCCACGCCCAAATGCAGAGAGGCACAACTTACCCTAAATTGCTTTAAACTGGTTCTTTCCAATAGACCCCTCTAGCAGCCTGCAAGCGGGACCAGGCCCTTCTACTACCAGCCTTAAAGGGATAATTTGTAATTCCAACAGTCCCCACTGACTACACCACAATTCTACTCATGGACCTGCTATTTAACTATTGTAAGGTTTTGCTTTAGGCCTTCCTGGTAAGTCAAATGTGTAGCCAGCTCTCTGCAGTACCTATAAATACACTTCTCAGTAACCGTTGGGTTAATTGGTTTGTGAAGGGTATTAACTCACTGGCTTTTATTTATTTATTTTTCAAATGTTAACAGATGGAATATTTTTCCTTTGGTGCTTCCATCCCCTTTTCTTGGGGTGGGCATTCACCCCATTCTGGCAGGGCCAGTCCCCTTTTTAAACTCTGTCCTCGATGTCATGCCTTTTCTATTCCCAGTATGGAGCATTTTGTAGCACTGTAATGTTAGAGACATAGCTCATTTACTATCAAGGTTACAAACTGTAGAGTTTATAGCTGCTCAGCATCTCTAGAGTCACTATTTAATCCATCTTCTCCAGAAGGATCTGGGCACAAACTCTGCCTATGGGACTGGCTACCACAGAAGAATAAGTGCTATTGACTTTCCACACAGTAGCTCCTTCGAGACCCCATCTCTAGGGCTCACCAACTTACTATCCTATACTGCCCCTGGGGACATGTGACAGCCTACAGTCCCTTCCCTCTGCTTTCTTGGGGATTCTTCACCACATACCCGGCTCATCACTGCAAGCACTTTCCCAGCCACTCTCAGGCAGAACTAAGAATCCACTTCATCACCCAGCCTTCAGCTCTGCTATAAACTTCCCGCAACCACTGTGATATCCCTAACTATCTGCCTGCCCTTTGTGACACCCTTGATTAATTGCTCATCTGTTCCCTCCAATCTCCTTCCTCCCAGCTCTGTCAGAGTGCCATTTCTCCCTTCTTCACTCCACCCTGCACTGTTTCCCATTCAATATTTGGCTATGGATCTTCTAGAATTCTCCTCATCCCCCCATGCCCTGCAAAGATGCCACTGATATTCTCTCCTCCACATCACACAACCCATTCTCCACATCCCTGGACTAACTGCCAGTCTGTGTCCCACCCAACACTAACAGAACCTGATTTTCCAGAACTTTTCACCACCCCCTGTCCAGTGCCCCCATCTCACTGACTTTAGCCCCCATAGTAGAAGTCCCTGGCCTTCCAAAATTGGTCTAGCCAGTGAGGGCTTAATTATCAGTCTGTCCCCTCTCCCCAGACGGACCTTCCCTGGGCCAGAGACTTCAACAGCAAGCCCCACAAGTTGTTTTTAAACCTTCAGTCTGTTTCCAACAATAACAACTCATCCACAGTGGCAAACACCTTTCACACAGACCTCACTGTGTCCCCAGTGCCTATATACCTGCCTCTCACTAATAAACCCTGGGGCTCTGGTCTTCCTTCTCCATGGTGCCTTTCCCTCCCCTCTCCTATGTCCTCAGTTATCCGAGAGTAACCCATATGGCTAAAGGAGCTATCTGTTTAAGGGATCTCTTGGGGCTGAGTTACAGTTGCTGGACAGATTTAGCTGACTGGACAGTGCTGGTTGTAGAAGATAAAGAGAAGCCTGCATGGATTTCTGTTGATGATTCCTGCAACCAAAGAAGAAGAGGAGATCTGCTTCTTTCCACTCAAGCTTTTTGACTTGGTGAACAGAGACTACAGCTGAGATTCAGGTGAACTCCACCTAAACTTTGGGGACTCCTGGGTTTGTATCTCACGGTGTTTCTATGGGGACTGTTCTGTTTATAATCATTTTGTTTTCTTATGATAAGATTTATTAAGTTAGTAGTTAATAAAGTTCATTATTACTTTTGTTCTTAGTAGCACTTGAATGTGGGGAGGGTAACTCTGAACAATCTTTGCTGTGAGTCCCTTAAAGACTGAATCCTGGGTCTCCAGCTGCTTCTCTGTAGGAGCTGAGATTTATTTCTTTTAGTCACTGGAGGACAATTAAATGAATTCTAGCCCACCCAAAGGTTACACTAAATCAGCATGTCCCTTCTAACAGCCCATGTCCCCACTACCACTTGCCTAACTGGCTGGTCTGTGTCCCCCTCTTCCAGATCCTCACCATCTTTGACCCTGGCTAAATACCAGTTTGTCCCCAACACATAAGTTGCCTGGTTCTTCCGTGATCTTCCCCCAAATCCAGATGTGCAGGAGGATCCAGAATAAGCGAGCCAGTCCATGACCCCTGTCCAACTAGGCTTCCCTTCTACTACCAAGAAAAGCCCAACACTGGCTTCCTTTCCCAAGGTGTCCTGAATCTCAGTCCTGTGCACTAACCACTTCTGATAGGCTGTTCCCAGAATCTGGTACAGTGTGCCACTGTGACCCATGCACCGATTGCCACTCCTGAACCCCAACTTACCCCACTTTGCCAGGTGACTACTCACTCCTGAGTCAGTCCACACCAGCCTCCAGTGTGTAATCAGTCCCAGGCAGTGGGTGTGTGCCCACTAGGCACTTATGGGACAGTCCCCAAGCGAGCACTCTCAGTCCCCAGACACTACACTGGGAAACCACATCCTACAGTGATTGGGATTCACCCCCAATCATCACAGACACACATCCACCCATTTGAGACTGAAATGGATCAGCCCAGCCACTCTGATTCACACCTTCTAAAGTTCACACAGCTTTAGATAAAACAAACACTACTTTATTGATTAGAATATGATTTTAAGTGAGTATATAGCAAATCAATGCCCGATCATTTAATAAAGGAGTCAGGAGTTGCTACAATCAAAGGAAAGATATAAAACACATACTAATCTAATGATACCATGTAGACTCACACGTTAGCTTATTGGCTATGTCTACACTTGTCAGAATAAGTTGACATTGCTAAGTCGACTTAACAAAATCGACTTTAAGTCGACCTTGTTAAGTCGACTTGGCATGTCTACACTGTAAATTTAGGTCGACTTAAAGTTGGCCTTGCTAAATCAACTTAGAGCGTCTACATTGGATACCCAAGTCGACTGGCAGGGGCTAGGTGGACCTGGGACTGGTGCATGGTGGGAAGTGTGGCACCTGAGAGGTACCCCCCTTCCCTGGATACCCCTTTAAAAGTGGCAGGGAGCTCAGCACCTTCCCCATTGTGCTTGGGTACATGGGAGCTGAGCAGGAGCAGAGTACAGGAGCGGGGTGGGCAGGGCTGTGTTCTGCCCTGTGGGTAGGTACACTAGTCTCTGGCTGTGCCAGGCACCCTGGGAGGGAGGTTAGTCAGGGAGCCCTGGGGGCCATTTATGTTGATTTAGGGCTAAGCCACGTCTACACTGGCTTAAGTCGATTTAATAAAGTCGACTTAAGCAGTAAGTCAACTTAAAACAAGGTCTTATTAAGTTGACTTAATTTTTCCTTAAGTCGACTTAAAGAGCAGCTTACATTGACTTAAGGAAAGACAAATGTAGATGCAGAGTAAATTAAGTCAATTTAAGCCTCCTTAAATTGACTTAATTTACTAGCGTAGACGCACCCATTCTTATTGTTCCTGTCCACAAGACTAGCTGTTTGGCGGAGGTCAGCCAGTCTAGGTCCTCCTGGCCATGCGGATAGGCCCATAATCTTTTAGTTCCTTCCAAGATGGTCTTAGAAGTCAGCAGCTTCTCCTCAAATGTCTGCATTCCTCTTCCAAATCCCCCTCGGCTCCTCCATCTCAGTGCTGCTGTGTGATTCTCTGACTTCAAACTGAGCAAGGGAAGGCAATTTATGTTGCTTTTGTCATGTAATTCTCCAGCCTCAGAGAGGGAATCCTGAGGGTCTGAGCGATGTAATATGCTTCACCTCTGTACACATACATTATGCTGCAGGAAACATGATATTATAACAATAATGCAGAGTATTCATAAGGGAACCTTGCATGGCACATTTTGCATCAAACTACACACTTACACTGCAAAAGTGAACAGAAAAGTTACATAGATAATAACCTAGGGGTACACGGATGTGCATCCCGTGACACCACTGTTCTAGTGAACTAGGCCAGTTGGTGATTGGAAACACAGTGGGAAATGACAGCCACATTTAAGTGACTTCAGTTGTTACTCGCGCACTCTAGGGCACCCACCTTTACCCTACCATGGGCTCCAGGCATAACCTGCTTAATTTAGGCATACCACCCTTATCTGTCCTGGGCTTGGGGCATAATCTTCTGCAGGTGTGCAGGACCCTTTCCCAGTGAAAGAGCCTTACCCATTAATACCCCTAATCTCAATTTACTAACAATTACCAACCAGAATACACTCACTAGGCATACAGTGCTAGGCTCACCAATCCAGATCATACAGGCGGACTTTTCCTGTTGGCCAGGCAAAGTCAGTTTGCTTTGGGTTCTGGTTGTTGCTCGTCAGTCAGGCACAGGATTCTGGCGGCTCGGATCTTGGGCTGCATCTTGGACATGAGTTGTTCTTTTTTCTTCTTTCTAGTCTAGTTACAGGAGGGCTGGGATAGGCTACCAGTCTATCCCTCTGGATCTGTTTGTATTAACATTGTGACCCACCCTTCTCTGTATGTATATATACAGCTAACATGCTACATTCCCATTCCATGCATCCGAAGAAGAGGGATTGTGCCCATGAAAGTTCATGCAATAAATAAATTGGTTAATCTTTAAAAATGCCACCGAACTCATTTGTTTTGTTGAAATAGACTAACATGACCACCCCTCTGGAACTTGTCACCTTGTAGATTTTAGAGCACTTAGAAGGGTCAATCTCTAAACAGAAAACTAACCTCAAACTTTGCTATAACAGAGCTAACACGCCACTGGAATTTCCTTTGTCTCACCCAACTAACAGCTTGACCCAGCAAACACTTCCTGCTACACACTAGCTTTTCTACTCTGAGTAGCACCAGTGATGCCAGGCTCTACCCTTGAAATGAAAGCTAACTTTTCTGGGACTCGGCAGAAGTTGCAGGAGAGAAGCTGGCAGCGCCTAGTGATGGCCACAGGGGTGTGGGGGAAGGCAGGGGAGTTGGATCTCACATGAACAGTCAGAGGATGCATTTCCTGTGGTTTCTTATGGGCAGGGTCAGCCTGCTGCTTCTGTAGGTTAGCCCTGAGCTGTGGTGCTTGGTGGTCAGATATTAGGGGGTTTTTTTTGCTCTCTCCTTTGGCTATCTGCTGAAAAGAATTCAAACTGGCCAATGGAGGACGAAGAGGGTTACACAGTATTAAACCGTCATCCAAAGTTGACACCATCAGACCACTTGCATCAACATGGTACCCAAGGTAAGTGACTAAATGTCGCCCTGCGGTGTCCCTTACTGACTGTGCGTTTACATGCTACCTTGCATTGAGGGGACAAGGGAAAACATCTCATGAATAGCAGGGTCACCAACTGTCCATAAATTTAGACAGACAATAAAAATCTGTACTATTTTAACACTGTCTGTAAATCTGTAAATAAATGAAAATCTTCGTGAAATTGGATAGAAATAAAATACATTGTATTTGGCTGTTGATTGTCATTGTTCAGAATGACAGTCAACTTCTTGTATCATAAAGCTACACTGACCATTACTTGATCAATGTCCTGTTTTCTGTTTTCCAAATTGATCAAATTAACTGCAGCTAAAACAACTGCTTCATTCCGAATTCCTGTGTACAGAATAGCATGAGTGAATGCACACTTTTGTGACATTATTTATAGTATACGGCATTTTTAGTGATACCAGTAAAAAGTTTACCATGTCAGTAAAAAAAACTTCAGATCTTCATGTCAGCATAAACTAAAATGGAAGGTTGGCAACCTTGTAATACTTTAGTGACAGCTCCAGATAACTAACTGCAGAGGGTTGTGGATAGAGATGACATCATGAAAGTGGGAATAAGTTGGGAAAAAGTGAGATTGTACAGAAAGGAGGGCTCTGCCTTAACTAGAGGGGGACAAAACTCTGGGCATTTGCAATAAATAGGAGTTGGGGGTGTTTATTTAAGGAAGGAACTGGGATAAAGCTAACAGATGCTGAGAAGTCTTCTAAGGTCAGACAACTATCCATAAAGAATGTTAGTAATATTAAAGTATGGCATCTAGTAAAGGATAGAACATGAATTAAGATGATCAGGAGGATGGATTGGGTAAATTCTGCTAAAGAGCAAAGGAGTTAAATAAAAATAGGCAAAGGGGCAAAAAGAAAACAAGTATATATCTATCTACAAATGGGTTAGTGTCAAAGCAACAAACAGGTGAATTGGAATGAATGTTGACAGAAAACCTGGTACAATAGGTGGTAGAATTCCCCAAATCAATGGGTACTAATGACACAGGAAGGACAGGTTAGCTTTGGGAGTCTCATTGCACCAGTAGAATCTGCCTGGCTACAAAGTCCAAGTCCTAAGAATACAGATACACTGATACATATACTTCCTGACTTTTAAACAGCTTTTGACAAGATCCCTCACAAGAAGTCCTTAAGGGAAATAAGGTCTTGTCTATATGGATAAACCAACCAACATATTGATTTTAAAAGTGATTTTATTCTAAAATAATTACTCAACTTTGAAAGTGTACTAATTATTCTAGAATAAAGTGATTTTAATTGGAATAGTGTGTCCACGTGGAGACCTATTCAGGAATAACCATCCAGTTAATTTCTCTTTGTGCATAAGCCCTAAGTGTGTGTGTGGTGAATGGTAAAGGACTTTCCTGAAACAGAAACTGGCTAAGAAACAGGAAACAAGTAGCAGGACGTCATGGTAAATTTCATCGTGACAAACGGTTAGCCCTAAGCTGCTACAAGGTTCCACACTAGGATTGGAGTTTCATATAGTTGTGATCTAGAAAGGGATGGGTTGCGACCAGTAAAGCTGGGGGAAGTCAAGAGATTAGTTAGGTTAGCCAATATCAGAGAAAACTGTGAGGGCCTTCAGAAAGATCCATTCAAGGTGGGTGAAAGGGAACATCCTGGGAGGTCAACTTCTGAGCTGAACAAGTTCAAAGTAAAGCAGGCAGGAAGATTGATCTGAGAAGCTCCTCTGCCTCTCTGAGTTCTCAATTTACTATCAGCTCATGAAAAAGATCTGTGCTCAAATGACACACTTTGAGCTGGTCACCTTCTCCCCCGTGAATGAAGATATACAGGACTTTGAAGCCTCTTTCCCATCCATAATTAAGTCGCTTAGGTTCAACTCTCCTACAGAAACATCTCCCCCACTATATAAAATCAGATATGAATGAATGCCTCGTTGTCGCACTGTGGAATTAAACATTCTGCGATACAATACGTAAAGGCCTCCGGATTGGAAGCCAACGTCCCTAGAGCCAGGAGGCCACAGACTGGGGAAATTGAGTTTTAAGAGCCTAATCCTGCATTTCTTGGGATGGGTGCTCTGGAAGCATGGGAGTGGGCTCCACACTTGTTGAAGGCTGCCAGACAAGGCTTGGAACTAATGGAGGTGACAAAGTCTTAGAGCACGTCCACGGCAGAGCTAGAGGTCTAACTTCAGCTTAGGCAAATGTTAATTGCGGTAGCTTTGATCAAGCCTGTGCCCCGAAATAGCAGTGTAGCTTCGACAGTGTGAGCAATAGGCCGGGCTGCCCAAATCACATCTGATCCCATCTGAAGTTTTAGGGACATACTTGGGCAGATAGCCTCCCGCCATCTCCACTGCTGTGACTACGTTGTTATTTTTGTGTGTTGGCTCACTCAGCGTTAGCAGGAGTATGTTTACTTGAACTGGAAATTACTCCTTCCAGTTCCAATGCAGACATACCCTTAGGGCTTGAACAACGTTTAAAGTGTGATGTCAGATCACGTCAGCCGGTTCAGTCCAGCTCACACCTTCTCAAAGTCTGGTCACAACCCGGCAAGTGATTCTGCACCACACACTATAAGCCAGTTGAATGAAAGCCTAGGGCGGGAACCTCAGCTTTAACTTAACCAATGGAGAGTGTACGTATGTTTATGCTAGACTTCCAGAAGGTGTTAGCTAACACCTCATACCACGCCAATAAATCCTGGACAGGCCAGGGGCTGGATGGACTGAGAGACTTGCTGTCCAGCCACGTGGCCAAATAATCACCATTTTAACCATAAGTGGAACATGACCACATTGTTAACTTGAGACATTGCTAACAGTTGGCAGGTGTGAGCATGCTCATCAGCTTCCAGTGTTTCTTCTGGTTAGTCACAAAGGCACTCTAAAAGTGACATAGTCCTTGCCTGACAGGTTTAAAATTATTCTGGTGTTAGGAGAGGAAGAAGTTAAATCCCTGTCAAAGGATTCTGTGCAATCTCCACAGGACAGCAGTTGGTGACTGTTATTTCTTGCACAGTACGCGGATATTTCACCAAACACTGACTCTTCCAGGTCACCCTCAGTGTCCACGCTGGCACTGGACGTTTCTGGGGATCGGCTGGGCTGCAAACGTTGTCCTACTAGGAGCTGTGGTGGCGATGGGTGTGTGGGGTGAGTGGTTCAAGGCTATTTATTCACTTCTGTGTAGCACTGCACCATGAGGTTTCCTCTGCCCCCACATTTCCACTAAGACTCTCTTTCTTATTCAGAGAATCCTGGAAATGCTTGAAGTGACCTCAAGGATCATTGAGTTCTGCTGCCTGTACTGAATCATGGTTAGCTGTCCCAACACATTTGTAAATAAAATTATGGACACCGCTTATCCCCAAGCAGAGAAAATTATTACATGAACACCATGTAGTTAAAATTAGATACATGAACCCCTGTGATCTAGCTATGGCAACTCCATTGTTAAGCATGCAGGAAAAAGAGAAGGTATCTTACTCTGCATAACAAATGAGATTTTCTTTCTATCTTCTTCTCTCTCTTTCCCTATTCTAAATTTATCATGTATGCAACGACTGATGTTGCACATACATAAACTCATTCTCGGTTTGCTATCCCTAAATGGTTAATTGTGGTTCACGTCCATCTTTTTGTTCCTATCAAAGGAAACTTTAAGACACCGGGGAATGATGGTGCCAGTAAGAGACCCATCAATGGATCTAACCACAGCACAGAGCTGGAGGAGTTTCAGTTCCACTTCAAACAGTTTCTCTGTGACCCTCCAACCCCCAATTCAAGAGGTAATCTCTGCTCCTTTGGCAAAACAAACTTGTCTACTCCTTTACTTTCTCAGCAGCTTCCCCATGTTGTTCCGAGGACACCTAGTGGACACTTCAGGTAACTCTCGGTGTGTTCATGTTCTTGTGTAGGTCCTTTCTACAGGAACGGCTTTATTATATCATGAACCTGGCAGGGAACCTACCTCTAGGCATCACTAACATTTTCCATTGTAAAATTTCTTCCGACTTTTTAAAGAAGCTCTTGCACCAGCATTGTTCACCGCAGACCTTCGAAAACTCAGCCTGAGGAGAGAGGCAGGAGAATTGCCTTTTCTTTGCTCCCAGGAATTTCATTCAGTCATGGATCCACAGGATCCATGCTATCCTCCAGCTTTTCAACCATCTCTTGGAGGAATCTCTTTGGTATGCAGACCCACAAAGGGTCCCACTTTTTCTTAAAGGTAGACCATGCGGTCTCAACACATTCACAATTAAGCCTTTGGGCTCCAGCATTCCTGTTACCCAATGAGTCCAAATGAAATAAATTCCAGCTCACATGTTTGTATGTTGGCCAGAGACTAATGCACCTCAGCAAGTATTTGCAGTGACACGAGGGTTGCCATTGGTTTGATCTTTCTGGTTCGATTGAGCAGTCGGTGAAGACCTGTTCAATCGATCTGGAAGTCAACGCAGTAAGTCCACCCCTTCAAGGGTAGTGTTGAGTCGAAGAGATGGCACTTCTCTTGGAGTGAGTGTAGTGGAGACACTGCTGTAAGTAGGCGTTAGAAAGTCGACGGGAGACACGCAAGAAAACCAGAGTAAATGTAGAACAAGCTCAGGCAGCCTTTTTAAACCAGAGTAGGGTTCACCAGTCAACTGGAATACAGCACTGCAAAGTCCTTAGGTTAGAACAGAGAAGCAAAAATTATGAGCCAGTCCCTCCTACCTTATCCAGTGCTCCACACACACAAGCTGCTATGGAATCTACTTGTTGGTTCTCTCCCAATGTCTTCTGTCAGTTCCAAATGAGAGCGTGTCTCCTTCAAGGCCAGCTCCTAACCTAGCCCCTGTAAACCTCTTGGTCCATTGTCCTCCTAAAGATCCATGCTGAGTTCAGATGCCCTGCCTGCCAGAGTTTCCCCATTGTTGCAGGTTAGCTGTTCAGTCCTGGGGGCACCCATTGCCTTTCTAGACTCTCCATTGGTGTGTGTCACTTTCAGCCTATCCTTTAAGGACCTGTTCATATCACCCCAACACCATATCACCTGTTCTGTCCCAAGAGCCAATTTAAGCTTTCTGCAATAATTAGGCAGCAAAGCCAAGCATAGAGGAAAAGAGGTATACATAGGAATCAGAAATATTACGGAAAATTCCCGTTTAGTCACAATATCCACCAGCTGGAGTGCAACCATCTCTAAGGCAAAACTAAGTGGCTGTCAAACAATGCACAGTGCTAAGGAGAGAAAGTGAAGGAGAATCGTAACAGAGCCCCTTCTGCAGTAGTATCTACAAATACTCACATTCTTACCCATGCCCCTCATTCCAGCTGCAGCGCTCCCGCTGGCTGAACAGTGGCGCTGTCCTCAAACAAAAACCAGGATCATAGTTCTAGCTGCAAGAAGGCTCTGTGACGGGATAGGCCGTCCCCCGTGCCGGCCCCTCCTCCTCAACCCTCAGCTGGTGCCGATGGCCCACGCGTGGAAAGAAGTCACCTGGAGTGGCTGCTCTTAGCAGTGTTCCTGGGGACCCATCCCCAGGCACACCATGGAAAGAAGTTACCTGGAGTGACTCCTTTTGGTGGTGGCACCACAGAGAGGAGCCAGTCTGGGTGGCTTCTTTACACGGTATCCTGGGGCATGAACATGGCAGGGACCTCCGCACTGTAGCTGCCCCTGAAAGAAGCCACTTGGAGGCGCCACAGAGGATGTCGAGTGCCGCTCCAAATGGGCTCGTGTGCCACTGTTGGCACGCCTGCCGGGGATTGCCTACCCCTGCTCTGTGAGTTACCAGAACAAAGTGCTGCCCTCATCAGAACCATCTAGTCCATGAAATGTTTCCATTTTCCCTCCCAGAAGGTTCGGTGTGTAAGCTCTGCCCCACGAACTGGCTGCTGCACAGGGACAAGTGCTATTGGATGTCTAAAGAAAAAAATCTCTGGAACAAAAGCCATGACGACTGTTCAGAGAAGCGTGCATGGATGCTGATGCTCCAGGATCTGGATGAGATGGTAAATAAACCATCTGGGGAGAGGAGCATCATTAGGAATAGTTAATACACAAAAGCCACTGTTGTGCGTCAGTTGAGGTGGCTCTACACCAGGGGTGTCCAACCTTTTAGTGTGAGGGGTCACATTACAATGTTTTTTCTCACTCAGAGGGCCCATGAGCAAGTTTTGGGTGGGGAGGGTTCTGCTGCATAACGTGCAGCTGCAGCAGCATCCCCTCCCAGCCAGAACTGGCTGATCAATATCCCATAGCTACTTCTGCTCCTGCATCCTGCTGGGGCAGTTCAGGGCTGGAGTGGAGAGGCTGCTTCTGGCTGGCACATGGCTGGTCGGGAAAGATGTTACCCAGCTCCAGTTGGGTGGGAGGCTGTTACTGCATGCAGCGGGTCAGATAAGCAGCCTTTCATGGGCCACAGGTTGAAACACAAGGTGCCCCACACAAGCTACAAAGCAAAGGAATTGAAAAATGAAGCACATAACCTGTGCTTTACCAGCCAGCAGTGGGCACCTCACAGACCACAAAGAATGTACTGCATCCATAACTCTGTCCCGACAGGGACAGTGGATAAATGACTGGCCCAAAGTTACACAGGAATCTTTGCTGGAGTGGAGAATAAACCCCCACTTTCCTGAGTCTCTGGCTAGGACCATAACTCTATAACCTCCTTTCTCCATCAGTTTATTTTTCTATGTCATTTACAGGCTTTCATACAAACTACTACCAAAGATGCAAACCAGATCTGGCTTGGACTCACCCTTACATCTGCCCAGACAAGGATTTGGGAGGACGGCTCCCTGTTAAATGAAACATTGTGAGTGTTTTTATCCTGAGTCATGTAAAATGCCCAGCAGAGAGCACAGGGTTATCCCTCTTCAGCAGTGCTGTGAACAGAGGCTACATATGGGCACATGGTATGTGTCAGGCACAGTCCTCTGCATGGAGAGGTGGTCAGTCCTAAATCTAACAGAAGACTTCCATCAACAACGCAGCTAATCTTGAGAGTTGGATTTTGTCAGGTGAACAAGTCATGTCCACATCTAGAAAACATCAGCTGCTACTAAAGGATCATGAGTTAAGAATTCTTTCATCACACAGGGTTCTGAAGGAACAATTCAGATGTTAAGGGAAGATATTAAAGAGGATCAGAACAAGGAAAAGCTACTATAAAACTTGTTAAAAAATTCTAAACGGTGCTTTATTTTCTTTGTTTTACCAGGTTCAAGGTTGTGGATTCTGCTCAAGGGAATGGCTGTGGGGTGATAAAAGCAAACAAGATTCATTTTGAAACCTGCAATGCTGTATCTAAATGGATCTGTGAAAAAGACGCTCTCCTGCTATAGACTGTGAAATCAGCGATCCGCCCTTCCACGTGTGAACTATAAATCAGCTTTAGTTTAGTCTGTCAAATGATGAATATTGCAGGTGAGCTGTGATGCTGTCTGGATTTAGGGAACCATTTATGATATTGTTTTGTATTAATATCTCATAAATGCTATAATCCATAGGAATTATGTCATGTTTGGTATCAATAGAAAGGTAACAATTTGTTGGGAGTGATTATATAGTTTATGTATAGGAATTGTATTTGTCTTAGAAGTTAGGAAAATGGCTGTTATAACTATACTTTAACTTGTGTGATTCTGGGGAAACTCCCCAGACTGTATGTCTACAGCCATTGTCTCCTTAATGGCCCATTAAGGAAGCTCCCAGGTACAATGGGCCCAGGGAGAAACCTGTTGAGCCACTAGGGCTTGAACATGTGACAACTCCATTTTGATTGGAAAGAACTGCGCATAGCATGGAGAAGGCCAGAGGTGATAAAAGGCAGCAGCCCCGACTCCATCTGGTCTCAAGTCCCCAGTCTACAGCCAACACCCATCTCTGGAACTATTCCTCTGTGACTGGACAAAGGATTGAGGCCCACTCAGCTGCTGGGTGTTTACCAGAGGAACAAGCCTGCAAACTGCTTTACATGAACTTTAAATCATTTGTATGTATGTGGTTCGCTTTGACCTTTTAACATCTCTCATATTTTGCTTCTTTTCTTTTTATATTAAACCTTTAGTTGTAGTTACTAAAGGATTGGCTACCAGTGTGGTATTTTGGGTAAGATCCAAACCTATATTGTTCTGTGGGACGTGGCTGGCTCTTTGGGGTCAGGAGAACCTATACCTTTAAGGGACCATGCAGCTAGGAGGGAGGCAGAGGAGCTGGAGTGCAATAAAGGGGCTGTTTCTATTTTGGGCAGATTTCTTGGTACCTGGTGTGGGGAGCCAGAAGCCCGTTTGTGACTGCTAGGGAAATTGGTTTGTGTACCGCCCATCAGTGTGTGGGGAGTTTGGCTCCCGGTTTTGCAGCTTGCCCTGATTTTTGCACATCCAGGAGGGTATCCCAGGAGGCCCCGGTCACATGAGCTTCAAAAGGGAAAAATTGGACTTGTGCCCCTTCCCCCCCCCTCAGCTTTTATAAGATGGGCAAAAACAGCTCCAAAGCCTTTTCTTGCATTTTAAGTTTAGGTCTCGCCTATGGTGGAAGATTATAGAGAAGGGAGAATAAGTGAAATGACATCAAAAGTTGAACTGGCTGAAATTTTTTGGATACATATTTTATTTGCTAAAAAAAATGCATTTGAACAAGTTCACCAACAAACTGTTTTTGAATTCACTCAACATTTTCAATCAAAATAAAATAATTTTAAAAAAATCAAGTCAGATTCACAAGAGGACTGGAGAAGGAGACAACATCTAACCATACCCACTGGCCAAGTGGTTAGCACACCAGATTCAAATACCTGCCCTGGGGCAGTAGTAATAGATTAACCAGATGTATCTAGAGGTGGCTGTGCTATTTTAAGACCGTTTTCTGTCACCAAAAGAATCTATACTCAGGAAGCAGCTCAATGTACCTAACAGACAGAGATGGGTAAGACAAATATATTGCACAGTAAGGCAGGCTACACAGTTCAGATACCCTAAGAAATCTAAAATGCTACAGAGAAGGCACCTAAGCAGCAGCAACATTCTGCTGTCTGAAATTTGGAATTGTTTAAAATTAATAGCTTTGATAGTCCAGTTGTGCACATTTCTGCACTGCAGTTTCTTTATAAAAACACACGTAAGAAAATATAGATATATTCACCTCAAGAGGTGCCTTAAAAATACAAATCTATCCCTGAAGTGCAGAGTGCGAATGTGAAAACTGGTAAGCAGTGAACAGGGGCAGCACCAAGTTGAGTCAGGGAGGAGAAAGAGGAGCCTCCTGAAAAATAAAAACTGGAATGTCAAGCTGCCCCTAAGGCCAGGCTCGACAAATCCTAGGCGCCAGGTCCCATGGCACCCAGGATTTCGCTCCTGGCACCTGACCCTGCCAGCAGGTAGAGGATCTTGGGGAGCAGCTGCCACACACACTGGCGAGGTTTGGGTCAATAAGTGTTTTTACTGGGGGTGAACAAGGGTAAATGGAATGGGGCAGTGAGGTGTATAGGGGGTACAGGGAGATGGGTCTCTCTATTGAACAGTATAGTGTCACAGTGGGAATCGATGTAAACCTATGTAAATTAATATAAACCAGGGTAAATTAATGTAAACCAATGTAACTTAATGTAAACCAATGGGGTTTTTTACAAATATAACATACAAGGCAACTGTATCAATGAGAGGCAGAGCAGCTGTACCAATGAGAGAGAGTCAGTGAAAGTGAGGTTAGGGGAAATGGCCAGGGAGTATGGGCAGCAGTAGCAGAGGGATAAGGAAAAACACAGCAGCAGAGGCTGCAGTAAGCCTTGAAGCCCTGCAGGGGGAGACTTTGAGTAGTCAGTCTGCAGGCCAGGAGTGGAAGCACCGGAGACGGGCTGGAGCGTGCTTGGAGCAGAGGTGAGCAGGGGAACAGACCAGGGAAGCACACTCAGAAGGTGGGGGCAGGGTAACACGTGGAGGGAGTGCATGGGGAAACTGGGCAAGGGAATGGGGTAAAGGGGAGGTCTAGGGTGGATCTGGGCAGCAAAACACAGGGGGTCAGGGGGTTTGAGGGGAAGACCAGACAGGGGTTTCGGGGGGGGGGGCAGCAACGGAGAGTGGGTTCGGGGAGGTCGGGGAAAGTGACGGAGGGCGGAGCGGGTTCGGGAAGTTGGGGAAAAGCGGCCAACAGAGAGCGGGTTTGGGAGAGTCGGGGAAAAGTGGCGGAGGGGGCAACGGAGAAGAGAGCAGATTCAGGGAGTCGGGGAAAGCAGCTAACGGACAGCGGGTTCGGGGGGGTCGGGGAAAAGCAGCAGAGGGGGCAACGGAGAAGAGAGCGGGTTCGGGGAGTCAGGGAAAAGCGGCGGAGGGGGCAACGGAGAAGAGAGCGGATTCAGGGAGTCGGGGAAAGCAGCTAACGGAGAGCGGGTTCAGGGGGGTCGGGGAAAAGCAGCGGAGGGGGCAACGGAGAAGAGAGCAGGTTCGGGGGGGGGTCGGGGAAAAGCGGCGGAGGGGCAACGGAGAAGAGAGCGGGTTCGGGCAGTCGGGGAAAAGCGGCGGAGGGGGCAACGGAGAGGAGAGCGAGTTCGGGAAAGCCGGGGGAAATCGCGTGGAGACGGGGAAGGCAACGGCCAGGCGGCAAGGGGCTCGGGAAAGTCACGGAAAGAATCTTAACAAAGCTATAACGGGGCACAATAATAAAAACTTAATCTAACAAAGATAAAACTAAGGAGGAAACCCGACAGCAAATCAATGATAAAACTTACAATGTTAAAACTTAACACAACTAATCAGCAGCAATTCAGCAGCAGCTGACTTTCAATAGTGAAACTTAGTAACAACCCACAATGGTGAAACTTACCACAGCTAAGGTAACACACTAACAAAACTAAGCACAGTGTGAGGTTGGAACGGCTGGGAGCAGGGAGCTTCGGGCAAGGTCCCCAGAGGCAGACGGCTCAGCAGCAGCACAGCTTATGCTGCCGCGGTGGAAAGGAACCGCGGAGCAGGAGGGGGTCTCTGTTATAGACCCCCGAGGTAAATTGAGAGAGAATCTGAGAGGGGGGAATCTTACCAATCCCCAAGAGAGCAGCAAGGACAGAAGCTGAAGCAGCAGCAGCATAGATGAGTGCAGAGAGGACTCGGTTCTCGTAGTTTGTAGCTTGTGGTTCAGGAGATCTCCAGGAGAAGATTCGTTGTTCGTGAGAGGGGGGTTTAAAACGGGGATACGCTCAATTAAAATAGCCGGGAGCGGAGAAAGGTCCCCCAAAGACCCCGGGGTGATCAGGCCAGGAGGCAGTGCAGGAACCTATTCTGGGGTCTGGCCCCAAAAAGGTCTGCTTTTATAGAGAAATTCAAACAGTTCCCGCCAGTAACTCTGATAGGCTCCCTGAATTACAGGGGCGGAGAGAGGGCAGGGAAGACTGTGGGCAAGTCCGGGCAGAGTCTTGGGCTGCAGGTATGTGACTCATAGTCACAGGTGTTGGTGTGTGACTCATGCCCTTTGTGAAAAACAAGCCACTCTGGTCTTGCACTCCTGGGCATTGTCCACCCTACGCCGAGCCAGGGCTGGAACAATAGTTAAGGGGCCTCCTCCCTAGGCAGGGCCATGGCACAAAAGAAGCTGTAAAAAGGGCCATTCCCATGAGCAGCCTGGGAGGGGTGGCCACACAAACAAGGGAGACAAAAACTGGCACAGGGGAACATCTGTCAGGGACAGCACCTAGCAGTGCCTAGCAATCAGGGATGCAAATGCACCCTCGTGCTTATAAAAGGGGCTGGTGGTGCTGATGTTTTCCTGCACCACTGTCTCTGTCTCCCTCTCTCCCTAACACTGCCAGCAGTGGCTTTTTTTCAGTGGTGGGGGATGTTTTGCTGCTGTGCTTGTTGCTGAAAGGAGCTGTGGCAGTTTTTTGGTGGTGGGAGACCCCTTTTCTGCCAGACACCTAAGGGCATCTCACTTTTGAGAAGAGAGTAAGGCAGAACAACAGGCCAGAGGGGAGCAGAACCCTGAGCCACCAAGCCCCTACAGTCTTTGGGGCATAAATGGGGACAGAGCCTGGCACTTTGTAAATCAATGAGCACCATGTCTGCACCAAAAACAGAGTGTGGTGAGCAATGTTCCCTCTAAGGTTTGGCGGCTTGTGTGCAAAATTTTCAAGCCGTGTGCAAAACTTTTTCTGAATAAAATTTTTGTGTAAACTCACACGACAGAAATTATAGGCATTAATTGAAGTTAAAGTAATTGTAAATAGAATTAATTAATTTTGTTTAATTGAATTTGAATGAATTTTGAATTGAAATTTAATTTTTAGAAAGGTTTTTATTTAAAATTATTTTTTTAAGTTTTTTTTAAAAAGGAAGGAAAAAAGAAGGGAGGAAGGAAGGAAGAGAGAAAAAGAGAAGGAAGGAAGAGAAAGAGAAAAAGGAAGGAAAGAAGAGAAAGAAAGAAAAAAGAAGGAAGGAAAAGAAGAGAAAGAAGGAAAGAAAAAGAGGGAAAGAAAAAGGAAGGGAGAAAGAAAAAAGAGAAGGAAGGAAGAGAAAGGGAGAGAAAGAAGGAAGGAAGAGAAAGAGAGAGAAAAAGAAAAAAGGAAAGAAAGGAAGCAAAGAAAGAGAGAAAGAAGAGGAAACAGGAAGAGGAAGGAAGGAAGAAAAAGGAAGGAAAGACGAGAAAGAAAAAAAGGAAGACAAATAAGGAAAAAAGAGAAAGAAGGAAGAGAAAGAGAGGAAGAAAGAAAAAAGAAGGCAGGCAAAGAAGAGACAGAAGGAAAGAAAACGGAAAGCAAAGGAGAGAAAGAAGGAAAGAAAAAGGAAGGAAGAAAGAAAAAAGAGAGAAAGAAGGAAGAAAAAGAAGAAAAGAAGAAAGGGGAAGGAAAGAAGAGAAGGAAGGGAAAGAAGAGAAGGAAGAGAAAGGAAGAAAGCAAAGAAAGCAAGAAAGCCAGCCAAGGCCGCTGGCGGGGGAGGACCCTACCGTGGCCCTGGGAAGCCCCGTGAGGCTAATCCCGGCCCCATGCTGGGAGGCCGGGGCCGTGGATTAGCCCGGTCCCGGCCCCAGCCCCAGCCTCAGCCCCAGGCCGGGAAGTCAAAGCGGTCGGCGGGTGGGAGCCCAGGAGCCCCCCACGGCCGTAGCCACCCCGCTGCCCCGGCCGCGTGGGGCAGGCAGGCAGGCCCACGCTCCGGACCCGAGCCTGAGCCTGCCTGTCCCGCCCCGGGGGTGGGGAAGGCCAGCTCAGAGGCTGGGCACAGGCCGGGTCTGCCGCGGCAAAGCCGCGGCCCCGGGGGTTGGAGGGAGCAGCGGGGGCTGCCGGGCTGCGCAGGGGTCCCTCACTGCTGCGCGGGGGGTGCGACGGCCGCTGCGCAGCCGCGCGCCCACGCAGCTTAGAGGGAACACTGGAGGTGAGTCTCTGTAGGACCACGGGGGAGTGGAGACAGTGTGAGAAACCAGGGCAGCACGACACGCTGCTCTTCCTATGCTGGAGTGTTGAATTTACTGCAGATCCACCTTCTTTGGCTGCTGCAGCTTGAGCTGCTGACTATGAGGTCTGCATCCAGAAAAGCACAGTCTGCTTCCCCTTGTATTTCAAACCTGTAACACAGAAGCAAGGAGCTAGAGTCAGCTTGTGCCTGGCACAGACCGGGGATGGCATCCCTGGCAGGAAGGGGAGCAGCTGCATTCACAACCTCCCTTCCTGCCCCAGCAACAGGATTCGCTCCTGGTAGGACTCAGAAAGTAGTGCATTCCATTGCCTTTGACCCAAACAGAGAAAGAAATGGACTCACCGACCATCAAATTCGGTGCTGTTAACCCATCTCCAGACCTTGTCTGCGTCCTTCCAGAGGCCGATCCAGTGGTCCAGTTTGCCTTCATAGGGCAGCAGGGAATTCTTAGAAATTAAATGAAAGCAATCAGCTGTATTTGACTCTGTGTTGCTCCCTCACCTTAGGGAGCCCAGGCCAGTAGAGGAAATCTAGAGGCCTCTTCCACTGTTATTTGGGGAAGAGATCAGATAAGTGTTAATCCTCTTTTTCAGGACCGTGGCATCTACTGGATGAAACAGGAAGTGAGCTGCAAGATCCCCCACTATCAGCAGCCTCTGCTCTCAGCACAATAGGGAGAGGGAGCTGCAGGGGGAGAAGAGGGGAGGGCAGACAGATCCCTTGTACTCAGGAGAGGTACTCAAGAGTATAAGGAAGCCCTGGGGCTAGGCTGTGCTCAGCTGAGCAGGGGAGGCAGGTTCACACCTCCTCCATCCCCCAGATAGCCCAATGGCCTGGAGCTGAGTGGACTAGCCCAACCCAGCCCAGCACTGGGAGATTCTCCCACCGGGGCTCTGAGGAGATGCAGGCTCTGGGAGCCTGGAGCCACAGATTCAGCCAGGATTTAGCTGCCAGAACCATACTGCAGGTGGTTGGGAGGCAGGTGGGATCTCCACTGCACTGCAGGGCTAAGCCGAGACTGACTCCAACCCTGTCTGTTGTGATAGTGACCACTGGGCTTGGCACAAAATCTCAGGGCTTCTCACCAGTTCCTGAGGATCAATCCTGACCAGGGAGGCACCATGTGAAGAGCAAAAACTCTGGCTGTAGGTCCAGTTCCCTTCGACCTTAGAAATATAATAGCATTGCCCTTGGATCTGCAGCCAGTCACGTGGAATCTGGCAGCCAGCACAGGGGTCCAGAGCAGGCTGCTTGGCTTTTTCCACTGGAGAAAAGAGAAACAGAGGGTGAGAGATCATCTCTTCCCTCATCTCTCTGGAGAGCAGACAGACACAAACAAGAACTGTCAGATCGGGTCAGACCAATAGATAGATGGGCTGGTCTCAAAGAGTGGCCAGAAACAGCTGCTTCTGAGGACATGGCCCTTCAATCCCACTCAATTCTTTGTGTGCATTTGCTAGAAGGTACACATGGTGACAGTGCCAGAGGCCAACTAGAAAGGGGAGAGAAAGAAACAGAGCCTGTTTGCGGTTCCAGCCTCTTTCCAATGGGGGTTTGAGGTGGGCCTCACCCACTCTTCACAACAGGGCCCCACCTCCTGCTCTTCTTCCCCTGGAGGCCCTGACCAGGCCAGAAGCCAGAGCCAACTGTCCTAAGTCTCACTCAGGGAACCAGGGATGCTGTGGAGAGCTCCAGACAGGGCCATTCCTAGGGGAGAGCGGGGCCCAGGGCCAATCGGCCTAGGCAGGGCCCCCACACCCACATGCTGGTGGGGAGTGTGGGGGGGGGTGGCCTGCTCTGCCCCCCAGGGAACCCAGTCCCTCCCTGGGAGCCAGCCCCGGAAGCACCGCCACGGCCCCAGCCACGGGGAGTCGAGGCCGAGGCGTGGCCCTGGGTGGTGGGGAGCCATCCCCGGCACAAGCTGCTGCCGCCCCAGCCACAGCCAGGACCCCAGGTGGCCGCGGCTGGCCCAAAGGCTGGAACCCAAGCACCAGCCCCACCCCTGGGCCTGCCTGCTCCGCCCTGGGGGTGGGGAGCAGAGCCGACCTAGGGACCAGCCAGGGGACGCGCTCCTGGCTTGCCCTGCTGCCGAAGGGAGCAGGGGGAAGCGCGGCCATGGAGGGACTGCGGCGTGGGCCCCACACCGCCCTGCTGGGAGCAGGACAGTGTGGGGCCCACGTTACTGTGGGGCCCGGGGCGATCACCCTGTTCGCCGCCCCCTGGCTCCAGACCCTCCACCTGCCTGGGGAAGAGGAGAAGCAGGGAGTCGGGGAGGTATGCTGCCTGCCAGGGGCCCGTATCCGAGACGTTACAGAGGGATTGTCAAGAATAATCCGTCCCTCTGACTACTACCCCATGCTACTCATCCATGTGGGAACCAATGATACTGCAAGACATGACCCTCAGCAGATCAAAGGGGACTACAGGGCTCTGGGAGCACGGGTGAAGGAGTTCGGTGCACAGGTGGTGTTCTCCTCGATCCTTCCGGTCAAGGGTAAGGAACTGAGCAGGGACAGATGCATCCTGGAGGTGAATGCCTGGCTGCGAAGATGGTGTTACCAGGAGAGCTTTGGCTTCCTCGACCATGGAGTGCTGTTTCAGGAAGAAGGACTGCTAGGCAGAGATGGACTCCACCTATCGAGGAAGGGGACGAGCATATTTGGAAGCAGACTGGCTAACTTAGTGAGAAGAGCTTTAAACTAGGTTTGAAGGGGGAAGGTGACCAAAGCCCACAAGTAAGTGAAACT
>ML685884.1:64335-81744 GCA_007922175.1 Pelusios castaneus
GGGGGTGCTGGGGCTGAAACAGCAGGAATAAAAGAGAGGGTAGTTGGGACTGGGGGGGGAATCAAATAATTGTTTTTTATGTCCTAATGAAGTCATAATACCTCAGGCGAGTGGGGAAGGAGGACACCGGGAGAAATTGCAAGGAGGAAGATGCGACAGGAGGAAGAATCGACAGGGCAAAATAGGGCGATCGGCCGGGTATTTTAAGTGTCTGTACACAAATGCGAGGAGCCTGGGAAACAAGCAGGAAGAATTGGTAGTACTGGCACAGACAAGGAACTATGATATAATTGGAATAACAGAAACGTGGTGGGATAACTTGCATGACTGGAGCACTGCCATGGACGGATATAAATTGTTCAGGAAGGACAGGCGGGGAAGAAGGGGGGGAGGAGTAGTGCTATATGTAAAAGAGCTGTATGACTGCTCGGAGCTCCACTATGAAAGTGGAAACAAGCCGGTTGAAAGTCTGTGGGTTAAGTTTAGAGGAGAATGCAACAAGGGGGATGTCGTGGTGGGTGTCTGCTACAGACCACCAGACCAGAAGGAGGAGGTGGATGAGGCGTTCTATGGACAACTAACAGAAGTTTCCAGATCGCAGGCCCTGGTTCTTATGGGTGACTTCAATTATCCTGACATCTGCTGGGAGGGCAATACAGCAGTGCACAGGCAATCCAGGAAGTTTTGGGGGAATATTGAGGACAACTTCCCAGTACAAATGCTGGAGGAACCAACTAGGGGCCTTGCACCTCTAGACCTATTGCTCACAAACAGAGAAGAATTGATCGGGGAAGTAGAAGTAAATGGCAACCTGGGCAGCAGCAACCATGAGATGGTATCGTTCAGGATCCTGATCAATGGAAGGAAGGAAAGAAGCAGAACACACACCCTGGACTTCAGAAAAGCAGATTTTGGCTCCCTTAGGGAACTGATAGGCAGCATCCCTTGGGAGGCTGATCTGAAGGGGAAAGGTGTCCAAGACAGCTGGCTGTATTTTAAAGAAACCCTGTTAAAGGCACAGGAAGATAACATTCCGATGTGCAGAAAGAACAGCAAATGTGGAAGGCGCCCAGCGTGGCTTAGCGGAGAACTCTGCGGTGAGCTGAAACGTAAAAGGGAAGCTTACAAGAAGTGGAAGCTTGGACAGATGACAAGGGAGGCATATAAAAATATTGCTCGGGACTGCAAGGATAAAATCGGAAAGGCCAAAGGACAATTGGAGTTGCAGCTAGCAAGAGATGTGAAGGATAACAGAAAGGGGTTCTATAAGTATGTCAGCAACAAAAAAAGGATCAGAGGTGGTGTAGGTCCCCTACTGAATGGGGCAGGCATCCTCGTGGTGGTTGATGTGGAAAAGGCTGAAGTACTCAATGCTTTTTTTACTTCAGTCTTCACAGGGACGGCCAGCTCCCAGGCTACTACACGGGGTAACGCGGAATGGAGAGAAGAGCGGCCCTCGGTGATGGAAAGTCAGGTTAGGGACTACTTAAAGAAATTGGATGTGCACAAGTCCATGGGGCCGGATGAACTGCATCGGAGGGTGCTGAGGGAGTTGGCTGAAGGGATTGCAGAGCCGCTGGCCATTATCTTTGAGAACTTGTGGTGAATGGGGGAGGCCCCGGAGGATTGGAAAAAGGCAAATATAGCACCTATCTTCAAGAAAAGGAAAAAGGAGGATCTGGGGAACTACAGACCAGTCGGCCTCACCTCAATCCCTGGGAAAATCATGGAGCAAGTCCTCAAAGAATCCATCCTGAAACACTTGGAGGAAAATAGAGTGATCAGGAACAGTCAACATGGATTCACCAAGGGCAAATCGTGCCTGATCAACCTGATTTCCTTCTATGATGAGATGACTGGATTTGTGGATGCGGGAAGAGCCGTTGACGTGATATACCTTGACTTTAGCAAGGCTTTAGATACGGTTTCCCACAGCAATCTTGTCGGCAAGTTAAGGAAGTATGGGTTAGATGAGTGGACCGTGAGGTGGATAGAAAACTGGCTAGATCAACGGGTTCAGCAGGTAGGAATCAATGGCTCAATATCTAGTTGGCAACCGGTAATGAGTGGAGTGCCCCAGGGGTCGGTCCTGGGGCCAGTTCTGTTCAACATCTTCATTAATGATCTTGATGATGGGATAGACTGCGTGTTTAGTAAGTTTGCGGATGACACCAAGCTGGGGGGAATGGTAGATACTCTGGAGGGCAGGGACAGGATCCAGGGAGACTTGGACAAATTGGAACACTGGGCCAAAAGAAACTTCATGAGGTTCAACAAAGACAAGTGCAAAGTCCTGGACTTAGGATGGAAAAATCCCATGCACTGCTACAGGCTGGGGACCAATCGGCTAAGTAGCAGCGCTGTAGAAAAGGACCTGGGGGTTATGGGAAGATGAATATGAGCCAACAGTGTGCTCTTATTGCCAAAAAAGCCAATGGCATATTGGGCTGCATCTGTAGTAGTATTGCCAGCAGTTCGAGGGATGTGATAATTCCCCTCTATTCGACACTGCTCAGGCCACATGTGGAATACTGTGTCCAGTTTTGAGCTCCCCACACAGAAAGGATGTGGACAAATTAGAAAGAGTCCAGCGGAGGGCAACAAAAATTATTAGGGGGCTGAGGCACATGACTTATGAGGAGAGACTGAAGGAACTAGGCTTATTTAGTCTACAGAAGAGAAGACTGAGGGGAGATTTGATAGCAACCTTCAAATACTTGAAGGGGTGCTCCAAAGAGGAGGGAGCTAGGCTGTTCTCAATGGTAACAGAGGACAGAACAAGAAGCAATGGTTTCAAATTACAGCTGTGGAGATCAAGGTTGAATATTAGGAAAAACTTTCTCATTAGGAGGGTGGTGAAGCATTGGATTGGGCTACCTAGGGAGGTGGTAGAATCTCCATCTTTGGAGATTTTTAAGGCCCGGTTAGACAAAAACCCTGGCTGGGGTGATTTAGTGGGAGTGGTCCTGTTTTTTAGCAGGGTGTCGGACTAGATGACCTCGTGAGGTCCCTTCCATCCCTATTATTCTATGATTCTACAGTTCTGGCACCGGTGGCACCACCATTTCTACACAGCCTCCAGGGCTCCTGCTGCTCGGCACATGCCTTCGCTTACAGGGTGAATTGCCGCTTCGTGTGCTCACTCCTATTGCTGCACATCTCTGGAGCTGGCCAACTCAGTCCAGAAAGCAGCACAGGGCGAACACTGAACATTTCATTTCTGTTATTGATTTCACAGGAGCAGTTACACCAGCAGAAGCCCAATTTTAGATGCTCAGAGCCTGCAGAACATCAGCAGAGAGGCTGCCAGACCTCAGACAAAGCCACCTTGAACACCAGGCGCACTCAGATCCATCCACATCTCTCTGAGTAGGTTTCCCTCCTCACGGCTCAAAGCGGCACATACCCTGTAATGTCGTGTGCAGCCTGGCCCCAGAGCTCACTGCACTGGAGAGGAATGCGGAAGCAATGAGTGCACCTTCTAATAACTCCAGCAGGCAGCACTCAGACCCCTCACCCAGCTGCTCAATCCTTTCCTGCACCCCATTGATAACCCTACAGCCCACACACTGCATATTACTGTGAACTCACACTGATGGGAAATATCCAGCGGCAGCACACACTGTGTGTTGTAAATGGACAAGTTTAAAGTCCCTGTGTAGCCTTTCTTTGGGAGATTCCTGATTCATGTGGCTAAATTCGCAGCAACAACATGCAGTGACGGGGGTTCCCCCACCCTCCAAAAATCACCCCCCAATTTAAAGCTCATCCCAGTGATGTCACCCCTGCCCAGAGACAGATCAAAGCAGGGGCTTTAGAGGCTGCAGCCCAGGCATCCCCCTGCCCTGCAAAAATAAATCCAGCCCCAAGGAAAACCTCTGGCCTGAGTGCTGGGGTGCCAGCCCATGCCATGGCTGGGCTGGCCAGACTCTGTTCCTGCTGAGACCCTCAGGCCAGCCTGGGGGCACCAAGTCCCAGCCCTCACCCTGCATTGACCCACTCTGGCCCACTGGGCCACCCCCACTGCTAGAGTGGTTGCTGGCTGACAGTGGTACAGCGCTGCGACCCATTCCACTCTGGCCCAGGGCTGGGTGTCTGCCCCCAGCTATCCAGCCGCCTGCACCCCACGGCCCACTTCAGCAGAGAGAGGCCAGATAAGACTGATGTTGCTGCCATGGGAGACTCACAAAATCTCATAGCCCCAGGCCCACAGGAGCATTAATCCAGCCCTGTCCTTGCCAGCCCTACTTTGGGGACAACCCAGAAGAGGGGAGGCCAGGCCAGTAACCTCAGAGCTGCAGACAAGTTCTCAGCTCAGTGAAGACTGGACACGGGATCTGTGTCAGTCCATCAATCCCTGTAAAGAGAGAGTCTCCGAGAGACGGTTTCTGTAAAGGGCGCATCAGAGGAGGGCTGGAATCTGGAAATGAGCAACTGTTCTGTGTTCACTGGCCTGGATGACTGGGACTGGGGAGATCTGGATTGAATTCCAAGCTGTGCCAGAATCCCTGCCTGACCCAAGGCATATCACTTGGGCCAGACCCACAAAGTGACTTTGGTGTTTGACATTCAGGGTGGGTGCCCTAATCACAGATCAGAGGTGGGCAAACTACAGGCCAGATATGTCCCGTTCCCGCCTAAGCATCTCATCTGGCCCTCCAGCTGGTGGCCCAGAGCATAGCTGCCACTCCTCTCTTCTGTTCCTGCTTGGGCCAGCGGCACCTTGCTCTGGCTGGAGCACAAGAGACACCTCCCCAGGGCCCAGCAGTGTCCCAGCTGAAGCGCGGTGGCTGCTCCCCTCTCCCAGTTCCACCTCTTCCCCCTGGGCCCAGGGGCAGCTTGGCCAGAGCTTGGAGGCCACTCCCCACTCACAGTTTCACCCCTTATTCCCACAGGGCCTAGCAGCATCCCGGCTAGAACAGGGCAACTGCTCCTCTATCCCAGCTGCACCAGGACTTTCCCTTTATTTTATGTCATTGATAAAATATTTTATTACATTTATTAACATTTATTGTCTCTATTTTTATGTTACTGTGTTTATTTTTAGAAATAAAACGTTTTATTACATTCATTATTTTATTTGTTTTATTTTTAATTCATTTGTTTTTTAAATTTTTAATCGTATTTATATTTTACCAGCCCCGCCCCTTCCCTCACCCCTCTGCTACCACATGTGGCCCACCAGACAGTGGATGTGGTTCTCAGACCAAAAAGCTTGCATACCTCTGTTACAGAGTGATTTTAATTCCCTGGCCGAATTAATTATCCAATGAAAAAATTAAAGAGGAATGACTTCACCAGGAAATACTGAGGAGGATCCCCCTTCCTCACCAGAATATCCGATAGCTCCATAGCTGGGCACTCACCTGAGGCTATGTACACACGATCAGATTAAAGCGCAACAAGGCAATCGCGCTACAAAACTCACGTGACCTTTATTGCGGGACAACGCGTACACACGTTGCTCCCTGCAACGCAACAAAATTACATGCATTATCGCGGTTGAGCGCAATGACTTCTGGGCACCTATCCCATCGTTCCATTTTCCCCTAAGTTGGCGCGATGAATCATGGGATGAAGGAAAGGAACGCAAAGCGCCATGGGTAAAGTGTCAGTTTCCCATGGTGCTTTGTGTTCCCCTAGCGTCTTCCTCGTTGCCAATAGCAACTCGCGCCTATTTTCAACATTGCAGTGACGCAACGCACCACTTGCAATCAATCGCAACAGCGACAGCATGGATCCCGCTATGATCTCCATTGTCGCCTTCAACATTCTGAATACATCTCGGCTGGTTGCTCAGTACGCAATGAGCTCCGAGTCAGACGAGGACACCGAGGAGCAGGGGCTGATCGATGCCATGCAGAGCAACAGCACCGCGTTGCTCAGCTCCTTCACCGATCATCTGCACACGGTGCAACGCCGTTTCTGGTCGCGAGAGACGAGCACCGAGTGGTGGGATCGCATTGTTATGCAGCTGTGGGATGACGAGCAGTGGGTACAGAACTTTCGAATGCGGAAAGCAACCTTTCTGGAACTCTGCTCAGAGTTGGCCCCTGCCCTGCGACGGAAAAACACCAACATGAGGTCAGCCCTAACCGTGGAGAAGCGTGTTGCGATTGCTGTATGGAAGATGGCGACTCCCGACTGCTATCGGTCCGTTGCAAACCAGTTCGGAGTCGGGAGGACCACCGTCGGATTAGCCCTCTCACAAGTGTGCCAAGCCATCAATCGCATCCTGCTACGGAGGACGGTGACATTGGGCAATGTTCGAGAGATTGTGGACGGCTTTGCTGCCATGGGATTCCCTAACTGCGGGGGAGCCATAGACGGCACACACATCCCGATTTTGGCTCCAGACCATCTCGCGACGGAGTACATAAACAGGAAGGGCTACTTCTCCATGGTGCTGCAAGCACTCGTGGATCACAAGGGTCGTTTCACGGACATCAATGCTGGGTGGTCGGGAAAGGTGCATGATGCCCGCATTTTCAGGAACACTGGTCTGTACCGGAAGCTGCAAGGGGGCACCTTTTTCCCTGATCAAAAAATAACAGTGGGGGAGGTGGAGATGCCCATAGTCATCCTCGGAGACCCAGCATACCCACTGATGCCATGGCTCATGAAACCCTACACTGGGAACCTTGATCGCAGCAAGGAGCGGTTCAATTACCGATTGAGCCGCTGCAGAATGACTGTGGAGTGTGCCTTCGGCCGTTTAAAAGGGCGCTGGCGCTGTTTGTATGGGAGGCTGGACTTGGCGGAGGACCAGATCCCTGCCGTGATTGCGTCATGTTGTGTCCTCCATAACATTTGTGAAAGTAGGGGAGAAAAGTTTTCCCCTACGTGGGCTACGGAGGCACAGCGCCTCGAGGAAGCATACGAGTAGCCAGCCACTAGGAGTATTAGGGTGGCACAAGGAGAAGCTGCTCGCATAAGGGAGGCACTCAGGGAGCATTTCAATGATGCCCTTCCCTAGTTAAGTTCCATGACGCATCAGGTGCACCTTAGGATCATTTCAATAATGTGTATATATAAATAAATGCATTCTTCAAAGTATTTGTTACTGTTTTTATTGAAACCTGAAAGATGGGGGTGGGGTTACAGGTTGGTGTAGCTCCGGGTCTCGTAAAAGTAGCTTGGGGGGGGGGGGGCTGGATGCTGTCCTGGACCGGGGGGGAGGGTGGCCTTCAAAGAAATGCTTTGAGGGACTGCGGTGTGTGGGAGGCATACACGGCTGAACTGTCTGGAGTGCAGCCCGGACATTTATCGCCTGGGACTGCAAAGCTATCATGTTCTTTAGCAGTTCTGTTTGCTCCTTCATGACGCTTATCAGTTCGTCCCTGTGTTTCTGCCTCCTCTGCTGGGATTCCTCTCTCAAGGCTCTATTCTCCCTTGCGGAATCCTGTGTGGCTTTCATCAGGTCATTAAACATATCTTCTCTATTTCTTCGAGAACGCCGCCTAATGTTTCTCATTCGGTCAGCTGGTGTTGACACTGGCCTTGTGAAGCTCAATTCTAATACAAAAATAACAATATAGACATTGTTAACACATAGCATAGATAGCCAATGTAACCTTCCAGTAGCACATTCCACTGGAAGGTACAGGGCGGTCAACACAGTACGCTGCGCTGAAGCAGACAAGGTACATTGTAATAGACGTCTTACCGGGGGCTAAGAATCGGAAGAGGGCACAGAGATGGAACCCAATATCCCTCTCCTCAGAGTGCCCTTTCCATCTAGAATACATCTCCTACATGCCGCCGGTAGCAGGCCGGGACCGTATGCTGCTGCACTGTGTGCTGCCATGGTTCCCAGGGCTGTGCTTTGCAGCTGGAGAGGCAGAGTGTCCGTCTTTGGGAGCGCAGACACAAACGCTCTCCCATCTAACCTGAGTATTAGGCTCTGGAGGTACATCGAGGAAACCTTTTCTGACCTAAATGCAGATGATTATTTTACAATCACTGCTTGTATTGATGCCCTGCTAATGAATGCAGAGTAAATAGCGTGCACAGCGGGGACCCGCAAGCACCCCCTCCCCAGACAATGATATTTTAGCAGGAGCAGAGCTTAATGAAGGAGAAACTTACCTGAACCCCCCTCTGCCGCCTCAGAGGACACGCTGCAGTTCAAGCTTTGGGTGGACGTCTCAGCGGGGCTGCTGAAGAGCTCCTGGCTACACGCGGTTGCGCTTTCCTCCGTGTCATCCTCCATCTCCTCCTCCTCCTCCTCCTCCTCCTCCTCCACAACGTCCTCATCCTGCTCGGCTCTGGCAATCACCGGACGAGGAGGGGCTGAAGTGTCCACGGGACTTTTGGCAGTGGTTGTGGGGTCCCCGCTGAGGATGGCTTCTATTTCCTTATAGTACCTGCATGTTGCAGGCGCTGATCCGGAACGGCGGTTTCCCTCCTTCGCTCGGTGATAGGTAATTCTGAGCTCCTTCACCTTAGATCTGCACTGCACTGTGTCTCTATCATGCCCTCTCTCTGACATGGCCCGAGAAATTATGCCAAATGTGTCATAATTCCTCCTGCTGTCGCGTAGCTGCGCCTGCACGGCGGACTCTCCCCAGATGCTGATCAGGTCCAGCACCTCTGCCGTGCTCCAAAGGGGTGCGCGTCTTCCACGGCGGGCCGCCATTGCTACTGATGATCGGAGCACAAACACACTCCACGAGGAAGAGAGCAGGAAGTGAAACAGACTTGAAATTTGAAAATCCCGGGAATAAGTTCAGGGGCAGGGCGGGGACAGTTTCGTCACGGCCACAGAGCGGGTGGGGGGGGAAGACCAGAGAGGACGACTTGGGAATGCTGGGACAGTTCCGGACTCCAGTCAATGCGCGGTAAGCATACACACGAGCTCAAACGCGCAATACATGATCCGCAACAGCTGTTACCACTCTCGTCGGAGTGGTTGTTGGATTGCGCGACAACAAGGCACTTATCGCGCAAGAGCCTTGTTGCACGTGTGTACGCCGTTGTTGCTATCGCGCGGTAATGAGCTTTAATGCGCAATAAACTGATCGTGTGTACAAGGCCTGAGAGGTGGAGACCCCTGTTCAGATCCTGCCTCCTCCTCAGGCAGAAGGGCACTTGAACCAGGGTCTCTCACATCCCAGATGGGTACCCTAACCACAGTGGTAGGGCTAAGGGTGGGGGGGGGTCTATTTGCCCTCACCTGTTTCACAGAGTCAGGCAGCTTAAGCACACCTGCCAGAGCCCACCCCAAAAGAAGACAGGCCCTCGGGTGCCCAAGCAGCAGCACGTGCCCAGAGGCAGAAACTGAAGCTCTGAAGGAACTTCTACAGCAAAAGTATCATCCCCAGGTGAGCTCAGGCATCCGCAAGGTTCAGTGGTAGCCAGGCAGGGGTTTGGCGGATCACAAGCTTGTCTGAAACTGGGATTTAGGTGCCTTAGAGCTCTTTTGTGTAACTGGGCCTTGGTGCCTTGGCTCCCCCACCAAAAAACAGGGATGAAGATACATCACTGCTTCACGGGCACTGTGAGGAGACAACCATTAGCATCTCCATGTTCTCAGGTGCGACAGTGATGAGGCTGGGGCCTGAAAGAACCTAGAGAGACTGTCTGAACTGACTACTAAAGCAGAGAGGCTAGGTGAAGGTGACATGGAGCTGTAAACCACAAAGAGAAAAACTCCACACACCCAAAGACTGAATCATCGGGGGTCAGGCACTTACCTCCCAAAGTTATTGCTAAAGCAATGATGATGGTGACCTTCAAACTCATGATTATGGCAATGACCACAGCTGGACAGTTACATGCTTCAGGTTTCCTGAACTTGGAGGTAGCTAAATGATCTGGAAGACAAAAACCCATTATGTTCCTGAGCCCAGGAGCCATCAGACTGATCGGACACAGGCCAGATATTTATTTTGGTATCTCCAATGGTTGTCAGAACTCCCACCCAGACTCTTAAAGAGCATCAATCTCCAATTCACTAATATGTGGTTAACTAGCTCAATTAATCTTTAGAAAGGTCTCTGCAGAATTCAGAGGAGAGTGGATCCAGGGCCTAGAAAAATGATGACAAGAGATTGAAAAGCCTGGAACCGTTCACCAGGGAAAAGAGGTGAATGAGAGGGGACAGGATACACAACAATAAAATTAAATAGGGAACTTTTATTGGTAAAGACGTTCTTTTTCTACACCCGCTTGTGGCCTAGTGTGGACTGGGGATGCACCCCTCAATCTCCCTTGACTGGTGGCAGAACATTTGTTTTAAGAGCCCCATGTAAGGAGAAGCCAGCAGGTCCCTTTTTAATAAGGCATCAGAACAGGAGCAGTTACAACATAAAGGCCTCACCTCAGGACCCTGGGTCAGAGCTCCCAAAGTTAACATCCCTGAAAGTCTCAGTTTGAATAGACTAGTCTCCAGCAGCTGGACAGAAACCATCACCTGCCGCTGCCTGCTTGGCTTC
The DNA here is from genome assembly GCA_007922175.1 of Pelusios castaneus. Lineage (NCBI taxonomy): Eukaryota > Metazoa > Chordata > Testudines > Pelomedusidae > Pelusios > Pelusios castaneus. Next base: position 74,772 of record ML685884.1, read on the forward strand.
TATTTCACTCTTTTCTTCAGCTCCCTCTTCCTGTTTAGACAGACCAGACTTAGCGTGGTGTAGAGTCTCCCTGATTTTACTCCAGGCTATACTCCCCGCTGTAGCTCCAGCCTCTCCCTTAACGGGGGAGTTCTCTCCTTCCCAGCTTTCACCTTGTCATAACACAGGAACAAGGATACCTTTCTAGTTTCATTGACTGTAAGAAACAAATTATTTTTCTAGCCAATGTATAATTAGGCTGTGGAACTCTCTGCCACAAGAAACTGAGAACAAGAACTTAGGAAAGTTAACAAGGAAATTGAGCATTATATGGTTCACAACAATACCCAGAGTTATAATTAACAACAAAAGTTGGAAGGGACTTTGGAAGAGAGTCCCTGTACGAGGAAATGTGAATCCATGGAATCCCTATGGGAATTCAGTTTTAGCAAATACCCTTCCTTAACACCCAGATTTACATATGAGGGCTTAAGTGTGGCCCCAGGGAGCTACATCTGCTCTTTCTAGGCAGAGCTCTCCGTGTGTGTTAGGAATGTGCTTGCTGCTCACCTACTAGAGTGAGGATCTTCCTTTTAAAAACAAAGAGAAGGAAAGAGCAGTGAGAAGAGGGAAGAAGGGAAACCGTGAGCCAAATGTTTCTGAGGGGACATAACGTGAGCAGTCCTAAAAACCACAGCACACCGTACAACTGTCACATCAGAGGGGATGACAAGCAAAGTCCATTGGAACAATACAGCCTCTGCTGCACAAAGAGGGCAGCTGCAACCTTTCAGTGGCATGTGTATCTCAATATCTCTCACCAGTCTCCCTAGGCAGAGATGCTCAGATTACCTGAGTCTCCTCCACACTCTGCGATTCCGTTGCTGTTAGGGAGCTGCTCCAACATCTTTCTCTCCTCGGTGTGAGTGACACCTTTCATCTCTCACAAGTTAGCCACAGAGGCTGGACGTGAGCTTGGCTCCCTCTCATTGGATCTTTGCCGCACTGTAAGGTTACCAGGTGAGGAATGCGTAAAGCAGCAGAGGTTACTATAGGTTACATCTTCTTCCCTGTCAGCTCTCTAGACACAGAGAGAAGCTTTAATAAATCTATTTATAGACAAGAGAGAATCATGGTCTGAGGAAAACACAAAGGCTAACCATAACATACCACAGTTGAGATATCTGCCAGAAACAAAAAAGCAGTGACATTTGTCAGTTTGTGACGCTCCTCAGCAATAAACTGCTGATTTGAGAGCTTGAAATTGTTTAGTCAAATTTGAAATTAATTTAAGATTCCTTCAGAAGCGTGACAATTGTGAGTTTAATCTAAAAGGAAAAGAATGACTGCTGCAAGGATGAATTAGTTTTAAGTTTGGTGCGTTATATTTTTTACTTTTTTAATTATTCAAATATGAATTCAGTTCAACTGACACTGTAAGAGGCTCTTACTTCTGTGGCCTTCTTGTATTCCTGTTCAGCAATGCCACTTCAGTCATATTAGGAAGTGATTCAAATGTGTTTTTAAAAGCGAGTTAAATGTGTTACTTCTACCAAATACTGTACATCTGCAGGATGTTTTGTTTAAATTGTTGGGTTGGGTTTTGGTTTGGTTTGGTTTTAAAAAAAAAAATAAAACAGTTTCCCATTGCAATCCAATTCTGAACAGTTTTGTGCACTTATAGGAAGGCCACTGAATTGTTGCCTCTGTATCAAAAACTATTGATTAAAAGCAGTTATTTTTTTAAAAAAGTCAGAAAATAATAAATCCAATAATCCACAACTACTACATAGATTCCACAGGATCCTAATTTCCTCACTCCAGCTTAAAATTCAGCAGAGAAGGGGCACACTGTGTCCGGTGTGAAGGCAGGGATGTGCATATGTCTTTCTCCAGAAAGTGAAGGCCCACAATGTAGGACTGTGGGTAGTGCGTCTCTCTTCACTGCCAAGTCCAGTGGGGAGCAAAAGTGACCAGGAAGATAATGATGACAACACTGATTTAGGCCACTACAAATGAAAGAATTTTAAAAAATGTAACTACTGAAATGCTTTACTTTCTGCATTTTTCTAAGTGTAGATAATGGGGGGGAAGGGGAGGGGGGATCAGTTTCCACCACTTGGAGGCTACACTCATTGGGGCTCTCAAAACACTTGATCATTGTAGGAATTTTAAAAAGTGACTTATCTTTCAGGTTGCTGACCCCTGAGCTGGAAGGTTTCTAGTGTGTTGCTGTGAGGATTTGAGAGAAGAAACATCATTCCAATGAAATTCATTGAGGTACTCAACTTTGTGAGACTGCCTCCCTCAGAAATATTAAAGAATAAGTACAAAAGGAGCTCTGATGACTAACCCATTATAAGACAGCACAGCAGACACACTGCTACAAAATGTACACATATAAAGGACCAAAAGGGCTGGGCTGGCCCAACCATAAGTGAACTAGCCTAGGGCTCCAGGTTTATGGGGCATCAAATTAAATGGAAATGATCTTGTTCTCTATTTTAAAAAAAAATATTAATCTGTTATCTCTTATAACATGTGGGGAAGGGGATGCCAAAAACCCTTGGGCTGGCCCTGTTCACAAAGATATATTCTGGGGAAAAGGTCCTAGAAAAGTGCAACCCTGGGGAGACAGACAACAGAGTCCTGTGGCACTTTTAAAGACTAACATTTATTTATCGCATGAGCTTTCGTGGGAGAAAATCCCACTTCGTCAGATGCTTTGAAGATGGGAAATTTACAGAATGGGAGGAAATTAAATAAATCTGTTAGTCTTTAAAAGTGCCCCAGGACTCTGTTGTCTTTCTACAATAGACTAAAACGGCTACCCCTTTGGAATGACTACCTGGGGAGACAGTAAGGTCAAGGTATTGACAGTATGTGTCTATAACAGCCTAAGTCAGGGGTGGCCAAACTCTTTGGTCTCAGGGCTCCACCCAATCTGTGGCAGGCCACAGGCTGGAGGTGTGGGGGGGGGGGGGGGCCCCCCCCCCTACCGGGGGGGGGGGGGGTACGGGCCTGGGGCCCCCGGTTGGGGGGGGGGGGGGGAGAAGGGTGGAGCCAGGAAGGGGAGAGCAGCACCTCGCTTCACCCATGGTTTTGATGGGCCCATGTGGTGGGTGGGAAGGGACGCGGCCAGGAAGGGAGAGGGCAAGGCAGCTGCAATCTGGGCCACCAGCTGGTGCCCTAGGTTGCCCATCTTTGGCCTAGGAGGATGTACCTGATACAGTGATGTACCGAGGACGTCTGGCGCCCAGTGGCCAAGGCCACATTTGTCATCCCCTTCTCCCCCCACCCCTCATGCTGCCCTCCAGGGGAAGGAGGGGTCCTGGCCCCACCCCCCAAGCTGCCCTAGGAAGGTGGCATCCCTCAGCACCTCCTGCATTCCCCTCACCCCGTGAAAAGCCGGCCCAGCCTGGCATCATCCCTTCCCCCCCAGCTGGGGAATTGATGGCGGACAGGCCAGCCCTTCACAATGCATAGCAGGGGTGCTGAGATTCCCCCCACTCCCATCACACACGTGTTAGTTTCCTTTCCTGCACTGGGCTCCAGTGCCGCTGGCAGTCGGATGCTGCCTCCTGGGTCCTAGTGCTGGAACTCTTCCCACTGCTACGTATGTACGTACGCTGAGCACCGCAGCACGAACAGAAGAGACCCCTTCCAGCACTAGGAGGCAGAAAGCAACACCCAACTGGCTCAGCTTCTCCTGGAAGGGCCAGTCCACCCGGCCAGCGCCCCCTGCCACCACTGCTTACCCATCCCCTGGCTCTGATGGGAGATGGGCTCTCCCCATACCTCTGGGGAGGGAAGGTGCTGGCCCTTCACAAAAGGGGCAGAAGACACTCTGTACCTCCAGTGAAGCTCTCCTCCTGCACCTTCTGAAGGGCCAACCTGGTAGCTCTCTGCAGCCTGGTCTCCCCTTCCCCCCCCAACACTATACCCCTGACCTGGTAAGCTGCAAGCCCATTGTAAGCAAGATTCTCACAGACAAGTAGGGTTAAATGGCCAAAGACACTGGGGGTATTGCCATTCAGAGAGAGAATTGGAAGAAACGAGGAAGTTTTACGTGCAATTTAACCGATCTGTGCGGTGTGGCAGCACAAGATGCTCACTCCTGCATGAAATCTGCATCGCCTTCATACCTAAGCAAAAAGTTGGACAGCTTCTCCTTCCTTCCCTCCTCTGTGGGGGCAGCCGGCTCTGCCACCTCCCTACAGCCTTGCTGGCCCAGCAGAGATTAAGCCAGTGAAAGAGAAAAGCATCATCCTCAGGGATCAGGAAAAGGGTGTGGTGGGGGGAGGGGCAAGCAGCAGCACCGATTCGTGCCCACTCAGCATCTGTTCTGCTTCATCGTAGCCTAGCCGGAGCCTTCCCCCACACCACCCTCCCCCAGGCTGCCCGCTTTCCCCCCAGCCGGTGCCTCCCCCTGCATTGGTCTCATTGCGACTCAGGGCGCCCCCACACGTCCCGGTCCTCACCTGAGGCCCTCGGCAGGCTGGGGCAGGAGGAGCGATCTCTTCTGCTAGCCAGAGGGAGGAAAAAATCGGGGTCTCCACACAGCAGCCAAGACACACGCGAGCGACCGCTACAAAATGCAGAGAAAGGGCACAGATCCACGCCGCAGTAAAACAGACACACCCTCCCTGACGTCTGATGGGAACAGTCTGCCCGCGATGGCCCATCAGCTCCTCACTTCCCGTGTCAGCAAGTCAGGTGCTTGTGATTCATTCGCAAACGTGGGGCACGGCACTGATACAGACAGCCCTTAGGGATTTCCCCTGCCCAGTTAGCCGCTTTCCAACCCTTAGGGATTCCCCGCGGCCCGGTTAGCTGCTTTCCCATTCAGTCTTGGCCATGCAACCCTAAGCAGGCTGCCAAACCCCAAGGCAATGTTGTCAAACTCCAAAGGAGGCCAGGAGGAAAAGCTATGGCTTCAAACCTGCATGCTCAGGTGCTGGTCTCTTTCCCAAAGCACGAGTCAGCAGCAAGATCTACAGCTATTGCCCTTAGAGTCAGTCCTTATACATATGTCAGACACATCTACACATCAGACATGGTAACTAGGAACATCAGTCACCACCATATAATAGATCAGGCCTTTCCCCAACAAACTCAGTAAACTAATCCTGAACAAAGCAGATTCCCCAACAGCCAACTCATTCTAGCAGAGAGTCTGCCACACCACTGTTATAATCCCAGTTTTAAAATCTGTAGGTTAGGAATGTAGCAGCTGCCAGACTGGATCTGACCTGAGATCCATCTCTAGTCCAATAGGGAGGTGGCTTTTGCAGCACACACCAGCTGTTTCAGAAAAAAGAGCAAGAACACCATAGGCAGAGTCCAAAGGGGGAGCCATGTTAGTTTAGTTCAGCAAAACAAGGAGTCCTGTGGCACTTTTAAAGACTAACAAATGTATTTATCACATGAGCTTTCATGGGAGAAAACCCCACTTGGTCAGATCTTCAAAAAGTCTTGGATAATCTGCTCCACATGATAATCTCTTTGTAGTCCTTAAGAGTCAGAAATCGATTAAAACCCTGTGGCATGAGCTTTAATAGCCAAGGCTGCCAAAAATGTTCCCATATTAACTCTTCTAAGGTCGGACATGGCTATTTGTATAAATGATCAACCCTTTTTTTGAATCCTGCTGAATTCTTGACCCCAGCTACATCCACTGACATTGAGTTTCAGCTAAATTACATGTGAAAAACTTTTTTTAAATTGGTTTTGAATTTCTCTATTTTCCGTTTCATTGACTATCCCCTTATTCTTGTGGTTTTATTCTCTTTTATTGGGTGCCCTCTTATTCATTTCCTTTCTAAAGTGAACAATCCCAACCTTTGTAATTTCTCTTCACAGAAGAGCTTGTCCACACCAGAGGCATTGCTGGCACTGGTCCCACAGGGCACAAGCCCCAGGTGCCTCGGGCCAAGCCCCAAGTCATTTTTCTCCAGCCAGCACAGGCGCAGTAAGTCTGCATTGTTGAGCTCAGCTGCCACCCCGTCCTGGAGCATGCAGCTGTTTCAGGTAGACCAGGGCAGCAGCAGAGAGGGAACTTAAAATCCATCTGCAGGAAGACACTGTGAGTGACTGCCTCTGGAGTTCTGGATCAGCAACCTGTAAGTACTCCGGTGGTGGGGGACCTGGGTTGAGCCCAGGGGGGAGCTGTGGGACCAGGGGGATAATCTCTCCAGGCCCCAGGGTCGGGCTGGCGGGGAGGGATCAGCCTGTAGGCGGGCCACCGGGCAGTGGTGGTGGGAGCCCAAGCCCAGCCCCTGCAGCGGGAGCCTGATCTGCCCCTGGCTGGGGAGCAAATCTGGCCCAGCGTGACAGGGAGGGCGGGGCCAGCACAGAGGGATGGACTCTGGCCCTGAATTTTTGGGGTGGTCAGCAATGCCCCTGGTCCATGCCCTTTCAGTAGGGGGTTGTTTACCCTCACTACCCTAGCCCAGTCTCAGAAGGTTGGCTCAACATACACATTGCCCAATCCCTCCTCAGATACTAGTCACAAAACCACTGGGCACAATCCCCTTCCCTCTTATGTGGGCATTCTTCTTACCCTTCTTTGCCCTCAAATTCTGCAATATAAGATGTGAGATGAAGTAGACACATTGCACACAGGATTCACCAATTTATATAATGTCAAATATGTATATATAATGGCAGGTTGGGGTTGGGTTTTGGGGGGGCTAACATCATTTTTGTTTTTAACTGGAGTCGCATGAAGGTCAATCTGCCGATTAGTTCGAACTAAGCAGTTAGTTCGAACTTATATGGCCACATTGACTTAATTCGAACTATTTCGAATTAAGGGTTAGTTCAAACTAAGCAATCAAATTTATTAGTTCGAATTAAGGAAGCCCTTACTTCGAACTAATGAAAGCCTAGTGTGGCCAAGGGTTAAGTTAGTTCGAATTAAGCTAACTTGCAAGTGTAGTCATAGCCAAAGAGAATCACCTAGCAACAAGCAGAGGGGAAAAAGAATCTCAAA
>ML685884.1:82144-93180 GCA_007922175.1 Pelusios castaneus
TGCACCAGGGGCCAAAAATCACTTTTTCCAAAACCTGTGGGAGAGAGGGCAACCCTAAATTGTCACATACTCACACCCTGGGATTGGTAGAGAGAATTCAAACATCAAGAGAGTAGTTTAAAAACACAACTCCATTTCCTCCAGTCACCCACCACCCCTTGCTTAATAAAAAACAAACAAACAAACAAGAAAACCACATTTCAAAGCACAGAATAAATTTTAGGCACACCATATGGTGATGGTTAGGTAGAGTATAAGCTTGACCTTTAGGACACAATGCAAATTTTATCTCAAAAGCAATGAGAGTCCTGTGGCACCTTATAGACTAACAGATTTCTTCGGGAATAAGCTTTCCTGGGCTATAACCCACTTCATTTTTACTGTACACAGACTAGCATGGCTACCCCTCTGGACAAATCTTATCTGTTTTCCCAGGCTCATTTTGATGGTGTTTTGAGTGATGATTGCACAGGGGCTCTTTTAAGCATTTCTCATCAGAGCAATGGGGCAAAAAGAAGGGAAAGGTGGGTTGTTAGCAGAGCATGCCATAATATTTTTTAATAAAGAAAAAAATAGTTCAGGTGCTATGATGGTAGCATAAAACTGGATTAATTTTAATACAGTTATGACTAGAATGAAACTACACTCTGGAGGTGTGCAAAAATTAAGTCATTTAATTATAAAACTTAGAAATGAAGATGCTTCAATATAGGCAACTAAATAAGTGGTCTGATTTTCAAAGGTGCTGAAGTTCATGAAAGCTGGAGATTTATGTGCCTAACCTCAGATAATTACTTCTGAAAATTTCCCTTCTTTATTGTTCCTTTGTGTGTTGAAACATATAGATTTATTTGACTGTGAACCTAGCCTCATTCAGACAGGAAAAAAGGTATCAATTTGTAACTGTAAAAATAATTAACTACTTGAGCAATTTACCAGGGGTCATGGTGGGGATTCTCCCATCACTGACCATTTTAAAATCAAGATTGGATGCTTTTCTAATGCTCCATGAATTGTATTGGGAAGATTGTATGGCCTTTCTTATAGAGGAGTTAGACTTAAGTATCACAATGATCCCTTCTAGCCTTGGAATTTTTGAGTCCATACCTCAGTAATTTGCAGATCAAATATTCTCAGTTTATAAGAAAATGGGTGATTTGGTATAACTGCCAGCCTTACCAACTCAATTTTGTTTTGAAAATTCATTAACAAAAACTCTGCAATTGAAACTAAGTTACTAAGAGAAGTATTAACTGAACCTGAACACATTCCAGCTTGCATTCCCACTGCTAATATGTGAATGCTTAGGAGAAATAACAGTAAAAACTTAAAATGGGGGCTGGAAATCTCTATCACACACCAGTTGGCTGAAATTTAGGTATGAAAGATAAAGGCGAGATAATGAATAATTGCAGTATTGCCTTTCCTCCTGAACTTTCCCAAGGATCAGCAGCATAAAATTGATATGATCATTGACAGTTTCACTGAAGTTCACTGGATTATGAATATCAGCTGTGAAACTGAACCAGAGTCTTACCGCTGTTTGGCAGAACTATAACCAGTTTGAGAAGTACTGGAACTATCTGCAGATTTGTGCAGATGGAATGCTACATCACTTATATTGGGTTTATAACTGGGAAGTTTATTTGCAACATTAAGGATGAGAAACTTCCTTATTTTAAAAATGGAAGCTAAAATCCAGTAATCCTAATTTAGAGAGAAGATTGAGATTTATATATCTGTAATAAAAGTTTAGTTTAATACAATCTACTGGGGCCAAATGAGTGTGGCATATCAAACATCTCTCTGAGCCAAGGAAGTTAAGGAAATACAACTTTGTTTTTACTGTAAAGTAAAAGTCTCTTCCTGAATTTAGTGATGTGTTACAGTAACTTCAGCAATTCTGGTTCATATTTTCTTTCTTAGTACTGGAAATACATATCTCACAGCTTTGTTACATATCCATTAAATTACTTGTATGTCTTTTCCTTTGTATATGCTGTTTTTAGTCATAGAACAGTAATTGGAATGAGAGGATCAGCATCCAATTCTAACTTCAAAACTTGCTATAAAAGTGAGAGTTGGCGATGCTGGGACTTAGGTTGATAACACTTAGCTCTGTTCTTATCAAAGTAACTTTTTTGTATATTTGATTGACTCTACTTCTTGTTAAAATGTTCTGAAGAAAACATGTCTGACTCTTACTACTGATAGGTGGTAGCATTGTTTGAAAGTAAGCACACTTTGCTATTTTTAAACTGAAATATATTAAAAAATAAAGACCTTAATTAAAATTGACAATGACCGTGTCAAACTGTTAAAACCCATTTTCATTTTGCTTTAATACTGGTTGCTAGCTGAAATCTAGTATTTAGTATGCAGTAAATCATGGAGCAGGTCCTCAAGGAATCCATCCTGAAATACTTGGAGGAAAATAGAGTGATCAGGAACAGTCAACATGGATTCACCAAGGGCAAATCGTGCCTGACCAACCTGATTTCCTTCTATGATGAGATAACTAGATTTGTGGATGCGGGAAGAGCCGTTGACATGATATACCTTGACTTTAGCAAGGCTTTTGATATGGTTTCCCACAGCATTCTCGTCGGCAAGTTAAGGAAGTATGGGTTGGATGAGTGGACCGTAAGGTGGATCGAAAACTGGTTAGATCAACAGGCTCAGCAGGTAGGAATCAATGGCTCGATGTCTGGTTGGCAACCGGTAACGAGTGGAGTGCCCCAGGGGTCGGTCCTGGGGCCGGTTCTATTCAACATCTTCATTAATGATCTTGATGATGGAATAGACTGCGTGCTTAGTAAGTTTGCGGATGACACCAAGTTGGGGGGAATGGTAGATACTCTGGAGGGCAGGGACAGGATCCAGGGAGACTTGGACAAATTGGAACACTGGGCTGAAAGAAACCTCATGAGGTTCAACAAAGACAAGTGCAAAGTCCTGCACTTAGGACGGAAAAAATCCCATGCACTGCTACAGGCTGGGGACCGATCAGCTAAGTAGCAGCGCTGTAGAAAAGGACCTGGGAGTTATGGTGAACGGGAAGATGAATATGAGCCAACAGTGTGCCCTTGTTGCCAAAAAGGCCAATGGCATATTAGGCTGCATCAGTAGGAGTATTGCCAGCAGATCGAGGGATGTGATAATTCCCCTCTATTCGACACTGGTCAGGCCGCATCTGGAGTACTGTGTCCAGTTTTGGGCTCCCCACTACAGAAAGGATGTGGACAAATTAGAAAGAGTCCAGCAGAGGGCAACAAAAATGATTAGGGGACTGGGGCACATGACTTATGAGGAGAGACTGAAGGAACTAGGCTTATTTAGTCTACAGAAGAGAAGACTGAGGGGAGATTTGATAGCAACCTTCAACTACTTGAAGGGTTGCTCCAAAGAGGAGGGAGCTAGGCTGTTCTCGATGGTAACAGAGGACAGAACAAGGAGCAATGGTTTCAAATTACAGCTGGGGAGTCGAGGTTGGATATTAGGAAAAACTTTCTCACTAGGAGGGTGGTGAAGCATTGGAATGGGCTATCTAGGGAGGTGGTAGAATCTTCATCTTTGGAGATTTTTAAGGCTCGGTTAGACAAAACCCTGGCTGGGATAATTTAGGGGGAGTGGTCCTGCTTTTTAGCAGGGGGTTGGACTAGATGACCTCGTGAGGTCCCTTCCAACCCTATGATTCTATGATTTAAATAAAATGTTATAATTATTCAGTATTAAGGCAAGGTAGAAACTTGTCTTCCAATCTCTTATTGATCTGTCATTCCCATATTGCACAATTGTTTTTTGAGACCATGTCATTTAAGTACAAATGTTTTAAATTATTTGAAACATTTCACATGTACTTGTGACCATGTAAACATTCAGTGTAAGGTATTGAGCAAATGGGACCATGACTTCTTTCTAAGGTGAAATGACATAGCAAGTTATATTAATACAGTTCAGGATATGACATTTATCTTTTGTGCATATAAACTTGATGATGTGCTGTAAAGTCAAAATGGAATAGTCTATTGATGAGGCTTATAATAGGAAAATCAGAGTTTAAAAAATTAAAGTGATGTAGAAAACTATTAAAATGAGTTGAACAGAATAATTTGTAAAGCTGGACAGGATATTTGTTTAGTTTTAGATTGCAAGCATTCATAAGAACTGGAATCAAATTGGAAACAGAGTACAGCTAAGAAGTGGAATTGTCTGCTAATGGAAAGCAAAACTTGTAAACATAAGATCTGTAAGGATTCCCACGTTGTCAGCGTGAGACTGTCAGCACTTCTCAGGCTCTTGAAGACATTTAGTCCATATGAGCATCATTGGTGGGATGGAGAACGGGTCAGCATTTCTAGTAATGGGTGCATGCCATCCTACTGAGTTTAACCAATGCCTTTGGAGCCTTCAGTTCAGTTCCTGGATTGTGGTCAGTAAAGAACTTCTCCAGTCATTGCTCCAATTCTTCCCCTTGACTCCTTGAAACATAAAATATAATTTAATTGTGAAGTCTTTGCCTTCTACTGTGGTCCAACTCCTAAATTCTATTTTGCATTTTGCACCAGCTGCTTCAACACTTCAATCAGTGCTTAGCCACTGTCTTTGTCTGTCTGTCCATCTGCACTTCAGCATCTCTGAAGCACTTTTGCATGTGTCTTCTATATTAGCACCTGTTGTGTAATGTCAACACCAATGGTTTTCTTATTTGGAGCCTGTCTTGGCCTCCTGGTGCTGGCATTTGTGATGTATCTGCAGTGCTCTGGTGCATGAAATCAGCCTAATATCTCTTGGCGGGGGTGTCTGTGTGTATATATTGGGGTGGGGGGGGCTGCGTGTTTTTGAGGGACAGAAGGAGCCAGGAAGACCACTCTCAAGCTTCAAACCACATCCTTGCAACAGGACTGTTAATGTCAGCGAGCATATTTGTTGCACTGTCTGCTGCATCGAATCAACCACAAAGTTAAGGAGTGCTGGATATATTGGCAGATGTCACCGTGCGCTCTAAGAAAACTAGAAAGATGTCTCTAATGCATCCTCCAGTCAACCATGGGTATTTATATACATCGGACATGAATCTGAGCCAGGGAGATTCCAAGAGTAAATCTTCAAGACAGAAGCCTCAGTTGGCTGAGACAACTGAGTTGGTGGACTTGATGTTTATGCTAGTTCTTTTGGCTCAAATGTAACACTTCTCTGGTAAGCTCAGGGAAAAATAGCCCAGTTATTGAAATGACCCCTATAATCACCTTTGAATACAAGTGCCCTACCACACCTTGTGTCTGCCACACACTGGAAGCCTCAACTTTTGAAGTCAGTTCTACTGAGCTACAGTTTATTCATGTGGTATTAGAAGAGAATCAGCAGCTCTCTGATACATTGTCAAAGTCTCAGACTCCAAACTGCAGTTGGGATGCCTCATACTACATCTATCTTCATGTTACTGTGTTCAGTGCTCCAGTATATGTTTGAACTTGACAAACAATGCAGAATGGATGGCAAAGCTCTTCAACTTAAATCACCTCTGATCCAACACAAAGACTATCACTAAATCAGTCCTTGAACTCCAGTATGCAGACAAGTGTGTCCTGTGCACCCCACTCAGAAGAAAAATAGTAGACTTCTTCTCTGAAGTCTACAACTAATTTGGTCTCACACTCAACACAGGGCATGGCTCATGTACCAGTGAATCCTCTGTATCTTAAAGTCCTTAAATCATGATTTAAGGAAGTAAATAACTCAGTCATAGGTTGTTGGCCTATTGCTGGAGTGGGTGGGTGAGGTTTTGAGGCCTGCATTGTGCAGGAGGTCAGACTAGATGATTGTACTGGTCCCTTCTGACCTTAAAGACTGAGTCTGAGTCAACGCCAAGAATTCATAAGTAGGGTCATCATTGGAACTCCCAGCCAGGGGATGATCCCTGGGCTACCCATCCCCCAACTGACCTCACTGTACAGGTGTGGGGGAGGTGACAAATCCCCACCTGCCATCTTGGAGGCCAGCTGCTGCTCTGGCTGGCCACTGAGGCTATGTACACACGATCAGATTAAAGCGCAACATGGCAATCGCAGTATAAAAAACACATGACCTTTATTGCGGGAGAGCGCATACATACGTCGCTCCTTGCAACGCAACAGAATTCTTTGCAATATCGCGGTGTAGCGCAATGAATTCTGGGCACCTATCCCACAGTTCAATTTTCCCTCAATTGGCACTTGGAATCCTGGGATGAAGGAAAGGAACGCAAAGCGCCATGAGTAAACTCTCATTTTCCCGTGGTGCACTGTGTTCCTCTTGCATCTTCCTCGTTGCCAATAGCAACTCGCACCTATTTTCAACAGTGCAGTGATGCACTACTTGCGAGCAATCACAACAGCGACAGCATGGATCCTGCTCTAATCTCCACTGTTGCCTTCAGCATTCTAAATACATCTTGGCTGGTTGCTCAGTATGCAATGAGCTCCAAATCAGACGAGGACGCCGAGGAGCAGGGGCTGATCGATGCCCTGCAGAGCAACAGCACCGCATTGCTCAGCTCCTTCACCGATCATCTGCACATGGTGCAACGCCGTTTCTGGTTGCGAGAGATGAGCACAGAGTGGTGGGATTGCATTGTTATGCAGCTGTGGGATGACGAGCAGTGGGTACAGAACTTTCGAATGCAGAAAGCAACCTTTCTGGAACTGTGTTCAGAGTTGGCCCCTGCCCTGCGACGGAAAGAAACCAACATGAGGTCAGCCCTAACCATGGAGAAGCGTGTTGCGATTGCTGTCTGGAAGATGGCAACTCCTGACTGCTATCGGTCGGTTGCAAACCAGTTTGGAGTCGGGAGGTCCACCGTCGGATTAGCCCTCTCACAAGTGTGCCAAGCCATCAATCACGTTCTGCTACGGAGAACGGTGACGTTGGGCAATGTTCATGAGATTGTGGAGGGCTTTGCTGCCATGGGATTCCCTAACTGTGGGGGAGCCATAGATGGCACACATATCCCAATTTTGGCTCCAGACCATCTCACGACCGAGTACATAAACAGGAAGGGCTACTTCTCCATGGTGCTGCAAGCACTTGTGGATCACAAGGGGCATTTTACGGACATCAACGCTGGGTGGTTGGGAAAGGTGCATGATGCCCGCATTTTCAGAAACACTGGACTGTACCAGAAGCTGCAAGGGGGTACCTTCTTCCCAGATCAAAAAATTATTGTGGGGGATGTGGAGATGCCCATAGTCATCCTTGGAGACCCAGCGTACCCATTGATGCCATGGCTCATGAAGCCGTACACCGGGAACCTAGATCGCAGCAAGGAGCGGTTCAATTACTGATTGAGACGCTGCAGAATGACTGTGGAGTGTGCTTTGGCCGCTTAAAAAGGCGCTGGCACTGTTTGTATGGGAGGCTGGACTTGGATGAGGACAACATCCCTGCTGTAATTGCGGCGTGCTGTGTCCTTCATAACATTTGTGAAAATAGGAGAGAAAAGTTTTCCCCGGGGTGTGCTATGGAAGGACAGCGCCTCGAGGAAGCATACGAACAGCCAGCCACTAGGAGTATTAGGGGGGCCCAACGAGGAGCTGCTCGCATAAGGGAGGCACTCAGGGAGCATTTCAATGATGCCCTCCCGTAGTTCACTTCAAGGACACATTAAGTGCACCTTATGAGATTTTCACTGTGTACAAATAAAGCCACTCTTCAAATTTTTTGTTACTGTTTTTATTAAAAGATAAAAAAGTGGGGGTGGTGGTTGGGGTTTTTTGGAGGGGTTACAGGTGGGTGTAGCTGCGGGTCTCTAAAAAGTAGCTCTGTGAGGGACTGGATGTTGCAGTATACCAGGGGGACGGGTGGCCTTCAAATAAATGCTTCGAAGGACTACAGGGTGTGGGAGGCAGACGCGGCTGAACTCTCTGGAGTGGAGCCCGTACATTAATCGCCTGGGTCTGCAGAGCAATCATGCTCTTGAGCAGTTCTGTTTGCTCCTTCATGACGCTTATCAGTTTGTCCCTGTGTTTCTGCTTCCTCTGTTGGGATTCCTCTCTCCAGGCTCGATTCTCCCTCGTGGATGCCTCCGTTGCTTTCATGAGCTCCTGAAACATGTTCTCCCTGTTTCTTCGAGCACGCCGCCGAATGTTTCTCATGTGATCAGCTGGGGTAGACACCAGCCTTGTGAAGGTCGAATCTAACAAAAAAAAGAATAATAAAGCTATTGTTAACACATAGCATAGATAACCAATGTAACCTTCCAGTAGCACATTCCACTGGAAGGTACAGGGCAGTCAACATCCTATGCTTTTCTGAAGGGGACAAGGTACGTCCTAATAGAAACCTTACTGGAGGCTAACATTCTGCACAGGGCACACTGATGGAACCCAATATCTCTCTCCTCAGAGTGCCCCTGCCAGCTAGAATACATATCCTACATGTCACCGGATGCCAGCTGGGACCGTATGCTGCTGCCTTGTGTGCTGCCATGGTTCCCAATGCTGTGCTTTGCAGCTGGCGAGGCCGAGTATCCTTATACGGGAGCATAGACACATACGCTATCCCATCTAACCTTAGTAGGAGGCTCTGGCGGTACATCGAGGAAACCTTTAGTGACCTAAATACAGGTGATTTTTTGACAATCACTGCTTGTGTTGATGCACTTCTAATGAATGCATAGTAAAGAGCGTGCACAGCGGGGACTGAGACAACAAGCACCCCTGCCCCGAATAATGATATTTTAGCAGAAGCCATAGCTGCACGAAAGAGAAACTTACCGGAACCCACCTCTGCCGCCTCAGAGGACACGCTGCAATTCATGTCTTGGGTGGACGTCTCAGCGAGGGTGCAGAAGAGCTCCTGGCTACACGCTGTTGTGCTCTCCTCCAGGTCATCCTCCATCTCCTCCTCCTCATCGATCACGTCCTCATCCTGCTTGGCTCTGGCATTCAGTGGATGGGGGGGGGCGATGTGTCCACGGGACTCTTTGCACTGGTTGTGGGGTCCCCACTGAGGATGGCTTCGATCTCCTTGTAGTACCTGCATGTAGCAGGCGCTGATCCCGAACGGCGGTTTGCCTCCTTCGCTCCATGATGGGTTATTCTTAGCTCCTTCACCTTTGATCTGCACTGCACAGTGTCTCTATCATAACCTCTCTCTGACATGGCCCGAGAAATTATGCCATATGTATCGAAATTTCGCCTGCTGCTGCGTAGCTGTGCCTGCACAGCAGACTCTCCCCAGATGCTGATCAGGTCCAGCACCTCTGCCGTGCTCCAAATGGGTGCACGTCTTCCACGATGGTCCGCCATTGCTAGGTAAGATCGGAGCTGCACTCCACTCCACGAGGAAGAGAACAGGAAGTGAAACAGAGGAGAAATTCGAAAATCCCGGGAATCGAAACAGGGCGGGGACTGTTTCGTCACGGCCACAGAGCGGGTGGGGGGAAGATCAGAGAGGACGACTTTGGAATGCTGGGACACTTCCGGAGGCCAATCATTGTGCGGTAAGCGTGCACACGAGTCGAAAGGCGCAACAGCTGTTCCGCGTTAACTGCTACCACCCTCGTCCAGGTGGTTTTTGTATTGCGCCCTATTACACGTGTGTACGCTGTTGCTGTTATCGCGAGGTAATGACTCAATGTGCGATTAAGTGATCGTGTGTACATGGCCTCAGTCACCGACCCATGGGGCAGGGGATTATCCCCAGACTGACCTGGGGACTGATCCCCTGCTCCCAATGCCTCCACGCCCCCCCGTACTAACTGGTGCTGTGCAGAAGAAGCTGGTCCTGAACAAAGCAGTATGGAATCAGCTGCTGCATGGCTGAGTCTGTGCAGCACAGGAGAGAAGATTTGAAGTTCCTCTTTTCCCTGCTGTCTGAGTGGCTACACATGCTGCCTGCAACCTGTAGCAGCCGGTGGCTCAGGGTTCCCAGCCATTCTCTGCCTGTTTTCAGGCAGGGCCCCGATCTTGCTTGAAGTTGGTTGCAAGATGGTGTCTTCTCCGGCCAAAAGCTCTTCTCCCTCTTCACAGTCTCTGTGTCTTTGTTTTTACAAACTGCTGACCGCCCCTCCCCTCACTGTCCTGTTGTGTGTTTGTCTCTACTTCGACCTGAGCCAGGGAGGGTATTAGCATCCCCATTGACATGTAAATCTCCAGCCACTGTGCTTGAGAGAATCCTGAGAGTCTGAACCCTGTATCATGCTTCACATCTGTACATACATGTTGCTGTTGGAAACATGGCACCATGGTAATCATGTGGAATATGTTCTGAGCATTCACAAAGGAATCTGGCATAGTGCATTTGGCATCAAATCACACAATTACCTAGCAAAACTGAACAGAAAAGTTACACAGATCATGCCCTAGGGGTGCACGGATGTGCATCCCGTCACAGTAGGGGATGGGGCAGAAGAGATAAGGGGTGGAGAGATGAGTAAAGAGAGGAGGTAGGAGATGGGACTGGGTAAGAGGGGCACAAGGGTGCCATAGAAGTAAAGGACAACAGAGTCTTGTGGCATTTTTTAAGACTAACAGATTTATTTATTAGGCTATTATTATTTATTATTTATTTATTATTATTTATTAGGCTCAAGGAGTATTTCAGCACCACCAATGTAGAATAATAAATCTGTTAGTCTTAAAAAGTGCCACAAGACTCTGTTGTCTTTCTACAATAGACTAACACGGCTACCCCTTTGGAATAGAAGTAAAGGGAAACTGATCTGGCTCACAGTGTCTTTTAACTGACCTCAACAGTACATAATATCCCTGCCACTGCCATTTTGTAAGGCCAGCTCTGCAGAGAAGAGTACAGGGTGTCATGTGGCAGTAGCTCTGGGGCCCCTTTGCAGCATGCTGCAGAGATAAGAAAAGAATTGCTAAGGAAGTCACTGCTAAATCTATTGGGCGCTTTTCCCCCAGAGTTCTGATAAATAGTTGTGTGTTTCTGGGTGGGGTGAGGAGAGAAAAGGGTGAGAATGTTTTTGGATTCTAGGACCTGATTTTCAGCCATACGGGTGCATATATAACTCCATTTACTGAAAAACAACAGAGTCC
>ML685884.1:93580-107716 GCA_007922175.1 Pelusios castaneus
ATGTGCCGGAAATGCCCCTCTGCCTTATATATTGGACAGACAGGACAATCTCTGTGCCAAAGAATCAATGGACACAAATCTGACATCAGAAATTGCAATACTGCAAAACCTGTAGGGGAACACTTTAATCTCCCTGCTCACTTCCTCAATGACTTGTTAATAGCTGTGTTGAAACAGATGAATAACAAATCACAGCTTCAAAGAGAGTCTGCAGAACTCGAACTTATATGCAAATTTGACTCAGTTGTCTTGGGGTTAAACAGGGACTATGGATTTTTCTCGCATTACATCAAGTGAATTGACCTCCCCCCTCCTCTATGTGCTGTTCCCCAGTGTTTTGAATCCTAACACCTATTTTGATTTGCTGTTACAGCCTGACCTGATGCTATGTCATACACTCCCCTATATTTAATTTCCTCCCACTCTGTAACTTTCCTATCTTCAAAGCGTCTGACGAAGTGGGATTTTCTCCCACGAAAGCTCATGCGATAAATAAATCTGTTAGTCTTTAAAAGTGCCACAAGACTCAGTTGTCTTTCTACAATAGACTAACACGGCTACCCCTTTGGAATCTCTAATCTCTGTAATGGCTGCCAAGTGCCCGGCCTCTCGAGTGACATTCATATATTCGGGGGCCCTGAGCAGCTGCGCTGAAACATCATATATCTGTTTGGACTGTGGGAATGGGCAAATGCTGCTAGTAGCCAAAAGAGATTGAAGAGGCATCTTCTCTTAGGACAGCCTCTGTCTCCCCTCTCACTACTCCTGCTGGATTACAGGAGGTGGGAAGGAACAGGACAGTGGGAGAGACCATTGGAGCTGCCGGGGGGGGGGGGCGGTACCAACCCCTGGCTTACTTCCCACTGGCTACCCATTCTCCTGGCAGTACCGACTTAGGGGCTCCCCCTGACAGCCTCTAGTCCCCACTTAATCTCCAGAAACATAATTTACATGCCACCAGCTTCCTTCTTAGACCACCCCCCCACATCCAGTCCCCACAAACACTTCTCCATGGGCCACCAGCCCAAACTTTCCACCATCTAGCTCGCCCCCTGCCAGTGGTTGCGGTAAGGTGAACTGACCGCTGGCTGAGTTGTGGTGATATGCAAATTAACTAAATAACATCATTCTACTTGTACAGAGTTTGGCAAGTCTGTTATTTGTGTTGGCACACGTGGTTGGTAAACTTTTCCTCGTGAAGCTGTGAAGACCGCAAAGACTAAATGCGTGCTTGTAACTTTGCACACGAGAGTAGCCCCCCTGACTCCAATGGCACTTGTCGTGTGCTGAAGATAAGTACATGGCATAAATCTGTGCAGGACTGGGGATGAATGTTAACAGCTCTTTATGTGGGGATTGAGTCCTGCACATTTGCAATGATATATATTTTGTTTAATAATAAAAAGAGGATTAAAGGAACAATATGAGTGACTGCGTGTTTTCCCCCTCCCTCCTCCTGCACTCTGGACTGGTCCGTAGCTGTGTCACCCCAATTCCTCACTCCTGGGCCCATATCATGCTTTGCTGTGTGATCCACCCACTCCTGGGTCAGCCCACGCCCAGCTTTTTGTGAATGAGGGGTCTCTGACCTAGTGAAGGAGACTTCTGGCTAACTCCTCATGGCATTGACCCCCAGCAACCACCCCATTCTCAGATGCAACCCCCAGAACTGCTGTCTCACAAGGTTCAGGGCTGCCCATTGCATCCTGGCAGCTCATTTACACTTGTCCGTCAGTTTATCAAAGAAATTGATATATGCCCCAGCTCTGTCACTTCAAATGAGGTCTCTGCCCACACTCAGTCCACATGCACTGCTTTAGATAGAACAAACAAATAAGTTTATTGACTGTAGCAAGATGTTAAGTCAATATAAATTAGATTAATAATGCAACAAGGAGTTAGTCACAGTCAACTAAACGATAACTCGCACCCTAAACTAAGACTGATATTTCAGTAGCTTCTGTGATGTCAGCTTACCCACAGCTTGTTCCGATGTATCTTGCAACAAGCCCCGCCTGCCCCCTGCGTGCACGCCCCGTTGGTAGGTGCCAGCCCTTGATGTCACTTGGGAGATTGTCTAATATAAGGTTAACAAATTTCAAATTACAGCTGGGGAGGTCAAGGTTGGACATTAGGAAAAACTTTCTCACTAGGAGGGTGGTGAAGCATTGGAGTGGGCTATCTAGGGAGGTGGTAGATTCTCCATCTTTGGAGATCTTTAAGGCTCGGTTAGACAAAACCCTGGCTGGGATGATTTAGGGGGAGTGGTCCTGCTTTTTAGGAGGGGGTTGGACTAGATGACCTCGTGAGGTCCCTTCCAACCCTATGATTCTATGATTCTAACATATTTGAACTTTCCAGAAAGAGGACATGCCAGAGAGGGGAGTGTATCTGTATCAGTATCTACCAGTGCATGTTGTATTTGCAGTCCTAGGCAAAGGCTCATTGTGTGGCCCTCTATACACACATAATAAAAACCATAACACCAATTTTTTAAAAAATCTAAAAGCATAACATTTATTTTATTTTAAATGCCTGTTTGCTTTAAGAATTTAGACAGCAAACCAAACTGCCTTTGTAGTTCCTGTCCAACAGCCAACTTCCCCCCCCCCTTTGTCAGTACCTGACTTTTACTTCCTTTACCTGACTCATATCTCCTTGAAGCTATCATCCACCTATCCTTATTCTTTATTAATTAATAATCCCTTTTCTGTCAAACCTCTCAATAAAATCTTGCAAATGAAATAATTAGTGTCACGACACATCACAATGCCACATAATCAGAGAGACCATCTTTCCAGCACATAAAATTTCATGGAAAAACAACAAAAGCGAATTTCATAAAATGTTGACCCATTTTAGTAAAAAGAATCCTTCCAAAGTAAGCAGAAAATATCCCAGAATGC
The DNA here is from genome assembly GCA_007922175.1 of Pelusios castaneus. Lineage (NCBI taxonomy): Eukaryota > Metazoa > Chordata > Testudines > Pelomedusidae > Pelusios > Pelusios castaneus. The sequence goes on from ML685884.1 coordinate 96,487, forward strand.
AATATTCCACAATATCACAAATGTTGTACAAGGGCTAGCAATGTCACAGAATGAACTAGGAAATAAACAATAGCATTTCCACAGAATGGAAAGAAAAGAACAATTTCAAATCACCACTGCAATTCTCAGATGTGTTCTGAATCCTCTTCATAGCTGGGAAGAATTGTATGTGTGTGTTTCTGGTCATTATTCTAGCTAGTGTGGAAGAAATTAAGTATAGCAACTAGCTAACTCCATTTTATAATCAGTAAACTCCATTTCAGCTAGAGCAAAAAGTCACGTACTCTGCCGGAAGGAGGGGGGGGGTGAATATGCATAAGAAAGGGACAGGTGCAGGGAACGAAACTTAGGAAAACAGCCATTTAGCAGACCCCATATAAGGAAAGAAGAGCATCTTCCCTAATAAGGAAAGATAGTGAGGGGCATTGTGGGATTGGAGGGGAGCCAAGTCACACTATGTGATGTATACATAATTGTAATATGAAAATGTATTACCTATATAAGGTAACTCCACCCTTTGTGAGGGGCTCTTGGGCCTTTGCCTGGTCCCAGGAGTCCGCAGCTGCGTATAGGTTTCTACTAAACTTTTCTCTTTTGCTAAGTGTGGCCTCCGCTGACTGAACACCCCTAAAATTTCCTCCACACTAGCCTAAGGCCTTGTACACACTACAGCATTATCACACAGTAAGGCTCCTTACCATGTGATAACGCTGAGAACGTACACACACAAATGTTGCTTTTTGCGCAGCAACAGCCTTTTTGCTGCACAACAGGTAAATCACCTGAATGAGAGTGGTAAAGCTTACCGTGGAACAGCTCTTTCGCGTTACATTGTGTGTGTAGAGTCGCTGCACATTAAACAGCCTCCGGAAATGTCCCAGAATGCCAATGAAGGCCACTGTGGGACACAGGAGCTGTCATACTTGTCAATTTCATTGCTGAAATTGACAAGTGGCAAGGATTCCCACCTCCCTGGTGGCTGCAGAGCTCAAGCCAAAGGGGTTGCTGGCTCCCTGGCAGCAGTGGGGCTCCAGCCGCCAGGGACTATTTGAGGTGCTATTTAACGTCAGTATTTCAACATTACAATAATTTGTAGAAGATAGCCCCTGTTAGGTACTATTGGAAAGGTTTGTACTTTTCTGAATATAATAATGTTTATGTGCATGATCTGTCTGAAGTCATAGATATGCCTGTCCATCTGGATTTCAAATGTTTGCTCCTGAAGTTTGTATACAGTCTAGCAGCTAGCTAGTTTGTAAATGAACAATGCCAGTTGATGGCTTATCAAAGGATACTTAGCTTGGCAACAAAATGGTCTTTCCCACGTGGTGAGCCTTCCTGTGGGTGCTTTAGTCAGGTTACAAGCAATGGCTGCTCCTATGACTCAGCACATCATGCAAGGGTTGGTTACTTGTATGCTTATGCTCTAATAAATGTGTTGGTTTTTAAACGTGCCCCACTGCCATGCAACCCCTCCCGCCCCATTGCCTTTGGCTTGCCGATGAAGGCAAGGGACAGGGCGGGAGGGCAAAGCCCATCCTCTGGGCCAGCCCATCCCACCTCCACTCCTGGCTGCTGCCTCCTGGTCGGCAGCCAGACCCCGAGGCCGGTGTGATGCCAAAAAACCTATCTGCTCAGTTGATGTGAGCATGCCCAAAACAAACAAGGTAATAATCTGACCAGACTCATTTTTTTGCACCACACCGGCTCCTGGTGATGGCCTCAGGTTTCCTGCTGCAGCCAGGCTGCCTCCCACTGGCATCAGCCTCAAGTCCGCAGCTGGGATGGCTCCCGCTGGGGTTGGGGCTGGCTCCGGCTTTCCAGGGATGGAGTAAAGTGGGCCAGCCCATTCCCCTCCAGTGCGGGGAGAAGGAGGAGCCCCAGGCCAACTGGCCCTAGGCCCCACTCCCCCCCCGAGAGATGGTACTACGGCCCGCAGGCCCTGCAGCTGCAGGAGAACATCCTCCCGCTGCTTATACTCTAGCACCACGTCATGCTGGAGTTGGCAGGGGGGTTCCCATCATCGGTGGGCAACTTTCTGGCAGTGCTCCACTATGAATACCTGGACAGGGCAGATCACAGCCTGCTTCTGGCTGTTGGACACAGGCAGCAATGATGAGACCAAGCTTTTTGCTTAGATCTGAAGCAAATGCAGATTTCACCATGTGCACCTCACTTTCAGATTGACATGTTAACAAGACAAGAGCAAGCTCCTTCTGAATGCCAATAGGCCCAGGGGAGCTGCTCAGGTAGGGGAGGGGCCACTGCTCCAAGCACCTTCAGGAGATCATTTAATTATCCTCATCAACACAGGGACAGCCTGGCTTCAAAGAGAGACTGCAGAACTCGAACTTATTTGCAAATTTGACTCAGTTGTCTTGGGGTTAAACAGGGACTATGGATTTTTCTCGCATTACAACAAGTGATTTGACCTCCCCCTCCTCTATGTGCTGTTCCCCAGTGTTTTGAATCCTAACACCTATTTTGATTTGCTGTTACAGCCTGAGCTGATGCTATGTCATACACTCCCCTGCATTTAATTTCCTCCCACTCTGTAACTTTCCTATCTTCAAAGCCAAAAGAGTCTTGTGGCACTTTTAAAGACTAACAGATTTATTAATGCGATTAATAAATCTGTTAGTCTTTAAAAGTGCCACAAGACTCTTTTGTCTTTCTACAATAGACTAACACGGCTACCCCTTTGGAATTTATCTTCAAAGCGTCTGACGAAGTGGGATTTTCTCCCACGAAAGCTCATGCGATAAATAAATCTGTTAGTCTTTAAAAGTGCCACAGGTCTCTGTTGTCTTTCTACAATAGACTAACATGGCTACCCCTTTGGAATTTGTTCCAATTGTTAGTGTTTAAAAGTGCCACAAGACTCCTTGTTTGTGTTCCAAAGGGATAGCTGTGTTAGTCCAGTTCAGCTAAACAAACAAGCTTGGCTATGTCTACGCTAGGAAAAGTTAAGTCGACTTTGTTAAGTTGACTTAATAAGGTTGACTTTAAGTCAGGTGGGGCCAGAGGACTGGGGAAGGAGGAGGAAGAATTGAGAAAACCAGGCTATAATGAAGGGAAACAGGAGAAATGCTGCGAAGGGAAAGAAAGCTAGAAAGCCCAGGGATAGAAGGAAGGACTAGAGAAGGGAAAAGAGGAGGGAGAAGAAAAGAGAAAGAAAACAAAGTGGAGAGGTGGGAGGAAGCCCAGCGACTGCAGCAAAGAAAACAATATGGATGAACTCCAACAACTCTCTCTGCACCCTTTGGATCAGTGAGGGGAAGAAGGCTCCCCCAGTGACTGCACCCTGAGATAAATGCAGAAGGGGGGCCTGTGCCTCCTGCAGTGACTGTTCTGCAATCAGGGCACATGGGGGGGACGGGACACTGTGCACCTCCACTGACTATGTCTCAGGATTAATGCAGTTGGGGGGGGGGAGGCAGTGCTGCACCATGCAGATACTGAGCCCCATAGCTCACTATGTAACCATCCTGACATGAGTGTTGGAGCATAGCCAGGGTTTGAAGGCTCTGATCACTAAAATGTTATGTCAATACCAAAGTCACTGCAGCCTGGATTGCACAATGCAATGTGTGTGTGTGTGACTAATATGAAATACCACATCCTGTACTTTGCCTAAATAAAAAGAGCTCTGGAATGGCTCTGTGCTAGACTTGGCAGACAGCCCAAGAAAATTCATTCAGACATTGAAAACATGCAGGGCCTGTGATTCCACCAATTCCAAAAGGTTAGGGACCATTTTGAGGTCTGACCTCTGGCTAACCAATGAGGATGGAAACTTCGGGGCTGCCCATTGGGAAGGGATCCAGCCTCTGCAGTGATGAACTTTCCATTTAAACAGTATAACAGGAAATTTTAGCTAGATAGATAGATAGATGGCAGATGACAGGGAGTGACCGCACCCTTTTACCAAGCCTTTCTGCAGGGGATTCTATTCTCCTGGATGCTGCACATCTTCCAGTGTCAGCAGAAGTCTACCAACGTTGCCAAGAAACCAGACTCCATGCAAACTCTGTGAGGCAGGGATGCTTGAGTTTAGCATAGGTCAGGGGTTCTCAACCTTTTCAGGGTCGCAACACAGCTGAGACAGTGTGCAACACACCAATTAACTCCTCCCCCCCAGCCAAGCCTCCCCTTGCCTGCTTCGGGGCTGAAAAAGACGGGCTCCGGTGTACTGCCAAAATCCCTCTTTTGACAGATTTTGTTACTTTGGTAGGATAATAAAATCTGCCAAAACAGGGGGTTTGGTACTACACCCACACTAGGGCTGGGAGCCTCCTGGCCCTGCAGAGACCCTTGCAGTCTGGGCTTTGGCCTGCCACCCAACAGCACAGCCTCAAGCTTTTGTGGTTGGGAGGCCTTTGCACAGTGATGTTGCTCTGTGCACTCTGTGATTCCCCTTTGCAAACTGAAAGTGAGTGACGTCAGCCAGGGGCAGGCAGTGCGGAGCAGAGCCAGTAGCCAGCCACCGCCCAGCCGGCTGGCATTTCCCCGCTCCAGAAGCGCAGCGCACGTGGGGATCCCGTAGCCGGAATATCAGGTCTCACAGCGGCGATGGAGCAGGAGTGATGAGCACCAGATCCGGGTGCGCAACACTTCTTCTCAGTCCTGTTCGGAAAGACCACAGGCTCGGTTCAGGGATGAAGGTCTTTGGTCAGGTTTGTTGTAGACAAAGTGCCCTGGCTCAGTGGTTACAGCTGTGCTAAGCCATGTATGCCCTCAACAACGTAGCGGCTCAGTTAACATGGAATATTCTCCCCTAGGCTGGTAAAAGACGTCCCTTCTGTGGCTATGTCTACACTTCACTTTTAAGTCGACTTTAACTAAGTCGACTTAGTTAAAGTCGACTTAGTGTGTCTACACTTAAATTTAAAGTCGACGTAAAGGGGAACTTACAAAGCTGACCTTGAGCATCCGCACTGGATGCTCTAGGTCGACTTTGTGGGGCTAGGGGGACCTTGGGTAGGTCCACGGTGGCAGGGGGGCACCCCTTGTGTGCAATGGGGCAAAGGGGGACAGGGACCCTGGCAGGGCATGTGGGCACGGTGTGACGCTGTCTGGATTTAGGGAAGCATTTATGATATTATTTTCTATGGATCTCTCATAAATGCTATAAGCCATAGGAACTATGTCATGTTTGGTATCAATAGAAAGGTAGTAATTTGCTGGGAATGATTATATAGTTTATCTCTAAGAAGTCTATTTCGATTAGAAGTTAAAATTTGATGTTATATCTATACTTTAATTTATGTTAAAACCATTATGTCTTTAATGGCTCATCAGGTAATTTCCCTAAATCCAGACAGTGTCACACCCTGCCCACATGCCCTGCCCTTTGGGGGGCATGCCAGGCTCCCCCTGTGCCCCCCCCCCCCGGCAGGGAGGGCATTGGTGCTTGCTTAAGCCAAGCTTAAGTCAACTTAATTTACCAGTGTAGACGCAGCCTGTGACACCTCCTTTTATACAGTGATACAAACACATGATGTATTACATCCTAGATATTCCAAAGGGGTAGCCGTGTTAGTCTATTGTAGAAAGACAACAGAGTCTTGTGGCACTTTTAAAGACTAACAGATTTATTAATCGCATGAACTTTCGTGGGAGAAAATCCCACTTCGTCAGACGCTTTGAAGATGGGAAAGTTACAGAATGGGAGGAAATTAAATGCAGGGGAGTGATTTTCTCCCACGAAAGCTCATGCAATTAATAAATCTGTTAGTCTTTAAAAGTGCCACAGGACTCTGTTGTCATCCAAGATATTGTTGGTTTCACCGTTATCCTTGTACATCGAACAAAATATCCTCCTCATTATCCTGTCACCCCTTTCTATCTTCACAAGGGGTCAGTGTGAAGTCAACTTTATTTTCCTTAAATAGCTGCTTAAGTCGACTTAAGCAAAGTGTAGTGTAGACGCAGGGTAAATTAAGTCGACTTAAGCTTTACCAGTGAAGACGCAGCCCCGGGGTGAAGCAGGCAGGCCCAGGGGCGGGGCAGGTGGCCAGGGCCCGCCTCTGGGCGGCCTGCCCCATGGGGCCAGGGCCAGCCCTCGCCGGCAGGCTGCCCTTGGCCGGAACTGGCTCCCGGTGGCGGCCTTGGGTCCTCGGCTGGGGCACCAGCCGCAGCAGCCTGGGGTCCTGGCTGTGGCCGGCTACCCCCACCGGCGGCCCCCCTTTCCAGGGCCGCAGCTGGCGGCCTCAGCCTCCCCACCCAGGCTGGCTCCCTGGGGGGATGGAGCGGGCTGGCTCCCCTCCAGCATGGGGGGGGCCCCACTTAGGCCAGTTGGCCCTGGGCTCCGCTCCCCCCACAGGACAGCGCTGTCTTTAAGGGATGTCAACAGAGTCCTATGGCACTTTTAAAGACTAACAGATTTATTTATCGCATGAGCTTTCGTGGGAGAAAATCCCACTTCGTCAAACGTCGTTACTTGAAAACTGTGTGTCTCTGCCCCACTGGTTCAGGCCAGGAAAGTGCTTATTTGGTTAGCTGGCACCTAGTGTATTACTATTCTGCCAAGGCGTACTCTGGTTCATACTCATAGCTCCAGCAAGGCCTACACTGTGACTAAAATACTACATAGGGAGGAGTGATAGGGGTCACTCTCCTGAGTTAACGCCAGTAAGAGCAATGGTAATTGGTAAGTGTGATGCTGGCTGGATTTAGGGGACCATTTATGATATTATTTCTTATCAATATGTCAGAATTACAGTAATCCATATGAGCTAGGCCATGTCAGGTACCAATAGAAAGGTTATAATTTGCTAGGTATGATGATATTGTTTATATGTATGTATCATTTCTGTTATGAATATGTTTGATATATCTGTATTTCAACTTGTGATGTGTTTGAGTGACACCCCAGATAGGATGGTTGCACCAATTGTCTCCTTAATGGCCCATGAAGGGAACTCACAGGGACAATGGGCCCAGGGGGAGACCTGATGAGTCACCAGGACTTACGTATGTGACTCTGGACTCCATTTGATTTCTGTAAAATTTCACAAACCCCATGGAAAAGGCCAGAGGACATAAAAAGACAGCAGCATCACCATCATTTTGTCGTTAGTCTATACAGCCTTCAGCCAGCACCACCTATTTTTGGATCTATTCATCTGTTACTGAAGCTGTGAGCAAAGGACGGAGACCCATTCAGGCACTGGATGTAACCAGAGGAAGTACAGAAGCCTGCAAACTCCAAATACTACCAAGGATTTGATGTACATGGACTTTTAAATTACTTGTATATATTTCATTGCTTTAATCCTTTAAAAATATTCTCACAGTTTGTTTCTTTCCTTTTTATAATAAACCTTTAGTTTAGTTACTAAAGGATTGGCGTAGGATTTTTGGTTGGATCCAAACATATTGCTCTGGAAATGTGGCTGATCCTTTTGGGTCAGAAGAACTCCTTTGGTAAAGAGCATGGAGTTTTAAATAACTTCTCTCTTTATTAGACCGAGTGGCTATTTAGGATCCAGTGGCTGAAATGTAGTAAAGGGGGCTGAGATATTTTATGGTGGCTTCTTGATAATCAGTGTGCGGAATCAGAAGCATTGTCTGTGGCTGGTTGGGAAATCTGACTTCAGGACTGGGAGAGTCTGCTCTCCTCTTACAGCCTGCCTTGATCTTGCCAGTAGGTTTCAAACAGGTGGCTACCCTAGGCCGTCAGGGTCACAGTAAGGTTCAACCGATCCATCCTAGCATCTCCAAACTATTACTAATTTGGGAAATAAAATTGCTTTATGCTCAGTACCTTCAACAACCCTTTCATTCCAGGTCCCATCCAAAGACACCACAGAGATTTCCCAATGATTACATGACTTGATCCTCCGGAGATGGGTCTATTACAGGAGTGGGTAAGGGAGGTTCTGTGGCCTGCAGTGTGCAGGAGGACAGACTTAGATGATGATGGTCCCATCTAGCCTTTAAAGTCGGAGTTTTGCTTAATAGCATTTTGTTATTTCCTTTGCAGGAACATTCTGAGGCCCATGGACAGACTCTCACTGGGCACTTATTGATCAGATAAGTATTATCCAGGCAGTCTTCTCTTGCTCAGACTCTATTCCAAGTCTTGGTTCTCTTTCGTATACCATTTGTTCTTTAGAGGATCTTTCTGCTCTCTCTCTCTCTCCTCAGGTTCAGCGCAGAGACCAGCTCACCATTTGTCCCAGGAAATGACAATCTGTTTATTTGACTACTGGGGAGCATTAGGCTGCTGATCACCTGCTGGATATCTGTCAGAGAGGAAGGGGTCAGGAGTCACAGAAACAGACATGAATCAGGTGAGTGGTTTCCTTTCTGAAGGAGCCCTGAGGATTCAGGCCTGGCTGCACTAGTGATTACTTCATAGCTCCCCTGTTCTCAGATGCTCCTGCTTTTGTCTATTTCCCAAAGCTGGATCCTCAAAGGTATTTAGGCATCTAACCCCAAATTGGGAAATTGTTCTAATTTGATCCCATAGGTGTGCCTGCCTAGTAGCTGGAGAGAGGCCCTTCAGCTGGAAGGAGGTTTTCTGGGTGGGAATGTCTCACTCCATAAGTAGCTGTGAGCACTGCGTGAAGCTACAGCTGGTCTTATGGGTCAAGTGTTCTCATCCTAGAAGGGTTGCCAGTGGGTGTCAAACAGTTGAATGCATACTGCCCTAACTGAAAGCGGAGTCCCAGCTAGACAGCAGGTCTTGAGGGCTGAGGGCCCTGGTATAGAAAAATGTATAGGCCTGTCATGGCTCTGGGATAGATCCCCGCCGACCTAGAATCAGAGGCTGGTGATCCAGGCATGGGTGGTGTAGTCTCCTTACATGGGGGGGGCGGGGGGGGAGAGGAGATAAGGCAGCCCTCCCAAAAAACTTTCTTACAAGTGTGAAAGTAAGCATTTTACTGCTGGGTTTTTCTCATGGCCAAACTCCAGCCTGTTTGTACAATGGCCTGCAGCATGTGAGAATGTAGCCTGAAAAGATACAACTCGTCAGGCCCTAACCAGAAAACAATTATTCCATTGGTCTTATCTCCCAGGGTCAGCAGCTGCATTCGGCAACCATTTTTTACAACACAATTGCAAGCACTTGCAAACCCTCCGCAGACCGGTTTTTAGGAAAGTGATAACGGGAACCCAGTAGAGCACCGTCACGAGTCAAGAAAAAGTGAGATTTGGTGACAAAGGTCAGTATTTTCCCAGACAAGTGAAGTAATATGCTAATTCTGAGGGCTGTAGCCATAAAAAGAGATCCTTTTTTCTGACTCATCAGAGGGGCGAGAGGTCGGTAGCCTGTCGCACTGCTGAGGGTCTGGCCAGCCCAAAGTACTCCCCACCATTCATAAGGAAGGCGCTGAACCCCCTTGTCTGATCAACAAGGGAATCTGCTTTTTAGCAGATCTTTTTCCTGGATTTTTACTTGTTTTTGTTCCCTTTTTCCTTTTCCTTCTCTGTTTTTTTTTCTTTTTTTTTTTCGCCTGGGCACTCCCGGATAGCAGGGCCCAAGGTGGGCCGCTGCCTATCCCGGATAGGGGGTGGCAGCAGGTTTTTAGCTGGTTGCAACCAGCACTAGTGGGATGAGCACCCGGGTGGCTAAGTGTGGATTTTTATAGGGCACGCAATCAGTTATCACCACACCGGTGGGCTGCCAATTTTTGTGGGCATGGGCAGGCATGGCGATTTGCCTGCTTAATTGCAGCCGAGTTAACACCGGTCTGTTTCTCTACACTTTGTACTCCATTACAAGGGAATAAATCTGCTGAACATCCTCCAGAGATAACATCAATATGTGGTAAATATGAACTAATCAAATCGAAATTCAAATGTGTGTATGAGTGAGTGAAAGCTTATTGGGCATAACTGTTGGTGTGCTCTGTGCTTGTATGCATTACCACTGCTCCAAACTTATTAACTGAACAAGCTTGGATTATACTGAAGTGTGTTATATTTTCCCACAATCCAACCCAGACGACAACAAAGTGAAAAAGTGTAATGAGAGATTGAATCCACTTGTACTACTCCGCCAGGCACCCTGGCTGACCCTGGTGACTCCTAGCCGCCCACAGCCCATGGCTAGCCCCACCGGGCCATGACCCATGGTAACTATAACGCAAGGGGAGATCACCAGCAGTTTCGTGCCATCCTGGGCTGCGCGAGGTGTTAAAGTACGTGTGTTAAATAAAAACACTTCTTTCGCTCACGTATTGTACCCCCTTACCAAGGCTAATGAATTGTACCGACCAAGACTAGCATCAAGGTTTTACCTCAGGATTGGGTGCGGGTGTCGGGATAGGGGTCATAGTAGTGTTAGTCCTCTATTTTCTGTTTCTTGGACTAGTCTTTAGCACCTGGAGAATTTTAAACATTTTGAAAAAAATAGAGCTTTAAATAATTTGCATGGAGGGTTGGAATAAATGGGACTTAATAGACTTAATAGGGACAGCGGGAGTTTTGCTTGTAATAATAGGGATATTAACATTTTTTTAATATGGCTTAGTATCATTGAACTTACTAATAAGTGCTGCAAATAAAACTGTCATAACCATAGTTAAGGGTTAATACTAAGTGTGTTTAGTTCTTATCAGTTATATTGTTATGAAATACCATTGAAATTAGTTTTAACATTTCAGTTTGTTTTTAAAAAGTTGTCGTTGTACTAAAACTGCACATTTTTTATCCAATTTCCCCACCTAGTGGTCACTGTGTATTACTACTAATGAAAGACAGTGTCTTGTGGCACTTTTAAAGACTAACAGATTTATTAATCGCATGAGCTTTCGTGGGAGAAAATCCCACTTCGTCAGACGCTTTGAAGATAGGAAAGTTACAGAGTGGGAGGAAATTAAATGCAGGGGAGTGTATGACATAGCATCAGGTCAGGCTGTAACAGCAAATCAAAATAGGTGTTAGGATTCAAAACACTGGGGAACAGCACATAGAGGAAGGTGAGGTCAATTCACTTGATGTAATGCGAGAAAAATCCATAGTCCCTGTTTAACCCCAAGACAACTGAGTCAAATTTGCATATAAATTCGAGTTCTGCAGACTCTCTTTGAAGCTGTGATTTGTTATTCATCTGTTTCAACACAGCTATTAACAAGTCGTTAAGGGAGTGAGCAGGGAGATTAAAGTGTTCCCCTGCAGTGTTGCAATTTCTGATGTCAGATTTGTGTCCATTGATTCTTTGGCGCAGAGACTGTCCTGTCTGTCCAATATATAAGGCAGAGGGGCATTTCCGGCACAT
>ML685884.1:122716-147192 GCA_007922175.1 Pelusios castaneus
ATCACAGGCCCTGGTTCTCATGGGTGACTTCAATTATCCTGACATCTACTGGGAGGGCAATACAGCAGTGCACAGGCAATCCAGGAAGTTTTTGGAGAGTGGCAACTTCTTTGCTTCTGTTATGTCATTTGCTATAACAAAAATCTGAAAATGCATGCCATTGTGCCAGAGTGTCATCAAAACGTCCTGGGGACCCTCTAAGTGAAACCATTGCTGCCCCCCTTTCTTTCTTTTTCTCCTTTTTATATTTGTCCTTTAGTATCTTTTATTAATGTGTGTTGGGGGTCACCAACACACAATTGCTGGTGATTTCCTTCACTAGCATTGTTTTTGTTTCCCCACTCTCTGCTGTACGCTGATTAGAACAAAGCTGGGCCTGTTTTAGTTTCATTTTGAACCATCAGTGTAAACAGCCCAACCAACAGTCCAGCCTCTGTCTTCCAAATAATAAAAAGGTTTGTTCTTATATTGACTTCTACTTTTCTTTTGTTGCCAGAATAGCCACGGTCATCCCTCCCTCATCACCAGTTTATGATGTTGAGTTTTTGGAATAGCTTGTAGCCAAGAGATCAAGATGAACACACACAGAGCCAGTCCATATTTAAGTGACTCTATTACTCAACAGTGCTGAGACCCCTCGTACTGTATGCAGGAGTGTGAGGTCGGGGGGAGGGAGGCAAATGTAGGTTTGGCTCCCAGGTGCCAGGAACCCTCAGCCCCAGAGTGAAGAAAAAAATCCAGTGTGGCCCCTGACCTGAAGATTGGTCATCACTGTACTAGATGATCATATTGGTCTCTTCTAACTTTAGAGTCTATGGGTGTGTCTACACTAGTAAATTAAGTTGACTTAAACTGGCTAAAGTTGAATTAATTTACTCCGTGTCCACACTGGAGTTTCCTTAAGTCGACTTAAGCTGCTGTTTAATTCAATTTAAGGAAATTTAAAGTTGACCCAATAAGACCTCCTTTTAAGTCGACTTTAATGCTTAAGTCGACTTCTTAAGTCGACTTAAGCAGTGTGGATGCCCTAAGTCGACTTACAGGGTAAGTCGACTTAGGGCAGGGCAGGGGAAAAAGGGAGCCCCTGTTCCCTTTTCTCCAGGAAGCCGCTAGCGGCTTGTCCCGGCTCCCTTCTGGCTGGGACCCAAGCGGTCCTGGTTGAAGGGAGCCCCGTGCTCCTTCCTAGCCAGGACCAAGCAGTCCTGGCCAAAGGGAATCCCGCGCTTCCTCCTAGCCGGGACCCAGCGGTCCTGGCCGAAGGGAGCCCCGCGCTCCCTCTTAGCCGGGACCCCCACGGGTCCCGGCAAAAAGGGAGCCACAGGTCCCTTTTGGCCGGGACCACTTGGTCACGGCCAGAAAGGAGTGTGGGGCTCCTTTCTCCCCCAGGACGGCTTGGGGTATTGCTGTTTCAAGGAGAGCCAGCCCCACATGGATGAGCCCCCGTACCCTGGGGAGCCGAGGCTCCAAAGGAGCCTCCCTACCCCTGAACCTAACTAGTCGACTTAGAAAGTCTAGTGTAGACTCTCTAAGTTGACTTAGTAAGACCAGGTTTAAGTCAACGTAAGAGTCCCATGTGGACTCTCTAAGTCGATTTAATAAGGTCGACTTAAAGTCTTCTTAGTAAAGTCGACTTGGTAAAGTCAACCTGGTAAAGTCAACCTAAATTTCTCAGTGTACACATAGCCTATGAGTCTATGTGTCCAGTATCAACAATGCCCTGGGTTGAGATATGACCTCATGACAGGTTCCAAAGATATGACCTCATGACAGGGTATAGGATGTTATAGGTCTGAGTGGGAAAAGAGGTCTCTGACCTAATGATTAACCTAGTGCTGGGACTTCCTGTAAGGAGAAAGTGAAAGAAACAGTTGTGGGGAGTGATGTGGGCTCAGAACAAGAGTAAGTAGACAGGAAAGGAGATTCTCGTTCTCTGCAAGGGTTCTGCACCTGTTGGTACAATTGTATGAACAAGGGAATCTCAAGTTGGAGTAGCGGCAATTTTACCTTTTCATTGATCACTAGTGAGAGTACTGCAGGAATCTTGAGTCTGGTGCCCACAATAAGGTAAAGAGAGGTCAGAGAAGAGCTATGAGAATGATGAAAGGATTAAAAAACATGCCTTAGTGTCAGAGACTCCAGTAGCTCCATCTATTTAGTTTAACAAAGAGAAGGCTTGGGATGATTTGATCCCAGTCTGTAAGTAGCAGCCTTGGGGACAAGGATTTGATAAGGGATCTTCAATCTATTAGAGAAAAGTCTAACAAGATCCAATGGCTGGAAAATTCAGACAGGAAATAAAGTGTTCTTTTTAACAAAAGCTCATGCAATAAATAAACTTGTTGGTCTTTAAAAGTGCCACAGGAGTCCTTGTTTTTATTGTGATTGTGGTTATTTAACTCCTTGTTTAATCAAATGTCCCTTTGTGATGTCAGCTTACCCCACCCAAAATAGGCTTAAACCGCATGAGATTTAAAATAGAATATTTGGGGAGTTCATTTAGGAAGCAGGGAGAGAGTGAGATTCTGCCATAATCACATGACTGCAGGAGCTGGAGCTTTAAGAAAAACAGAGTTGGTGGCATTGTGCCCAATACATTTAAACAGCTCTTCTTTGTAGCATCTTCTCAGCTCCTTATTGGGATCCTGGCATCCCTTCTGTTTGTCTATCCCTGTGTGAGGTAGAGTGGTTTCACTTCAGTATAGAAGGAGGTGTACTCACCTTATTGGGTGCAGCTAACCCCACCCTGCCCCTTCACAGGAAGTGCAGGGGTGGGACAGGAAATACATAAGCCATACCCTACAGATATGGACACTATTTGCATGGCCCACAACCAAATTGCCTGAGCCATTGATGGTCAGCTCAGCCCTCATCTGTAAAGTCTGACTGACCATAGACTCTTGTTGTTTCTATAGACTGCTTCAGTGCCCACCCCATGCAAGAGGCTTGAATGCCAGAGGGTGTTGCTTAACATGCCCTTCCCTGGGAGATCTGAGCGAGAGACTGTTGAACTGGGTAGCTCTCGATCCAGAGGCTGGAGCCATATTAACCACAGTTGTTCACTGCAGCTAGAAGGCCTGAGAGATGGACAGTTTTATTGCTCAGCCTCAGGGCCGGATTAACTGGCCTAGGGGCTCCAGACTTCTCCTCACTGCGTGCGACCCCACTCCCTAGGCCCCCGACCCCCAGCATGTAGTTTGTTGCAGGGGGTGGACCTGGGGCTGAAGGGCGCTCCCATCCTGGCTCCCCTCCGTCCAGTTTGGCCCTGGAGAGTGGGGGTGGGACATAGGCCCTGGAAGGCTGTGACAGAGCAGCAGAGGCTGCTCCAGGAGCCAGCTGGCCCCACCCCTCCAGGCCCTGCCATCCAGCCCCGGGGTGGGGCAGGTGCACAGAGTGTGGCCTCTCGCCCCAGAGCCCCATGCCCCCAGCACCAGCAGGGCAGGAGCGCTCTCAGCACTGCAGCCCCACCGGCACTGAGCGGGAGCTGATTAGGGGTTGGGGGGGATGGATTCTAGGGCCCCCTGTTTGGTCAGGGCCTGGGGCTTCATATCCTAAAGCCCCTGCTATAATCCAGGCCTGATCAGTCCCCAGCTAGAACACAAAAGCCACAGACAGCTTGATTGCGCAGTCCTTGGCCAGGAGGTTGGATATATGGACAGCCTGTTGGTAGGAGATCTGCCCATCACCTTGGGATGCACTCATTTATTAGAGTTACATTTCTGGGGGCTTTGTAATTCTGTCAATGTGGTGTTGTGTGACTTGTGTTTCTATACAGAGCTCGATTTCTCCCTTCTGCAAGGTCCTCCCTCAATGGGGCTCCCCTGCAGGATGGATGGAAGGGTGGAGCGAAGACACACATTCACATACATGGACAGACACAGAGCACAACTGAGCACGCAGGGTCACTCAGCACTTCCAAGCAGATATCCCCACATGCCATGGACTCAACATGCCTTCCCACCCCTTAAATCTCATGTCACACTTGTCCTCATAGTAACACTATTGATGAGCAGATCCCACAGGATTTTGCGGATCTTTGGCTTAGGTAAAAGAAGTGTTGCTGTAGATCAAATAGAAAAACAGAGAAAACAAAAGAGTAACTAAGTTTGTAGAGAGTCTGGGAACTGGCTTGACCATAAAAGTTAATGTATTGCTAAGTATATACAACTTATGATACTAATAATAAATACCATGTAAGGAGAGACAAACAAATGAAACAGTTACAATATTACATGGTTTCAATTAGGGCATTTGGGAAATCTAGCTCAGTTTTGATCACCAAAAGTCAAGTTTAGAAAGTTCTACTTGTGGGGAAGGGGAGGGAGGAGAGAGAGAGTGCGCGTTATGGTCTCACCTTTCAGTGAACCTTGAACTGGTCAAAGGTTCCCAGGTGTTCTTTGGAATGGGTCTGGAGTATTGAGAAAGGCAGAGCCCGTGACATGATCAGTGAAAGTGTTGCAGTCAGGAAAAGGTGAAGTCCCAGTAGATCTGGTGCAGCTTTTGGATCCAAGCACCAGAACAGAATTTTGAGCTTGGAGGGAAGTTTAGGGAAGCAATGATGATTCAAGGGAAAAAACCAGGGTTGTTTGTGAGTAAGGGAGTAGATCAGAGTTGCTTTGTTGAGGCTGGACAATAGGAACTGATCATTCCTGGCTACTGGTGATGTTACTCCAAGGGAGCTCACAATGCAATCAGGCAGATTCAGGATTTTGGACACCAATAAGGGATTAATTACTAGAACTGGTCTGATAACTGCTGAGCAGGCGGTGTATAGATGTGGGTCGAATAGCGTCTGGAGCAGAGATCCCCCATCGTGCAGGGCTCCCCTACTTCTCTAGTCCCACAGTTCAGTGACATCCATGCCTGGGAACCTCTGTTCACTCTGAATGCTAATGGAGGTGCCTTCCTGTCTCACCTTTGATGCAAATGAGGCGAGGCGAGTTTCCTTAATCCTGTCACCCTTGTCCAGAGGAGTTTAGGTGCATCGCCCATGGCCTTTTCATTGCTTTCTGTAAGTCTGTCTTCTGCTAATTCTGGTTCAGGCAGAGGTGGTGGGAGACTGAGTCTGTCATGGGTCAGACAGGCTGGGTACTGCGTCAGGGTTCTCCAGGAACACAGACCTGACAGGTAACACTGTTTATTTGTTGAACCCTCATGGAGGAGGCTGGAACTGTCATTTATGCAGTTGCATAGCCAACAGCCAAGCCACTTGACAGCTTCATCCAGCAAGCGTACCAATCTCCCAGTACTGCCACTGAGGGTGCCTGGTCCTTCACCAGGGAATCTTTCAAACCCCATCGCCTGGAATAGCTTCCTTACTGCATGAGGAATGAATGGGAGCTAGTTCTGAGGTGGCCCCACTCTACGTTTCCTTTACATCATATTTGTGCACAACTGAGGCAGGAACTCTGGCCTCAAGATTCTGGTTGACATGGGCTCTGAAGCCTCCAGCTGCCCGCATTTCACATGAAGTGTGGCTGGATTGTGCAAGAACAAAACAAGATGGTGTTGATTAAGTTTGGACAAATACCAGCATGAGCATCTTGCTTACGTGGTAATACCTTTTTGCTAAATGACTCCAAGGTTGAAGGGTGATATATTTATCAGCTACTGATATGGGAATCTCTTTGTTTACTGTATTCACTGAAAAGTAATTGTTGTGATAAAATTGTTAATGATTAAGTCCATCAGAGACGTGGGTGGATGTGAGTTTGCTGGGTCTATAGTAGGTGCAACAACATCCCCAGCTCAGCTTAGTTGTTGTCTGTCAAATCAGCTGGGTCAACCTAAGACAAGCCTTGGAATAGGAGATCAACCATGGCAGCCCAGGTAAGTACAATTTCCTGATTTGTTCTAATTAACATGTCAAGGTCATTCCCCTCCACCCCCATTGCTTTAAAATCATAATTTGGTAATGGTCAGTGTGAGGGCTGAAACTAACCCCTCAAGTGAATGAATTAGAATAAATCAAATGATCATCATACAGAAATGCAAAGTCTGGGCTCAAATGTGCCTGATACAGTTCCTACCACATTGCATCCACAGGCTGTACCACCTATGTTCATTTTCCCTACCATTCCATAGACTTGTAGATTCCAAGACCAGAAGGGCCCCTGAACCTCAAGAAACGCACTAGGAGAGAAGCAGGAAACTTTGAGGGAAGAGAGGAAAGGGCAGCTGCAGACTAGCTGAGGCAAGAGAAAGTGAGGGCAGAAGCAGAATATGTGATTTGGAAGAAAAGCTGGAAGCTATTAAGGAAGGACTTGGAACACCCCAGATAACTCTGCACAATGCCATAGAACCCTCCAGAGCAATGAGGATCCAGAGGGAAGGAAATGCATACAGGAGTGTTTGTTATTGTGCATAGAGCTGTGTGTCTCTAGTGCTGTTAACTAAAGATCATAGAATCATAGGGCTGGAAGGGACCTCATGAGGTCATCTAGTCCAACACCCTGCTAAAAGCAGGACCACTCCCACTAAATCATCCCAGCCAAGGTTTTGTCTAACTGAACCTTAAATATCTCCAAAGACAGATTCCACCACCTCCCTAGGTAACCCATTCCAATGCTTCATCACTCTCCTAGTGAGAAAGTTTTTCCTAATATCCAACCTCAGTCTCCCCAGCTGTAATTTGAAACCATTGATCCTTGTTCTGTCCTCTGTTATCACCGAGAACAGCCTACGTCCCTCCTCTTTGGAGCACCCCTTCAAGTAATTGAAGGTTGCTATCAAATCCCCCTTCAGTCTTCTCTTCTGTAGACTAAATAAGCCTAGTTCCTTCAGTCTCCCCTCATAACTCATGTGCCCCAGCCCGCTAATCATTTTCGTTGCCCTCTGCTGGACTCTTTCTAATTTGTCCGCATTCTTTCTGTAGTGGGGAGCCCAGAACTGGACACAATATTCCACATGCGGCCTCACCAGTGCTGAATAGAGGGGAATAATCATATCCCTCGATCTGCTGGCAACACTCCTACTGATGCAGCCCAATATGCCATTGGCCTTTTTGGCAACAAGGGCACACTGTTGGCTCATATCCAGCTTCCCATCCACCATAACCGCCAGGTCCTTCTCTACAGTGCTGCTACTTAGCTGATTGGCCCCCAGCCTGTAGCAGTGCATGCGATTTTTCCGTCCTAAGTGCAGGACTTTGCACTTGTCCTTGTTGAACCTCATGAGGTTTCTTTTGGACCAGTGTTCCAATTTGTCTAAATCTCCCTAGATCCTGTCCCTGCCCTCCAGTGTATCTGCCATTCCCCCCCAGCTTGGTGTCATCCACGAACTTACTAAGCACGCAGTCTATCCCATCATTAAGATCATTAATGAAAATGTTGAACAGAACCGGCCCCAGGACTGACCCCTGGGGCACTCCACTCGTTACCAGTTGCCAACTAGACATTGAGCCATTGATTCTGTGCAAAGCTGGTCTGTGCATTGGGTGATTTTCACTGTGTTGTGAATTATAAGCCAGGAGGTGCACCAGCTTGGTGGGATTCTGGATAGCGTCTTTCTCTCCAAACCAGGGATTGAGGGTTTTGCTTCCCATCCTCCCCCTATACTAGGGTCTGTCTCTCTGGTACCATTCCAGGACCATTGACCCCTCTAAAAACCCCTGTATCTTTGTGATCACCCTTTGGAATTCATTGTTAGAAATGCAGTCCAGGGAAATAAAAACTAAACAGTCCATATGCAGACTTCATTCAAATTCTCCAATGAGAACTAGTAGGTGATTCCAGGCTGGTCCTGGGATCCCACTCTTGTGACCCAAACTTTCTCTGACAAGCTTGAAGAGATTTAAGATAAAAAGGATCAGATCCAAGGCTTCTTTTGTAGTATGTTAGCAGTGGACATTACAGCGGATAATTGTTGAGTGCATTTTGAAGCAACAACCCCTATTTTTTATGCACACAGGTAACTAGCTACAGTTGCATAAAGCAACTGGCAATTTAGAACCATTCACAGGTGTTTACTACTTAAACTTTAGAGAGAAATAAAACCAGCCTTGTTACATTCAAGTTCCATTTAAATATTAATGTCTTCTTTGGATTTTTGACTAACAGAATATAGCGATGGACAGGAGCTATTTGTTACTTTGATAATCAATAGCAAGATTATAGGTAACTAAAGACATAAATCTCCTTCCAAACTCTTAGCAATGCAATGATTTAACCTCAGAGTTCTGGCTATTTTTTACTCTAATGACCATTTTCATACTTTTAACCATATCTTCAAAGGTTGATTTGGGGTCATTTCAGCCTGCCATTCTCCATTGATGGAAGGTGAGCTAATTTGAGTTTACATGATTCAAGAAGGTCTTGAGGAGTGTAAAATGCACATTTCTGGTATGTGGGGATGGGGCAATTTGTGAGTGTCTCCCTGGGAACAGTTCATGAGTGACTGAGCATCCCTGGAACTTGGCTGTGTGTGTCTTCAACATTGATGGCTACCTGAGAGTAAAAGCCTAAAGAAGCTGATTCTCACTAGCACAGCAGTGTTGGACACAGCCTGGGCTAGAGTATTAAGGAGACACAGCAGTTCCACAACTTGACTTGTACCATGGGGACAGAAGTTAAAGTATAACTTTTCAGGCCCGGGAACCCCCCGTTTTCCCATTGCCTGCTATTGTGGGGTGTGGGGCATAGACAGGGCTGTCCCTAGGGGGGAGCGGGGCTCGGGGCCAATTCGCCTGGGGGGGCCCCACCCCACGCTGGAGGGGGGAAGGGCGGACTGGATCAGCCCGCTCTGCTTCCAAGGGCCTGCCACCAGTGGGAGCCGCTGCTGCTAGGAGCTGGCCCTGAGGGAGCTGGCCGTGGCCGGGGATGCCAGCAGCCCCCCGCCTCACCCCCAGGGCAGAGCAGCAGGCCCAGGGGCAGGCTCCAGGCAGCAGTGCGGCCTTGGGTCCCCAGAGCCAGCCCCAGCCGGGACCCCAGGCTGCTGGCATGGGGCCGGGGAGTGGACCCTGAGGCTGCCACTGGGATCTGGCCAGCCGAGGCCCCGCCAAGGGCTAGGGCCAATTGGCCGACCATGTGAGGCAGGCTGGCCAGCCGAGAGGCTGGGTCCTGCTCAACTGCCCCGCCCCTGGGATGGCCTGCTCCGCCCTGGGGGCGGGGCTGGCCGGCCCAGGGCCAGATGCTGTGGGAAGCCTCCTGCCTTACCCCACCCCTCTGCCTTTGGCTTGCTGCCAAAGGCAGGGAGGGCAGGGCAAAGCGTGGCCGTGGGGGGAGCGGGCAGCTGCGGCACGGGCCCTGCACTGCCCTGCTGGGAGTGGGACAGCGTGGGGCCCACAGAACCATGGGGCCCGGGGCGATCACCCCATTTGCCCCCCCAAAGTACAGCCATGGGCGTAGATGTTGCAGCCAGGGTTCTGTGAACCCAGGGAAACCCACTACTTTAAACCCTGCCTGGGGACATCGGAGTGTCCCATCCCTCCGTGCAAATGGGGAAAATTTCTCTCATCGGTAACCAGCAAAGCTCAGTGCAGCTTTACCTAGCCCTTACCACCTGATACAGGTCTCTGCTCTCTCCACAATAGCTTGAGTGCCTTTCATAGCCCATTTCACTACTTGGTATATAGTGCTGGAGACAGGTGTCAAGAGGAATAGGCATTAGTGAGCTCCATAGAACCACTGGCCTCCTGGTGTGGGGCAGAGTTGAAGAGGAAGCACCTTGCATTGGGGATGCCACCTTCATACCCAGCTGAAAATTCTTCCCTTCCTTAGTGCCACTGTAGTGATTCTGGGGCATCTGTTTGTGCACGTGTGGAATTCTGGTTGGTATTAAGAAGTTGTAAAGAAGTTGTTCCCATGAAATCGCTGTGTCATGGAAAGCACCTATGTATATGTATCCACCACTCAAAGGCAATATGACATTCTACAGCCAGGGCCGGATTACTGCAGGTGCTTTAGGGCAGAGGCTCTTAACCTGGGGTGCATGCACCCCCTGGGGTGCGAGATCCCCTTTCTGCAGGTCAGGACATGCCAGATATCTTAGGTTTAAAGAACTGACCTACTTCAAAGATTTTTGATAAGGGGTGCAAGAGCATATTTGAGAACCAAAGGAGTGTGGGCTGCAGCAAAGTTTAGGGGCTTAAGCCATGACCCCAGGCACCACAATAATCCGATCCTTCTTGGTCCACTGACTCAGCACTTGGCAGCTGCCCCTGAAATGCTGTACACTATGGCATTGGCTCTCTGCCCCCCTTATCCTGCCCTGGCCCTGCCCACATCCCCATCCCATGCCACTGAGTCTGGAGCCGGCCAAGATGCCCCCTGGCAGGCAGGTCCCCAGCCCTGAGCCCGCAGCTCTGCCATTTCCTCCTAGCCCCCTGAACTGTGCCGGCTGCAGGCCCCACTCTCAGTCCCCTCAAGCAGCACGGGCCATGCAACCCCCCAGCCCACAGCTCTGCTGACTCCCCCAGCCCCCTGAGCTGTGCTGGCTGTGGTCCTTCTGCAGCCCCGCCAGCTCCCCTCCCAGTCCCTCCCAAGCAACACCATCTAAACTTCCTCCCCCTGAGCCGTGAGCCCACAGTCCCGCCATCCCCCAAATCCCCTGACCCGTGCCTGTCATGTTGCCTCACAGCCCCGCCAGCCCCCTTCTAGTCCCTCCTGAGCAGCACGGCTCCCCTCCCAAGCTACCCCAACTGCGCCACTGGCTTCCCCCAGTTGCAACAGCCGGGGCCCCTGGCCCCACCACCCAGCACAGAGGCGGTACCCAAGATGGAGCCGGGGGGGGAGGGGGCGAGAGCCCCCTCAGACAAGGAGCTCGCTCCCCCAGTCTGGCTGGACCACTTTGATTGGTTGGCGGGAAAGGCACTCTTCACATATTCATTTTGTTAGGGCTTTCAGACTCTGGCGTTTTTCACAGGTTCATTGGGCCCTTTAAGGATGTTGGAATAGCAGTGGTAGAGGATCACACCAAAAGACTGCTATTAAAGGGTTAAAATGTCTAAGTGGGAGGGGGGAGTTTTGTTCTGAGGAACCTGAAGAGTTTGGTTCAGTTTCGTTTCTCCTGTTCTGACTGGGAAGATGGAAGGCCTAGTTTTCTGATCTGTACTGTGCTTGTGCATTCAATTCTTAAGTGTTGTTAGCCTAGTTCTGACTGCTTTATTCAGCTGCTTCTGCTAAGAAAGGAAAGGTAACTGTCCTGAGAGGGTTCAAACAAGAGACAAGTGGAGAGAGCAGACAAATTGCTGAGGGAAAGCAGAGCTGCAGCCCAGAAAGCTGGTAAGGGAGAAGAGGTTTCCAGGACCAGACAATGAAAAGTCTTGGTTCTTCTTTGTGAAACCCCAAGCATTCCACCCCATTTCTGCCCTATTATGCTGTCTAAGCAAAAACACCCATCTTTAGGAGTTTTAGACCAGTATTTCATAAATCCAGCCAAAACAATCCATCTCAAAGAAGTTCTGTGTCACAGAAGTACAGAAAGTTTCCTCAGAAAGGTCCAATGAAGCAAATATTTGTTGGGAGGAGGAATTCTGCAGTACTAGTGAGTCTGACGATTGTAAGGGCGAATGTGATAAGGAAAATGATCCAGGGGTGCCATGTGCTGGTCTATTGCCCAAGGTGTGTGTACCTACTTATGTAAATAATTTACCTGGTCCAAGAGACATTGCACAGTATAAGCAAGAAAGTGCTATACAGCCAGTGCTAAATTATTCCCCACCAACAAAATTTGGCAAATCATGGCAACATTTCAATCCAGCCTGGTAGAGACTATACTCTGGTTGGAATACAGTGCACAAGAAAATGCTGTGTTTTGCTTTGCTTGTCGCCATTTCACTGGAAAGGATGCAAAGAGTGGTGAAAATGTGTTTACTCACAAGGGTTGCAGCAACTGGAAAAAGGCTACTGAGAATGATTCAGGTCTGAGGCTGCATAACAGAAGTGCAGGCCACAAAGACTGCATGGTGGCTTGGGAGAGTTACAGACAAACAAAGACAGACAAGGGAGGTCCAGTTTTAGCCCAATTAAGTGATGCTCACAAAGGACTTACAAAAGAAAATAGACATTACGTGGCTACTCTTGCAGACATTCTTTTGGTAACCTCTAAACAAAAAATTGCTCAAGGTGGACACTGGGAAAGTGATGAGATGAGTGACAACAGAGGAAATTTTCTTGAACTCTCGCAGCTACTTGCAAACCATGATCCCAGAATTCAGTCTAAAATAGATAGTTTACCTCACAATGCAAAGTATACACATCATTCAATTCAAGATGAATTGTTAAGTATCATGAGCAGAATGGTTCTAGAGTCAACTTCCCAAGAAGTCAAAGAAGCTGGGTTTTTTTGCACTAATTGCTTGCTGATGAAACAAAGGACATATGGAAGCAGGAACAAATTTCAGTGGTCCTCCGTTATTGCTACAGAGGCAATATATTTGAACGATTTGTTGGCTTTCGTTCGTGTCCTTCACTGGATGCTACTTCACTAATGAGTTATATAAACAACACCTTGGCATGTTGAGGCATAGATATAAAAACCTGCATAGCACAAACCTCTGATGGTGCCAGTGTAATGAGTGGAGCACTAAATGGTGTGCAAGAACAGTTTCTGGAAGAGGTACCACAAGCTATCTATGTTCATTGTTACAACCACAGGTTGAACTTAACAATTGTTGATGTCTGTAAAAACAGAGATGTTATTGCAAATTTCTTTCTTCTTCTTCAACAACTACATATGTTTCTATCGCGTTCCTCTGTGTATTCACATTTCACTGAATTGCAAAAAGAAACCAGGAGCAGAATTATTGAACTGAAGAAATTATCAGACACTCGCCGGGTATGTCAGATTGCATCATGCTTAGCTGTTAAAGCAACACTTTCAGTAATTTTATTGCTTCTGAGTATAATCAGCAATTAATCGAATTCTGAAAGAAATGTAGAGGCACGTGGCATTCTAAACCAGATAGACTTTTGCTTTGTGTTTTGTCTGAATCTTTTTAGTGGTTCTTGAATTTAAAGTGGTATCAGATTACTTGCAGAAATCAGATTGTGATGTGGCTCAAGCTTGCTTCCTTTTTAACTCTTTGATTGATAAACTGCAAGATCTGAGGGGTCATGAGGAGAATTTCAACAAAATTATGGCTGATGTAAAGATTATTGTGGAAAAAAATTTCCATCAAAATACAAACTAAAGAAAAGAGAATCCGCTCTATGCCCCCAAAATTTCAAAGCTATGTTACTGAACTCAGAAAGCAGCAAGAAAGTATGCTTCCAAAAACTGACCATGATTTTAAAGAAAAGGTGTTCCCTTCTATTTCTGATCGCACCATCAGTGAACTTAAATGACGATTTACAAACAACTCCCATGTTTTAAATGGGGTCAGTGCATTCAGTCCAAAGTGTGATTACTTTCTTGATTCAGAGAAACTCAGACTATTTGCAAGACATTACAATAGTGATATGGATGGATATGAAACAAAACTGAGAACTGATCCCCTGAGAGGCTGATCTGAAGGGGAAAAGCATCCAAGAGAGCTGGCAGTATTTTAAAGAAACCTGCTAAGGGCACAGGAAGATACCACTCTAAAGTGCAAAAAGAACAGCAAATGTGGAAGGTGCTCAACCTGACTTAGCAGAGAACTCTGCGTTGAGCTGAAACATAAAAGGAAAGCTTACAAGAAGTGGAAGCTTGGACAGATGAGTAGGGAGGCATATAAATATATTGCTTGGGCCTGCAGAGATAAAATCAGAAAGTCCAAAGGGCAATTGGAGTTGCAGCTGGCAAGGGATGTGAAGGATAACAGAAAGGCGTTCTACAAGTATGTCAGTAACAAGAAGAGGATCAGGGGTGGTGTAGGTCCCTTTTTGAATGGGGCAGGTATCCTCATGGTGGATGATGCGGAAAAGTCTGAAGACCTCAGTGCTTTTTTTACTTCAGTCTTCACAGGGAGGGTCAGCTCCCAGTCTACTACACTGGGTAACACAAAATGGAAAGAAGAGGAGCGGCCCTCGGTGATGGAAGGTCAGGTTAGGGACTACTTAAAGAAGTTGGATGTGCACGTCTATGGGGCCGGATGAACTGCATCCGAGGGTGCTGAGGGAGTTGGCCAAAGCAGAGCTGATGGCCATTATCTTTGAAAACTCGTGGCAAATGCGAGAGGTCCTGGAGGATTGGAAAAAGACAAATATAGTACCTATCTTCAAGAAAGGGAAAAAGAAGGATCAGGGGAACTACAGACCAGTCAGCCTCACCTCAATCCTTGGAAAAATCATGGAGCACGGCTCAAAGAATCCACCTTGAAACACTTGGAGGAAAATAGAGTGATCAGGAACAGTCAGCATGGATTCACCAAGGGCAAATTGTGCCTGACCAACCTGATTGCCTTCTATGATGAGATGACTGGATTTGTGGATGTGGGAAGAGCCGTTGAAGTGATATACCTTAACTTCAGCAAGGCTTTTGATACAGTTTCCCACAGCATTCTCGTCGGCAAGTTAAGGAAGTATGGGTTGGACGAGTGGACCATAAGGTGGATAGAAAACTGGCTTGATCATTGGGCTCCATGGGTATGAATCAATGGCGCGATGTCTAGTTGGCAAACAGTCATGAGTGGAGTGCCCCAGGGGTCGGTCCTGTTTAACATTTTCATTAATGATCTCAATGATGGGATAGATTGCACACTCAGTAAGTTTGCGGATTGCACCAAGCTGGGGGGAATGGTAGACATGCTGCAGGGCAGGGACAGGATTCAGGGAGACAGACAAATTGGAGAATTGGGCCAAAAGAAATCTCATGAGGTTCAACAAGGAGAAGTGCAAATTCCTGCAGTTAGGACTGAAAAATCCCATGTACTGCTACAGGCTGGGAACCGATTGGCTAAGTAGCAGAACTGTAGAAAAGGACCTGGGGGTTATGGTGAATGGAAAGTTGGATATGAACCAACAGTGTGCTCTTGTTGCCAAAAAGGCCAATAGCATATTGGGCTGCATCAGTAGGAGTGTTGCCAGCAGACCGAGGGATGTGATAATTCCCCTCTATTCGGAACTGGTGAAGCCGCATCTGGAATACTGTGTCTAGTTTTGGGCTCCCCACTACAGAAAGAATGTGGACAAATTAGAGAGAGTCCAGCGGAGGGCAACAAAAGTGATTAGGGGGCTGGGGCACGTGATGTATGTTGAAAGACTGAAGGCATTAGGCTTATTTAGTCTGCAGAAGAGAAGACTGAAGGGGGATTTGATAGCAACTTTCAACTACTTGAATGGGTGCCCCAAAGAGGAGGGAACTAGGTTGTTCTCAGTAGTAACAGAGGACAGAACAAGGAGCAATGGTTTCAAGTTTCAGGTGGGGAGGTCGAGGTTGGATATTAGGAAAACTTTCTCACTAGGAGGGCAGTGAAGCATTGGAATGGGTTACCTAGGGAAGTGGTGGAATCTCCATCTTGGGAGATATTTAAGGTCTGGTTAGACAACACCCTGGCTGGGATGATTTAGGGGGAATGGTCCTGCTTTTAGCAGGGGGTTGGACTAGATTACCTCATGAGGTCCCTTCTAACCCTCTGATTCTATTATTCTATTTCTAAAAGTTCTAAAAAGGTATGAACATGAGAGTGAAGTAAAAATTGTTACAAATGAACCAAGTGCTTAATCTACTTGAAGAACTGAAAATGTCTTTCAGTGAACTCTATCAATTATGTGCTATTGCCCTCACCATATCTCTGTCCCTGAGAGATGTTCCCCTGTGCCAGTTTCTGTCTACCTTGTTTGTGTGGCCACCCCTCCCAGGCTGCTCATGGGAATGGCCCTTTTCTTTCAGCTTCTTTTGTGCCATGGCCCTGCCTAGGGAGGAGGCCCCTTAACTATTGTTCCAGCCCTGGCTCGGCGAAGGGTGGACAATGCCCAGGAGTGCAAGACCAATATGGCTTGTTTTTCACAAAGGGCATGAGTCACACACCAACACCTGTGACTATGAGTCACATACCTGCAGCCCAAGACTCTGCCCAGACTTGTCCTAGAGTTTTCCCTGCCCTCTCTCCGCCCCTGTAATTCAGGGAGCCTATCAGAGTTACTGGCGGGAAGCTGCCTGAGTTTGCCTTTAAAACCAGACATTTTGGGGCCAGACCCCAGAATAGGTTCCTGCACTGCCTCCTGGCCTGATCACCCCAGGGTCTTTGGGGGACCTTTCTCCACTCCTGGCTATTTAATTGAGCGTATCCCCATTTTAACCCCCCCCTCCCACGAACAACGAATCTTCTCCTGAACCACGAGCTACGAACTACGAGAACCGAGTCCTCTCTGCACTCATCTATGCTGCTGCTGCCTCAGTTTCTGTCCTTGCTGCTCTCCTGGGGATTGGTAAGATTCCCCCCTCTCTGACTCTCTCTAAATTTACCTTGGGGTCTGTAACAGAGACCCCCTCCTGCTCTGCGGTTCCTTTCCACCGTGGCAGCATAAGCCGTGCCGCTGCTGAGCTGTTTGCCTCTGGGGACCTTGCCCGGAGCTCCCTGCTCCCAGCTGTTCCAGCCTCACACTGTGCTTATTTTTGTTAGTGTGTTGCCTTAGCTGTGTTAAGTTTCATTGTAAGTTGTTATTAAATTTCACCGTTGCAAGTCAGCTGCTGCTGCTGAATTGCTGCTGCTTAGCAAGTCTGCTGCTGCTGCTTAGCAAGTCGGCTGCTGTTAAATTGTTGCTGATTAGTGTGTTAAGTTTAACATTGTAAGTTTTACCTTTAATTTGCTGTTAGTTTTTTTTCTCCTTAATTTTATCTTTGTTAGATTAAGTTTTATTATTGTTCCCTGTTATAGCTTCATTAAGATCCTTTCCGTGCCCCCCCCGAACCCCCTCCTCCTCCTCTGCAGCTTTTCCTGACCCCCCGATTCCACTCTCTGCTCCATTGCCCCTCTGCCGCCCCCGAATCCGCTCTCTGCTCTGTTGCCCCTCTGCCGCCCCTCTGCCATTTTTCCCTGGCTCCCCGAACCCGCTCTCTGCTAGCCGCCGCTCTCTGTTGCCTTCCCTTTGCCCCCCCCCCACACCGTTTTTCCCCGGCTCCCCAAACCCGCTCTCTGCTAGCTGCCGCCCTTTGTTGCTGCCCCCTGAAACCCCTGTCTGGTCTTCCCCTCAACACCCCTCCCAGATCCACCCTAGTCCCCCTCTTTATCTCCATTCCCTTGCCCAGTTTCCCCACGCACTCCCTCCACATGTTACCACCCTGCCCCCACCTTCTAAGTGTGTTTCCCTAGTCTGTTTCACTCCCTCCATGTGTTATCCTGCCCCCACCTTCTGAGTGTGCTTACCTGGTCTGCTGCAAGCACGCTCCAGCCCGTCTTCAGTGCCTCCACACCTGGCCTGAAGACTGACTACTCCAGGTCTCCCTCTGCAGGGCTTCAAGGCTTACTGCAGCCTCTGCTACTGCAGCTTCTGCTGTTGTGTCTTTCCTTACCCCTCTGCTACTGCCTGCCCATACTCCCTGGCCATTTCCCTTAACCTCACTCTCTCATTGATACAGTTGCCTTGTATGTTTATGCTTGTAAAAAAACCCATTGGTTTATATTAATTTACATCGGTTTATATTAAGCTACATTGGTTTATATTAATTTACATTGGTTTATATTAAGCTACATTAGTTTATATTAATTTACATTGGCATATTAATTTGCACTGGCTTACATCGATTCCCACACTGTGACACTATACTGTTCAATAGAGAGGCCCATCTCCCAGTACCCCCTATACACCTCACTGCCCCATTCCATTTACCCTTGTTCACTCCCAATAAAGA
Organism: Pelusios castaneus; assembly: GCA_007922175.1. Classification (NCBI taxonomy): domain Eukaryota; kingdom Metazoa; phylum Chordata; order Testudines; family Pelomedusidae; genus Pelusios; species Pelusios castaneus. Next base: position 140,426 of record ML685884.1, read on the forward strand.
CACTTATTAATTCAAACCTCGCTAGCATGTGTGTGTGTGTGGCAGCTGCCCCCCAAGATCCTCTACCTGCTGGCAGGGTCAACCTCCATCAAATGCAGGCTGTGAACAGTCATTTTCGTGTCTGCGTCAAATTAAAACCTATTTGAGGAATAGTATGGGTGATGAACGCCTATTTAACATTGCCAAACTGGCAATAGAAAAGAGACTCTCCAAAGCCCTTGACCCTGAAGCAGTGGTTAACTACTTTATAGAATTGCATAAGAATCAGCGGATTCCACTTCTGTATTTCCATATGTGTTTTGCCTCTGTTCTCCTCCCTCTCACTGATTTCCCACTTGATCAAATTGTAAAAAAAAGACATCTCACACATGAGGAGGAACACCACCAGGCTGGGCCAAGTCCCTAACACCTCACAGTATACATGCTCCCACCCTTTCATTTCTGAAAGATCACCAGGATCAGAGGTTATGAGCAGAAGGGAGCCCCGTGGTCCCCATGAGTGGTCCCAGGGAGAAAGGAGCTGGGACGAGCTGCTAGTGCCTTGTCCTGGGGAGAAGGGAGCAAGGGCTCCCTTTTCCCCCTGCCCTAAGTCGACTTACCCTGTAAGTCGACTTAGGGCGTCCACACTGCTTAAGTCAACTTAAGAAGTCGACTTAAGCATTAAAGTCGACTTAAAAGCAGGTCTTATTAAGTCGTCTTTAAATATCCTTAAGTCGACTTAAGCAGCATCTTAAGTCGATATAAGGAAACTCCAGTATGGACGCAGAGTAAATTAAGTCGACTTAAGCAGGCTGAAGTTGACCTAATTTACTAGTGTAGATGCACCCTCTGAGTCTGAAATGAAGGAGAAAGCCCATTTGTGTACCCCCAGCTTGATCAAGCAGACCTTGGATAAACAACAGCATGTCTTGGCTTTCTTTCCTGGGCAGGGGTTGTCTTGTCTCAGTTTGCTCTGCTTCCTCTCACTGACACCTTGTGTATTCCTGGATGTGTCTGTGCTAGTACTAACTCAAAAGTAAGCAAATGTATGTGAAAGAAATCCATTACCAGTGTTCTGTTCTGTCTAATTTGTACATCAAATGTTTACAAAGGGACTGTTTGGAAGCTGTTTTCCTTGCTGTAATTTGAATTTGGTTGGTTAATGCCTGCTTGCAGTATAAGGAGCAAACTATGTCACCTAAGTTCATCTAAATCAGTAAGATTTATTTCAGAGAAAATAAGTTTAGGATGAGCGCTTGCCCACCCTGAAATTCAATGTGCCCTCTCTATGCCCCCCCATACAAAAATTTCTGGATCCACTGCTGACCCAGCACTGGTGGACCGGGTGCCCTGCCCCCCAGTCAGGGCACTGCTGCAATGTGGGTAAGGGGGGATACCCAGTGGGGCCTTGATCTGACCCTGTCTACAGCTGTGGTGCCTCAATCCTCTTTAATTATGTAAAAAAAAAAATTAAAATAAAGTAAAATAAACATAATAAATAATTGAGGTAAAATGTCAGAAATAAATCTCAGACACAATCTGTAACTGAGTTTGTTTATTTATAAATGTGGCAATTCTGTACATGCTATCATATGAAAATATAAAAAGCTTCTTGGTTTTCCAGTCCGCATATCCCGATGTATTTTCTAATTCAGTGGTTCTTAATCTTTACTGCATCCTGCACCCCTTTGGTTCTCAAATATGTTCTCGCACCCCTTATAAAAATTGTTGAAGTAGGTCACTACAATTAGCTTAAAAACTTGACAATAAATTTTTTGTTGTATATTACAGTAATCGTTAAAAAACGTATAATATTAATAAATACGTAAGTTGGATGAAACAAAGTAGTTGTACTTACGTGCCTTTGCTTAATTTGTGTTTTCGATAATTTACCTTCTAAAAGAATCTGGCATGTCTTGCATCCCCAGAAAGGGCATCTCACACCCCCAGGGGATACATGCACCCCACGTTAAGAACCACTGCTCTAATTCATTTAAAGAGAGTGTCAGTTATTTCCCACTGAAAACTTTATTTCATTCCATAAGCCTCCTTTATCTAGGGCTGGATTAAGGCAGGGGCTTTAGGGTTGCAGCCCAGGGCCCCAGGCTAATGTGGGCCCCAGCAGGACCCACAGTTGGAGAGGGGAATCTGGTGCCGACTGGCGCTGCGGGAGGGGGGAGCAAGGAGCTGGAACTTTGACTGAGGAGGGCACTGGGCTGGTCCTACATGATGCTCAGGGGACAGGGGACAATGGCCCCTGCATTGCCTCTCACCTCCTGTATGACGTGAAGGTCTAGCCTGGTGGGGGATGAGGCTGCCCCATCTGAACTGGGGCTGGGCTGCACGGCTGGAGTGGCAGGTAAGTGGTGTGTATAATTTGAGTTGCCTTAGTAATAGATGGGGAATTGCTATAGTAATAGATGGTGGGTCGCCATATTAATAGATGTAGGCAGAACCAGTCTAGCTGGTTCTCAGTTCTGGTTAGTTCTGTCTGAATAAAGCCATACATTTTGAACTTCTTGTTCTGTGTCTGTTTCTAACATCTTTTTGTATATAAGGACCCTATATAATACTAGGTGCTCTGGACTGGCCCTTTGTAATGGGCGGGAGGCTGAGGAGTCTGGAGAGGCTGTGAGGAGGCTGGAGCCGTCTCATCACTGGCAAAACTCTCTGCCTGGCTGTGAGCTGGATTGGGTCCAGGAGCCAGATTTGGCCCAGGGGGCAGGGCCCTGGACCTGGGCCCCAAACCTATTTTGGGGGCAGTAATACCCCTGCTGTGAGTGCCTGCTCCCTAGCCCAAGGCACAGTGGTAGGAGTGCGGGGGGGGCAAAGGGGGGCACGCTGGCAGGGCCTTCCTCAGAGAAGCAATGTTTCCCCCTCTCTGCTGACATCCTCAGTGGCTGCAATGACCCTGACCCTCCACACCTCCTGCCCCTGTGCTGGGCTCAATGAGGGAGCTATGGACTGGGTAGGGGATGTCAGTGGGGGCGGCTCCACTAAGGAGGGCTCTGCTTGTGCCCTCCCCCAGCTAGCACATGGGGATATCAGGCATGGCCCCCTCCCACCTCTCTCTTGGTAAGCCACTGAATGAGGCCAGGGTGCTGGGGGGGGCACCACTGTGCTGCACAGAGGCTGGGGAGCATGGCCCCACCCAATTCCCCCCATGCTGGAGTGGGAGAGGCGGAGGGGAAAGGCATTTGTGCCCTTCCCCTCAAGCCTCACACCCCCTTCCACATTTAAAGACCCCCCCCCCTTTCCTGGGGCAACTGGAGGGTGGCACTGAGATGGAGGGGGCCTCCAAAATCGAAGAGCCCTGGATCCACAGAAGAGTTAATCTGGCCCTGCCTTTATGCTATCATACAGGAGGATCTGGATGACCTTGTAACCTGGAGTAATAGGAATAAGATGAAATTTAATAGTGGAAAGTGCAAGGTCATGCATTTAGGGACCAGTAAGAACTTCCTATACAAGGTGCTGGTGAGACCTCATCTGAAATACTGTGTGCAGTTCTGGTCCTTCATGTTTAAGAAATGTTAATTCAAACTGGAACAGGTGCAGAGAAGGGCGATAAGGATGACCTGGGGAATGGAGAACCTGCCTTATGAGAGGAGATTCAAAGAGCTTGACTTGTTTAGCCTCACCAAAAGAAGTTTCAGGGGTGATAAGATTGCTCCGTATAAATACATCAGAGGGATAATTACTGGGGAGGGAGAGGAATTATTTAAGTTCAGCACCAATGTGGAAACAAGAACAACTGGATATAAACTGGCCATAGAAAGTTTAGACTTGAAATTAGATGCAGGTTTCTAACTATTAGGGGAGTAAAGTTCTCTAATAGCCTTCCAAGGGGAGCCGTGGGGGCAAAAAATCTAGCTGGCTTCAAAACTGAGCTTGATAAATTTATGAAGGGGATGGTATGATAGGATGGCCTAGTTTAACAGTTGACCAGTCTTTGACTACTGATGGTAGATATGCCAATGGTCTATGATGGGACATTTGATGTGCAGGATTCTGAGTTATTACAGAAAATTCTTTCTTGGTTGTCTGGCTGGTGAGCCTTGGGCAGATTGGCAAAGGCTTTGGGGGTTTTTCACTACCTCTGTAGCATAAGGCATGGCTCACTTGCTGGTGGATTCTCCATATCTTAAAGTCTTTAAGCCATGATTTGAGGACTTTAATAACTCGAATTCCAAAGGGGTAGCCGTGTTAGTCTATCGTAGAAAGACAACAGAGTCCTGTGGCACTTTTAAAGACTAACAGATTTATTTATCGCATGAGCTTTCGTGGGAGAAAATCTTCACAAAAAAGAGAAAATCCATCTACAACACACACTTTGCTTCCCTACAGAGAAAAAAAGACAACAAACTGTCTAAGCTCCAATACACCACAAGGGATAACAACAGCACCTCTAACCCACCCAACAACAGTGTTAATCTTTCATGCTACAGACTTACTCCAGCAGAGGAATCTGTGCTGTCTCGGGGACTTTCTTTTTGCCCCACCACCCACACACATAAGATACAATTCTGCGGTGACCTGGAGAACTACTTTCGCTGTCTCAGACTCAAGGAGTATTTCGCCACCACCAATGTAGAACCTTCAGATACCTTCCTCCCAACACTGCAAGAAAAAGTATTCAACGTGGACTCCTCCTAACGGTTGGAACAACAGACTAGACTTCTATATAGATTGTTTCCGCCACCGGGCAAAGGCTGAAATTGTGGACAAACAACATCACTTACACCATAACCTCAGCCATGCAGAGCGTAATGCCCTCCAGAGCCTCAGAAACAACTCTGACATTATTATTAAGGAGGCTGACAAGGAAGGTGCCATTGTCATCATGAATAAATCGGATTACGATCAGGAGGCTTATAAACAGCTGTCCAATAGAACGTTCTACAAACCACTCCTCTCTGACCCCACTGAGGAATACCAAAAGGAACTACAACACCTACTCAAGAAACTCCCCAAAGCAGCACGAGAACAAATCAAGACAGACACACCGCCAGAACCCCGTCCAGGGATATTCTATCTACTACGAAAATACATAAAAGAGGAAACCCCGGACGCCCCATCATCTCAGGCATTGGCACGCTGACAGCAGGATTGTCTGGCTATGTGGACTCTCTCCTAAGACCCTATGCTATCAACACACCTAGCTATCTGAGAGACACTGGATTTTTCTCAGGAAATCTGTAATCCATTGACCGTCTTCCAGAAAATACCATCCTGGCCACTATGGATGTAGAGGCTCTTTACACTAACATTCCCCACAAGGATGGATTACAAGCTATTAGAAGAACTATCCAGGATGATGACACAGCTAAACTTGTGGCTGACCTCTGTGACTTTGTACTCACCCACAACCATTTCAGATTTGAAGATAATTTATACCTTCAAGTCAGTGGCACTGCTATGGGTACCTGCATGACCCCACAATATGCCAACATCTTTATGGCCGATTTAGAACAACGTTTCCTCACGTCTCATCCCAAAGCACCTCTACTTTACCTACGCTATATTGATGACACCTTCATCATCTGGACCCATGGTAAAGATGCCCTTGAAGATTTCCATAGAGATTTCAACAATTTCCACAACACAATCAAACTTAGCCTGGAATACTCCACACAAGAGATCCACTTTCTGGACACTACAGTGCAAATTAGCGATGGGCACATAAAGACCTCCCTATACCGCAAACCTACTGATCGATATAGTTACCTACATCCCTCAAGCTTTCATCCTCGACACACCACACGATCCATTGTGTACAGTCAAGCCCTAAGATATAACCGCATTTGCTCTGACCCTTTAGACAGAGACAGACACCTTCAGGATCTCTACCAGGCATTCTTAAAACTACAGTACCCACCCGCAGAAGTGAAGAAACAAATTGACAGAGCCAGACGGGTACCCAGAAGTCAACTACTGCAGGAGAAGCCCATGAAAAACAACAACAGAACGCCACTGGTCACCCCCTACAACCCCCAAGCCAGACCTCTTCAACACATCATCAAAGATCTACAGTCTATTTTACAAGATGATCCCTCACTCTCTCAAGCCTTAGGAGACAGACCTCTCCTTGCTTTCAGACAGCCCCCTAACCTTAAAAGGATACTTACCAGCAACTACAGATCACAGAACAGAAACACTAAAGCAGGAACACATCCCTGCAACAGACCACACTGCCAACTTTGCCCTCATATCTACACTGGTGACATCATCACAGGGCCTAATCAAGCCACCTACTCCATCAAAGGCTCGTTCACCTGCTCATCCACCAATGTGATTTATGCCATCATGTGCCGGAAATGCCCCTCTGCCTTATATATTGGACAGACAGGACAGTCTCTGCGCCAAAGAATAAATGGACACAAATCTGACATCAGAAATTGCAACACTACAAAACCAATAGGGGAACACTTCAATCTCCCTGCTCACTCCCTTGACAGCTTGTTAATAGCTGTGTTGAAACAGATGAATAACAAATCACAGCTTCAAAGAGAGACTGCAGAACTCGAACTTATATGCAAATTTGACTCAGTTGTCTTGGGGTTAAACAGGGACTATGGATTTTTCTCGCATTACATCAAGTGATTTGACCTCCCCCTCCTCTATGTGCTGTTCCCCAGTGTTTTGAATCCTAACACCTATTTTGATTTGCTGTTACAGCCTGACCTGATGCTATGTCATACACTCCCCTGCATTTTATTTCCTCCCACTCTGTAACTTTCCTATCTTCAAAGCGTCTGACGAAGTGGGATTTTCTCCCACGAAAGCTC
>ML685884.1:147202-159969 GCA_007922175.1 Pelusios castaneus
AAAGCGTCTGACGAAGTGGGATTTTCTCCCACGAAAGCTCATGCGATAAATAAATCTGTTAGTCTTTAAAAGTGCCACTGGACTCTGTTGTCTTTAATAACTCAGTCATAGGTTAAAGCAACAGTTATCAATCTTATTCATATTGCAACACAGTTGGCAGCGTTCCTCACTGTGCACAACACAGAAGGTGCCCTCCACCAAAGGAAGCCACCACTGCCTCAAGTTTTGGCAGTGCGGGTTTGGCAAAGAGCCCCTGCAACCGAAGTCTGCAACCGCCACCACAATTTTTGGCAGCACAGCACAAGCTCCCACTGCCAAAGACCCCCCATCGCTGGAAGATATCCCTGCAAGGAGGACTGGATTGGGGTGCATGGGGTTCTTTTCTTTGCCTCGTCTAAAAAAAAAGGCCAAAAGCAAGATTATTGCTTAGTCTTTCGCCTTATTTGCTTGACATTCTCCTAACAGGAAGGAAACAAAATCCCCATTTTCTATCTATCTTGGGGGAAAATCCATTTAGAATGAAAACACAAATCAGACCACTTAGGCATCACTGCTGGTAGAGAGGGCAAATGAGGTCCCCTGCTAGGTATGTTGGTGGCTAGAAGGAACCCCAGGCTGGGAAAGTGGGGGGCGTCTCCAGCAGAAAAGGAGGAGACTTTGATGCTCCATGACCAAAGTCCAGCACTGGGGGAGAGGAGTTAGGACAGGGCCTGTTCTTTCCCCTTTACATGTCTCAGTTTAGTTGCCTCAATGGGGACAAGGGTGAATTTGCTCTGACCGCAGCAGGAAGAAAGCTCATCCAATCATTTCCCACCTCATTGCATCACAGGAAGGAAGCTATTTCCTTGCCGCACCTTGAGTGAAGTCTTTCCTAAGGTAGGGGCCTCCCCAATTTGGCCCTGGCAGTGCTTGTCTCCCCCCAGCTGACCTTGGCAGCAACTCTGACAAAGATCTGCCTCCCCCTGGGGGCTTGTGCTCCTGCCAGGAGCAAGGCAGCCAGTGATTCTCCCCAGCACACAGCATCTGACAGGCCAGAAGGAGGAGAGAAAAGCCCTGTTTCCCCATAGCCCCATCACTAGTGTCACTGGGCACAAGCATTCAACACACACTGTGATAGGCCAAAGGCTGGTGACTGTGCTCACAGACTGGGGCCTCTCGGGGGCACAGGAATGCTGACAAAGTGATCTCCCCATAAGATGCTGCGGCCAAAACAGCTAAGGATGCACAGATAGGAACTGTGAAAAAGAGCAAGGAGGTTATTTTCCCTCTGGATCAGGGGTGTTGCTGCCCCAAAAATAGGTTCGAGGCCCAGGCCTGGTCCACTCCTCCGGTGCCCGATCTATCCCGTTGGGGCCCAAACCGGCCGATCAGTGTGGCCCCAAGGGGAGGCCAATACATCTCCCAGGCGGAGGGGGGAGGAACCGATCAACCCCCAGGTCCACAGATGGGGGATGGATCCGGCTCCTACCACTGCTGGCCTGCGTGTGCCCCATGTGACCAGCACCAATGACACCACTGCTCTGGATTTGACCCTGGAGCGGCAGTGCTGGAATCCTGTGTCCAGTTCTGGTGTTCTCAATTCCAGAAGACTAGCTCACAGAGGTGCAAATTTTGCACAAGGATCTGATCAGGTGTGGGGGAGGAGGGCCCTGGCTGGGCTACAGGTGGGGTCCCAGGGCTGACCCTGCTTCGTCCCTGCAGCAGGAGCCAGAGGTTCAGCCGGACCTGGGACGCCCAGTGCAGCTGGTGCATCTGGATGAGGAAAAGACCCTGAACCTGGACGAGGAGGCCCTGAGCCACTGCCTGGAGCAGGGTGGGGTGGGGGACGCCCCTGTCTGCCTGATCTCCATCATCGGGGAGCAGCGCCGGGGCAAATCCTTCCTGATGAATTGCCTGCTGCGCCGGCTCCAGAGCCAGGTTAGTAGAGATAGGAGCCCTAAGGCTACACTCCCTGAAGCACAGGACCCTCCCACTCCATCCAGGTCCATGCCCCTTGCAACACAGACATCACTGACACCAGCAAGGACTCCCACCCCCTCCACAGCAGGCCACACCCACTCTACAGCAAAGGTCCCATCTCCACAGCCAGGGTCCTCCCCCATATCATGCCCAGAATACAGCAACTCAGACCCACCCCCCATCCGTTCCTCCAGTGTCCCATCCCCTGCTCTCTCAGGACCCTGTTCCCTGCTGACCTCCCCTGGCTGCTTCTACAGGATGCTGCAGATGAGTCATGGCTGGGTCGAGAAGATGAAACCCTAGGAGGGTTTGAGTGTCGCACTGGGATGGCGACTGTGACAAAGGGGGTGTGGATGTGGGACCAGCCCCTTTGGGTCCAAGCTCAGGGCAGGAAGGTGAGTTGGGCAGAGGGATGGGGGATGGGTCAGAAGAGGAGGGAAATGAGGGGAAGGGGAGGGCATGGGGGCCAGGGGGTGGAAGGGTTGGAAAGAGGGATTAGAGCAGTAGAGGAAGTGGGAGGGGAATGAGGGACATGGGGGGCAGGAATCTATAAGGAACAGGGACTATGGAGCTCTGGAGCTACCAAAAAACACATTGTGTGGGTTGGAGGTGTGGGAGGCTCACAGCTTGATCCTGCTCCTCCAGGGCCCATCCCCAGCCAGCGTGCCCAGGATAGGACCCTGGGAGCGAGGCAGAAGAGATGCCGGTGCTGGGCAAGGACAAGGGTGGCATTAACGCAGGGTGCATAGAGATGTGACTGGTGGATCTGTCCATGTGTCTGTCCCTGCAGGTGGCCGTGTTCCTGGTGGACACCGAGGGCTCCCTGGACCTGCAGCGCACCATGGAGACCAGCATCAAACTCTCTGTCTTCAGCATCTTGCTCAGCTCCTACTGGGTGGGCATTGGGCTGTGGGGTTGAGGCAAGGGAGTCCATGCTGTGGAGGAAGGGTGATGCTCATCAGGGTGGGTGGGGCAGGGGTGCTGGGGAGGAGGAAGTGGGTGTGGGGTTCAGCAAGAAGAGATGTGCAATGAGGAATGAGCAGGTTTGGCAGGATGTGCCATGCTGTGAGTGAGGGGTGGGAATAAGTATTGTGCTACGGGAGCAGGGCAAGGGCTCTGCGGGGGAGAACTCACCTTTTCTTTTGATTATTTTCCAGATTTTTAACATATCCTGCACGTTTAAACAGACGGAGGCAGATTACTTGGAGGTGGGTGGGACAGGGAATCCATGCAGCTCTACTGACCCTGACGTGGTAGCCACGCCTCTGCCAGGGAGGACCCAGGAGTCCAGGAGGCCTGAGGATTGGGGGGTTGAGTGGTGTAGAGGTTTGGGGGCAGTTATTCATGGCTAGAAAGTCCTGGAGATCTCGCCCCAGGCCAGAGTTTGGGTGCAGTGACCCTGAACATAAATGATCACTAATTAATAAAATATTAGGGATTGTTGTATTTGTATTGATTACCATTATCTGATGGCTGTCATTCATTAGCCTGTTAGCTGTCAGCGGTGAGTTATTAAAGCCAAGCACCAGCTCTGTTGGGGGTCCAGGGCAACTCTCCTAAGTCATCTGAAATGCGCCTCTGGACTCAGTTGGGCAGGAGGGTTGGGGACCCTTGAGGCATCAAATGGTGGGTTTGGGGACCCAGAATCCAAGAGGGTGCAGCAAAAGGTTGACCAAATACAGGTCACCCAAGAAATCAGCATTTCTCAAGCTTGACCAGTTCTTAAAGGCATAAGTGGTGAGTAGATGGGCCATGCTGCCAGGGTTCTTTTTGTTGTTTCTTGTTGGACTCCAATCATTGGCTTACCAAATTACATTTTTTGGCTTTCTGTATCTTCCATGACTGGTTTTCTAGAACCAACTTTTCTGAGTTCAGTTACTGCTTTTACATCTTTGATTACGGGTGTTGACTTAGTATGGTTTGAAGCTATGTTTTCTCTCTTCATTTCATTAATTTTTCCTCTTCAATGATCATTTTTCACTGAACATTGTTCAGGTTTTGTTTAGTTTCAGTGGCATTTATTTCATTCATTTATTTTGCGTCACCAATCTTGATTGGTTACCTTCAGTCACCTTTGTGAGGATCTTCTGTTGAAGATGGAAAAAAATTTCCTTCTCTCTCTCTCTCTCTCTCTCTCTCTGCATCTCAGATGTTCATTCAGGTTGCAAAGGAGATTGGAGAGACCTATAGTCTACCCCCAATTCAGGTGAGTCCTCGCTTCCCATCAACCCCAACGTGTGGATATAATGCTAGTTCCACAACCCACTCCTGTTACCTCACATGATTCTTATTATGCATGGTGTCTATCTCCAGAGCATCTCATAACTCCCACCTTAGACCGGATCTTGTTGTGCCAGGCACTGGACAAACCCAGAACAAACAGACAGTCCCTGTCCCCATTATTTTCCCTCTATGCCCATGTCCCCACCCAGCATGACCCTTTTCTTGTGCCCTCTGTTGCAGCCTCTGGACCTGTTGGTGCGAGATTGGCCCCTTTCCGAAGCCTACGGAGAGGAGGAGGGGCAGAAGTACCTTGGAAACATCATACAGGTAATGATCAGAGCTGAGCACCAAGTGCACTTGTGGAAACAGCCAACTCCAGCTTTGGGGTGGAGCTGAACATCTCCACCACTGTGTGGTTCTGATTTCACACTGGCAGCTGCAAATATCACTTTGACTCTGTCAGGACCTGGCAGCCTCTGGTGAGCAACCCCTGGTTTTGGGAGCCCTGAGGGCAAGCGACACCCGCTGTTACCTACTGCCCCACCCTGGCACTGGGTTCATGAAGAACAGGAGAGGGAGGCCAAGAGGTAAGAGATCCACATCTACTCCCTGTTTCCTCCCAGGCTACTTCTGCAGCCCCCAATACTCCACCTATGTTGCCTCACCCTATCCCTGCCCCCATCTCTCCCTTCCTGCACTGCCTCACCCCCAAAATCCCAGTGCTCAGTTCACCTCCCTTGACTTAGAATCAACTCTAGTGCCTCACTACACAGGACTTCACAAGGTCATGGCATATGTGGGCAGGGTGGGGGGTGTGGGGAGTTGAGGGACATGAGAACTCCCTGCTGGATTACTGGTCTCCTGACAGGGAGGCTGCTGGTTCCCCACTTTCATGTCTTCTGGGCTCCCCCAGCACCTCCCAGTGAAGATGGCTAATCTGCCCCCCTGCCCCGCAGCCTCTCCCTGCCCCCCCTCTTCTCCCCCATATGTCCCCAGGCAGGGAGGCATGGTGAGCTAAACAGCCGTTGCCCAGAGATGGAATACCATTTCTTGTGGCACAAACCAGCCCCAACATCTCCTTTTAATTTGTGTTCTGTCCTGGATGCCTGGGTCCTTTTTCCCCCTGCAGACATGGACGAGGATTTCCAGCAGTTCTTGCGGGACTATGTCACCACCGTGGCACACTCTGCAGGGACACATGTCCGGACCGACCGAGCTGGGCAGGCGCTATCTGGGGCTCAGTTGGCTGAAAGGATCAAGGTGGCAAAATGGGGTCTGCTAAAGGGGAGAGGGGGCTGGATGGGAGACAGCAAAAGAGGCTGCAGGGAGGGGGTGGGGATTCTGCAGGGGGCTGGGTCCCATGGGGTAGAAAGCAGGCAGAGATTCCAGAAGGGGGTGCTGTGCTGCAGGGAGGGTAGCTGGGGGGGGCATGGGGCAGGAAGGGATGGGGGGCCATTAGACGATGCTGTGGGGCAGGGAGCAGGTGCGGGACTTGCTAAGGGGCAGCCTAAGCCATCCCTGACACCAATTGCACCCTGACTCTTCTACCCCACAGGGTGTATCCTGCTATTTGAAGACCAAATGCTATGACTTCTCCTCCCCTGTGAAGGTACCAGATCACTGCTCACCCACCTCTCAATTCCCAGTCTGGATTTTGGGGGTGGTGACTGGTTCTATTGACCTCTGACTCCAGGTCCTCCTGCCATGGGCCAATTGCACTGGGCCAGGAGGGGTACCCCAATAACCCCTCAAATCTCTTAGTCAGGGATCCCACCCCCAGCCCCTGAGCAATTAGGGAACCCCATGGAGCCCTGCCAGAGAACCAGCATCCTCAAGTGGTGTTAAGGCAGTGTGACCATAGCTGTGGAACCATTCAGAGGGGCTCCACTCCAACTACGGGGGAAAGTGAGGGGGTGGGGGGCCATTGGGGAAGTGAGTGCCAAGTCCTGGAGGAATGCAGAAGGGTGGGGAATGAGTTGTCCCAGTTCAGAGATGGCGCAATCTTCACCCCACCCTGCTCTCCTCCCCCATAGATGGCCGAGTCGCTGGCAGCGATGAAAGAGGAGGCAAACAGGAAAGCAGTAGAAGCTGCCACAAGGGAATATGAACAATTTGTGAACCAGGAGGTGAGTGCAGAGGGGCTGTGCTTCAGAAGTAAGGTGCACCAGCAGAGCTGGGGGACAGGGCTGGGACAGCGTGGGCCACGGGTGTGAGGAATGGTGGCCCCTGTGACTAGGTAAGGCTGGTGTCCATACTAAATGGCCAATCTTGCCCCCTCCTCCCCTTTCCCCACTGGCAGGACCATGGCCACCAGGATGTAAATGTGGAGCCTGAAGAGATGCAAGGACGCCTAGAGGTGAAATGCCAGAAACTGGTGCAGCGTTGCCATGAGGAGCTGCTGGGCGAGGACCCCCAGAGACAGGCTGCCCTGGAGAAGCTGGAGAAGGAGCTGGCCAGGCAGATGGATCAATTTCTGTCAGCCTACCAGCAGCGCTATAAAGTGAGGAACACTGCGTAGTTGGGCCTATCTGTCAGAGAGAGAGGGGCAGGGGCAGGGAGGCGGCTTGGCTGTGATGGGAATGGGTGTCAGGGCCAGCATCAGGGTGGCTGTGGCTGCAGCTCCAGTGATATGGTTGGAAGTTGGCCCAAAACATCATAAGCAAGAACAACCCAGAAATGGGGGTTGAGGGGGAGGTTGGGGTCAGGTGTTCAGATCAGGATTCCCTGTGGCAGGGGGGTGCCATAGTGAGATGGATCCATCACTACCACCTGGGCAAGAGTCTGTCCAGACCCTTGGACCTGGTAGGTAGGTTGGATGGATAGATTTCAAAAGAATCCAGAAATTGAAACAGCTGTAAATTGATCACCAAGATCAGAACCAGCCCTCACCCCATCAACATCAGTCCATAAATAACCCAGCCATGGATCCTATGCTATAACACAGCCCCTCCATCCCTCAGTCATACATTTCATTTGGAAAAATATTCAAAAACTGAGGGAAAATAGATCTGCATATTTGGGGGGTTTGCATGAGCTCTCTTCAGAAGGGCCAAGTCAAGACTCCCAGGATGTGAGGCATTCCGTCCGTCAGGTTCTCTTGGCTGGTTTCTATGAGATCCCTCAGCTGGAGCTCCTGGGCTCTGAACTTCCTGAGTCCCAGCGGACAGGACAGCCTTCTGGATCCTCCTCTCCCTACAGATGAAAATGAAGGCGTCACCACCCAACTGCCCCTTGGCCTCCTCTCGATCTCTTTTACCAAGATTTACACCTTTAGCTCTCACCTCCCAGGGGAGGGATTTCCCCAGCTGTCCAATCACAGTACAGAAATAGTCACAATCCCCAGCTTTGATTGCTCCTTGGGCCAGGCCAGGGCCTGGGCCCTGCTCGACTCACCACCAGGAGCCGAGATCCATGTATGAATATAGAACAAACAGCCGCCTTCTCCAAACACTGGCTTGTTTCATATCCATGGAGGGTCCCAAAGCCTGACAAGTGAAGAGATCTCACCCACCTTCTGCTCACGCCCTCTGTCCCACCTAATGCTTTGAGGGGCATCACTTATCTAGGCCATCCAGTGGTGGAGCATATGTCATACACCATGGTGTAGGTGTGTAACGTAGTTTAGGAGAACAGCAGGGCACAATGTGGTCATGACTGTGAGACAGTTAGGAGGGACTCTCACAACTCTGTTGAATGTGAGCAGATGGGGGGCAATAAGGATGTGAGTGCAGGGTTCTGAAAGAATGGAGAGAAGCTGGTGAATGGGGCTGGAGTAGTTCCCAATTCAGAGATGATCCTGTAATGACCCCCCACCCTGTCCCCTCTTCCCCAATAGGAGGCAGTGATGAGAGAGGCAAACAAGAGAGCAGTAGACATGGCCAGCAGAGATTATGAACAATTTGTACAGGAGCTGGTGAGTGCAGAGGAGTTCTGAACTGGGGCTGACGGGGACTGGCTGTACTGGGAGGGGACCAGGGTTTGGATAGCATGTGGCTGTGGGTGTGAGGGCTACTGCCCTCTGTGGCTGGGTGAGGCTGTTGTCCATACCAAATACCCAGTCTTCCTCCTCCTGGCAGGATCATGGCCATCAGGAAATGATTCCCTGCCTGAAGATGAAGCCCAAGGAGATGCAGAGACAACTTGAGAGGAAACACCAAGGGCTGCAGCACCGCTGCAGTGGGGAGCTGCAGGGCGAGGACCCTGACAAACAGGCTGACCTGGAGAAACTGGAGCAGGAGCTCACCAGGCAGAGGGAGCAGTTCCTGACGGCCTACGTGCAGCGCTATAAAGTGAGGAAGGCCGTGCAGTTGGGGCTGTGGATCAGGGAGTGTCAGGGCTGGAATAAGGGTGGGTGTGCCTGCGGCTGCGACTGCGGTGGAGAAGTGATGGTCAATGGGTTTGAGACAAGCAGCTTCCCTCTGATTGGTGGGTGGGAAGCAAAGGGCGGAGGGTTGGCTTGATTTGTACAGAAATCAGCCCACCCTGACAAGCACCAACAATCCAGAACAGAGGGCTTAGGGAGAGGCTGGGGTCCAGTCTGCAAATCAGGAGCCCCTACTGCAGGGGGAGACACAGTGAGATGGTTCCATTCCCTCCACTTGAGCAAGAGTCTGTCCCAGCCTCCAAACTGGGAGCAAGGGATGGATGGATGGGTGGATGGATAGATAAATAGATAGATTTCAAAAGTACTCAGATATTGGTCAATTTACAGCTGCTTTACCGAGATCAGAACCAGCCATTACCCCATCGACATCATTCAATAAATAACCAGCCTGGATCCTGTGCTGCATCCCGACCACTCCATTTCCCTCTCACGCGTTTCATTTGGTTCCATCTTCAGAAACTGAGATAGATCTCTGTATTTGGGGTTTTCCATGAGCTATATCAGGAAGTGCCAAGACAAGTCTTCCAGGGTGTGAGGCATTATGTATTTCATGCTCCCTGGGCTACTTTCCAGGAGATCCCTCAGCCTGAGCTTCTGGGCTCTGAATTTCCAGAGTCCCAGCTTGGACAGGACAGCCTTCATGATTCCTCTTCTCCCTGCATACGGGGACAAAGGCATCATCACCCGTTAGGGTGTCACAGGTTGGAGCCAGCTACCGCTGGCCTCCTCTCAGTCTCTTTTCCCAACGTTTAGGGCTTGAGCCATCATCTCTTTGGTGTGGGACTTCACCAGGCTCCCACCCATAGACCAGGAAATAGCTACTGGCCCCAGGTGTGATTCCTTCTGGGGTCTGGTCTGGTCTGAGCCCTGCTGTACACACTCCCAGGAACCAAGACCGGTGTGTGAATACATGACAGACATCCGCCTTCTCCAAATGCTGCTCATTTAACCTCAATGGAGGGGATCAAAGTCCAAGAAGCAAAGGGATCTCTCCACCAACTGCTCATATCCTCTGTCCCACATAACATTTAGGGAGACATCATTTATCCAGACCCCAAGGGTGGGGCAGGTATTGCACACTGAGATGTATGCAGGTGATCTAGTGTGGGAGCAGGAGGTGGAAACGGTGTGTCCATGGCTGCAGAGTAATTAGGACAGGCTGCCTCAACTGTGGGAGGATTGGGGTGGTGGAATGGGAATGTGGGTGCAGGGTTGTGGAGTGGGGAGAAGGTGGAGAATAGGGTTGGGGGGTTCCCAGATCAGAGATGGTCCGGTAGCCACCCATCACCCTGTCTCGTCTTCCCCCACAGATGTCTAAAACAACGATGAAAGAGGCAAACAGGAGAGTGATAGACACCGCCAGAAGGGAATATGAACACTTTGTGCAGGAGCAGGTGAGATCAGGGGAGCAATAGGTTGGAAGTGAGGGGCACTGGCAGAGCTGGGGTAGAGGATTGGGAAAGCAGGGGGCTGCAGGTGTGAAGTGCAGTGCCTTCTGTGGCTGGGTAAGGCTGGTGCCCATCCCTAATGCCAATCTCGCCCCCCGCGGCAGGACTGTGATCATCGGGACATGATCTTCCGGGGGGTGAAGCCTGAGGAGATGCAGCGACGCTTGGAGGAGAAATGCTGGGAGCTGCTGCAGCGCTGCAAGGGGGAGCTGCAGGGTGATGACCCCCACAAACAGGCTGCTCAGGAGGAGCTGAAGCAGGAGCTGGTCAGGCAGACAGATCGGTTCCTGCCACCCTACAGTCATCGCTATATGGTGAGGAGAGCTAAGCAATTGAACCTATATATGGTATAGAGAGGGCAGGGGGCTTCCTTGTTGTCATGAACATAGGTGTCAGGCTGGAATCAGGATGAGTGTGGCTGAGACTTTGGCAACAGTGAAGAGATGGTGCTTGTTGAGGCTGGTCCTTGGTCTTTAGACTTATTGGTGTGTGGGAAGCAGAGTGGGGGCTTGATTTGGATGCAAGGTGCCACAGAACCTGACAAGCACCAACGACCCACTATAGGGAGATTAGGGGGAAGCCAGGTTCAGGTGTTTGGATCAGAAGCCCCTGCTGCAGGGGTGACATAGTGAGAGTGATTTTCCTCTCCTGGAATCTGGGCTGGTCTATTGCTGTTCCTCCCTGATCGCCTACTTCTGGACCCCGATTAACCCAGCTTTACAAGGTGCACCCTCACTCTTAGGTCAGCCCACACCAGCCTCCTGAGTGCAATAAGTTCCTGGCAGTGGATGTGCGCTCACTAGCCACTCAGGGTATGGTCCCCTAGCAAGTCCTCTGACCCCCCAGATGGGAATTTCCATCCTGCAGCGATCAGACCCCTTCCCTGATCACTGCAGGCTCATTTACTCTGGTCCATCAGTTTAACAAAGAAACTGATATGCATCACTTTTGATCCAAGTTAGGTGTTCACACTTTCACTCCCTTTCCAGGATCCACACTGCTTTAGATAAAACAAATGTTAATTTGTTGATTAAAACACACTTTTAAGTGCGTATATAGCAAACTACTGCACAATCAATTAATCAATAAGTCAAGGAGTTTATCATTACCAAATAAAAGAAAATAGGCATTCTAAGCTAATGTTCACTGTTGTAGCCCATTTATAGTTTACCCACATCCCTTGGTCATTGATGGTTTTCCCTCCAGATCTTCCTTACCATGTGGGTAGTTACAGATCTTGGAAGTTTCTTCAAGATGGAGATCAAAGCAGAAAAACTTCTGACATGTTTAAAGTGTCTTTTTTTCCCTCACAAAAATCCTGCCCTCCTCCTTGTGGCCAGGTGATTCACTTCGCTGAGAAAGGGCAGCTGATCTTCCCCATCCAGCCAAGGTGCTACAGACATTTAGTTAGTCCATTTTTGTGTGTATTTTTTCTGATCTATGTTGGCAGCCCCGATTACTTGCTCCTACTTGAGCCATGTGAAATACATGGGGACATGTTTCATATTTGCACACATGTGGTATTGCAGGAAACATGCTAACATAACAGTAATGTAGAACATGCCATGAACATTAAAAAAGTACCGCACATGACTTATTACGCCATTACATGGCAAGGGTGGACAAGAAAGATATACAGATAACAACACAGAGGCATTAGGACTGCAGCATGTCAGAGTGAGAAGGACCCATCACTCCCATCTGGGCAAAAGTCTGTCCCAGCCCTCGGCCCTGGGAAGCTTTGAAGGCAGGTGATAAAGAGAAAGAGTGATGTTCCCATCCTGAAATCTGGATTGGTGTGCAGCTGTGCCACCCCAAGTCTCCATTCCTAGGCCTCGACTTACCCCACTTTGTTCTGTGAACACCCCTCCTGGATTAGTTCATGCTCAGCTTCCTGCATGTAGAGGGGCTCTTCAGTGCCACTCAGGGTATAGACACCCAGCAAACACCCCCAGACCCATATGCAACCCTGGGAACTGCCATTTTTCAGGGGTTAGTGCTGCCCACTACACCTTGCAGGTCATTTACACTTATCGATCAGTTTATCAAAGCAATTGATATACACCACTCTGTCACTCCAAGTGAGGTCTCTGCACACACCCAATGCACATCCCTGTGGGTAGGTTCTCACTCTTTGGGTTTGCTTTAAAAATGGATTCTAGGGAGCATCCAGAATCAAAGGTGCCTCTTTCTTTTAACAAGTTTCTTTGAAACGCCCTGTGGTCAGGTGATTGGCCTTGTCCAGAAATGGGAATGAATTTTCCATCTTGAGCCAAGATGTTCAAAGGTGCTTAGGACAATCCATTGTTCCTGTATGCATGCCTCCGCTGGGTGTAAAAATACAGCTTTAGGTTGTAAGAACATTAAAGCCATGTGAGACACAAATTTGGGGATATGACCTAGCAGTGTTTCCTATCTATCTATCTATGACATTGCAGGAAAAATGCTACCCTAACAATAATATTCAAATTCCAAAGGGGTAGCCGTGTTAGTCTATTGTAGAAAGACAACAGAGTCCTGTGGCACTTTTAAAGACTAACAGATTTATTTATCGCATGAGCTTTCGTGGGAGAAAATCATGACTTGAGAATTCCGAAAACAAGTTCCATGACATACTTTGTATCAGACAATACACAGGTACACTGTAAGAGCAAACATGAACGAGACACAAATCACTCCATAAGGGTGTATGTCAGGTGCAGCATGAGATAGATAGATAGATAGATAGATAGATAGATAGATAGATAGATAGA
>ML685884.1:159979-194342 GCA_007922175.1 Pelusios castaneus
ATAGATAGATAGATAGATAGATAGATAGATAGATAGATAGATAGATATGGGGGGGGGTCAGAGAGAGAGAGAGATTTCCAAAGAACCCAGAGATTAATTGATTCATAGCCGGGTCACCGAGAGCGGAACCAACCTTGACCCCATTGACGTGAGTGATTAAATAACCATCCCTCAGTTGCTAGTTTCCTGTAGCACTTTAAACACTAACAAATGTATTTTTTGTGTAAGTTTTTGTGGGCAAAGTCCCACGTCATCAGACGTGAGAGTGGAGAAAACACATTGGAAAAAAAACATAGTATGGGAGTGAAAGATAAATCCTGTGATTACATTTCACTGCATTGGGTCAGATTAAATCAAATCAAACCAAACAAGTGGTAAAGATTCAAACACAACATGTCAGAATGTGGTGAGCTTGAGAGAGGTGAGAATCACTGTTAGTGATGAAAAACAAAGGAGGAGTCCTATGGTCCATTTAATAGATTTTACATAAGGTTTCTCAGGAAGTTGCCAGGACAGGTCTCCCAGACTATGTCTACACTGGCAAGTTAGTTCAAATTAAGGAAGCTTAATTCGAACTAGCTAAAGCCATGGCTACACTAGGCTTTCATTAGTTCGAATTAAGGACTTCCTTAATTCGAACTAATAAATTTAAGTATGCTATTCGAAGTAAGGGTTAATTCGAACTAGTTAGTTCAGATTTACCAATGTGGCTTTGTTAGTTTGAACTAATTGCTTAGTTTGAACAAACCTGCCCATTGAATTCAATGCAAATCGCTAATTCGAACTAAGCAAGTGCCATGAATGGCACTTGCTTAGTTTGAACTAAATTTTGCTAGTTTGAATTAAGTTAATTCGAACTAACTAAAATTAGTTCGAATTAGTTAGTTCGATTAACTAATTCGAACTAATTTTAGTAAGTGTAGACATACCAGGGCGTGAGGTGTCCTGTCCTTCAGGCTATCCTGGCCAATTTCCAGCAGATCCCTCAGCCTGGGCTTCTGGGCTCTGAACTTCCTGGGCATCTCCTCCCACTGCAGTCATAAAGGAAGGTGTCACCAGCCAGGATGGTGTCACAGCTTGGAGCTGGCTTCCCCCTGGCCTCCTCTCGGCCTCTTTTCCCAACATTTAGGCCTCGAGCCATCACTTCCCTCTGGTGGGATCTCCCCAGGTGCCCACTCACAGAACAGGGAAATAGCCACAGTCCCCAGTTGTGATTCCTTCTGGGGCCCGGCCTGGGCCTGAGCCTTGCAGTCATGGCCAGGAGCCAAGATCAGTGTGTGAACATGGAACAGACACCTACTTTCTCCAAAGTCCAACTCCTTTCATCTCAACGGAGGGGCCCAAAGCCTGGGAAGTGAAGGGATCTCACCCCCCAGCCGCTCACACCCTCTGTCCCAGCTAATGCTTAGAGAGATGTCATTTATCCAGACCCTCACTGGTGGGGCAGGTGTCACAAACTGAGATTTGTGCATGTGACCTAGAGTCAGAGCAGGGGTGGGGAGTGGCAATCTGGCCATGACTCTGGGGCAATGGGGACGTGAGCGCAGGGTGCTGGAGAAATGGGGAGAAGATGGTGAATGGAGTTGTGGGTTCCAAATACAGAGATGGCCCTGTAGCCACCACCCCTAACCTTGCCCCCTCTTCCTCCACAGGAGACAATGGTGAGAGAAGCAAATTGCAGAGCAGTAGACGCTGCCAGGAAGGAATATGAACAATTTGTACAGGAGCTGGTGAGTGCAGAGAAGTTCTGGGCTGAGACTGAGAGGTACCAGCAGAGCTGAGGGGACAGGGCTGGACCAGCAGGGAGCTGTGTATTGGGGCTGACGGGCACTGGCAGAGCTGGGGGGGCAGGGCTGAGTTAGCAGGGGGTTGTGGTTGTGAGGAGTGGTGCCCATGGCTGGTTAAGGCTGGTGCCTGTCCCTAATGGCCAATCTTACCCCCTCTGGGCAGGACCATAAACACCAGGACATAATCCCCTGCCTGCGGGTAAAGCCTAAGGAGATGAAGCGATGCCTGGAAAGGAAATGCCAGGAGCTTCTGCAGCGCTGCCAGGAGGAGCTGTGGGGCGAGGACCACCACAAACAGGCTGCCTTGGAGGAGCTGGAGCAGAAGCTGGCCAGGCAAAAGGACCAATTCCTGCTGGCCTCTGTGGAGCGCTTTGAAGTGAGGAATGCTGCACGGTTGGGCGTGTGTATCTTGGGAGAATGGGGCATGAGTCTCGGGGTCAGGTGGCTGTGGCTTCTGTGGCAGTGTGGAAGCAATGGTCCTCAGGTTTGTGACAGGCAATTTCAGTCTGATTGGTGGGTGTGAAGCAGAGCGGGGGCTTGATTTGGAAGGAAGGTGGCCCAGAACATGACATGCACCAACAACCCAAAACAGGGGGTATATGGGGAGGCTGGGGTCAGGAGATCGGAGCGGAAGCCCTTACTACAGTGGGGGACATAGTGAGATGTATTCATCAGCCTCACCTGGGCAAGTGTCTGTCCCAACCCTCGGTCCTGGGAGCCCCTGTAGGCAGGAGACAGACAGACAGAGAATATAGGTGAATAGGGTTGGGGGCTTCCCATTTCAGAGATGGTCCTGTAACCGGCCCCATCCTGTCCCTCTTCCCCCACAGATGGCTGAAACAGCAGTGAGAAAGACAAACAGTAGAGCAATAGAAACTGCCACGAGGAAATATGAACAATTTGTGCAAGAGCAGGTGAGATCGGGGAGCAATGGGTTGGAAGTGAGGGGCACCAACAGAGCTGGGGGGCAAGGCTGAGGTTTCAGGGGTGGCACGTGTGAGGTGGCAGCGCCCATAGCGGCTGGGTAGTCTGCTGCCATTGCCAATGGACAATTTCATTACCTCCTTGTAGGACTGTGAACACCAGGACATGATCCCCTGCCTGTGGGTGAAGCCTGAGGAGATGCAGCGACGCCTGGAGAGGAAATGCCACGAGCTGCTGCAGTGCTGCCAGGGGGAGCTGTGGGGCGAGAAGCTCCACAAACAGGCTGCCCTGGAGGAGCTGGAGCAGAAGCTGACCAGGCAAATGTACTGGTTCCTGCCAGCCTACAAGAAGCGCTATGAGGTGAAGAAGCTGGAGCAGCAGGTGGCCTGGCAGGCGGGGACAGGTGTTCCTTCCGGCTTAAGGGCAGCTCTTTGAAGAGAATGGGGTCACATGATTGGACCTGAGGCGCAGGGAGGGGGTGGCTGTGGTTGTGGCTGTGGTGGGGTGGCCACCAGGTTGGAGCAGGGGGACTCAGCCTGATTGTGGGGTTTTCAGCATGGTCAAGGCATGGCTAGGAGGGAAGGCAGCCCAGAACCCCACTGGCACCAACACCGCAGTGGTATGAGGGGTTGGTGGGGCCAGGTATTCAAATCAGGAGCCCCTGCTGCACAGGGGAGACATAGTGGGAAGGATCTATCACCCAACCACGCAGAAGAGTCTGTCCCAGCCCACGGCATGGAGAACCTCTGTAGGCAGTGGCTATATGGGTAGATAGAATTACCAGCTTGAAACTAGATTTCAAAAAGACCCAGAAATTGATTTATTTACAGCTGGGTCCCTGAGATCACAACCAGCCCTGATCCCATGGAGGTCGGTCAATAAATAACCTGCCCTAGATCCTGGGCTTCCACCCAGCCCCTCCGTCCTTCAGTTGTGGGTTTCATTTGGTTTCATTTTCAGAAACTGGGAGGAAATAGATTTTGCATCACCAGGGGCCCAGCTGTATGGCACAGCAGTTAGGACAGCTGCCAGGGGTCACTAGTTCAAATCCCAGTAAGGACCTGCAAAGCAGTCTTCCCAGAGGACTCCTCTTTCTGAACTAACAGGGACTCGCTCACAGGGGCTGTGCTCTCTATAGGTGCATCTACACTTGTAAATTAACAGAGGGGTAGCGGTGTTAGTCTGTTGTACAGCAAAACCTAACGAGAGTCCTGTGGCACCTTATAGACTAACAGATTTTCTTCGGCATAAGATTTCGTGGACTATAACCCACTTCGTCAGTTGCATCTGACGAAGTAGGTTATAGTCCATGAAAGTTTATGCTGAAGAAAATCTGTTAGTCTATAAGGTGCCACAGGACTCTCGTTGTTTTTTACTTGTAAATTAAGTTGACTTAAGCCAGTTTCTTATCCACCTTTCTATTTTTATTTTAATCCCCATCTTTTCCAATTTAACGAATAATTCCCCATGTGGAACCACATCAAATGCCTTACTGAAATCTAGGTAAACTAGATCCACTTCATTCCCTTTGTCTAAGAAATCTGGACTGATGTATAACTGTGTCACCCTGATCCCTCATTCCTGGGCCCAGACTTACCCTGCTTTTCTGTGTGAACACACACTCCTGAGTCAGCTCACATCCAGCCTCCTGCACGTGTTAGGTCCCTGAGATAGTGAAGGAGCGCTCTGTCCAGCCACTCATGGAATAGGGACCTCCAGTCCCAGATGCAACCCCAGAACTACCTTCTTTTAGGGTTCAGTGCACTGTGCAAGCTCTTACATTTTTCCATCAGTTTATCAAAGAAACTGATATACACCAGCTCTGTCTCAAAGTCAGGTCTCTGCACTCACTCAATCCATATGTACTGATAAAGCAAATAAATAAGTTTATTGATTACAGCAAGATGTTAAGTGATTATAAATCAGATTAACCTGAATGAAGGATTTGATCATAATTAACTAAGACAAATAGCATCCTAAACTAAACTCAGCACTTCATCTAGAACACAGACAGATGACAGGGTGGGGGTGGCTAGCTTCTAGACGCATCTCAGCCAGCCACCCCCCACCCTGTCATCTGTCTATGTTTTAGATGTTGCACTATAGCAGATTCCAAAGGAGAGCTCCAATTGAAAACGATGCCTCTGCCTTTAACATGTTTCCTTGACACCCCCTGAGGTCAGGTAATTGGCCATGTTCAGCAATGGGCATGATTTCCTCCACTTGAGTTGGCTCAGGCCAGTCCATGGTTCCTGTATGCATGCCTTTGTATGGAATGAACCCTCAGCTCTGTGTTGTCTACATCTGTTCAAGCCATGTGAGAGACACAGCTGGGGACATGACATGGCAGAGTTTCATGCCTGTACCTATGTGACATTGCAGGTAACATGCACCATACCAATAATGTTCAGTATGTCAAGGACGTCCCAAAAATACCTGACACAACATACTTTGCATCAGACAATACACACTTACACTATACAGGTGAACATGAATGATACAGAAATGACACTCTGTGTACCTGGGGTACAGCATCTCACATTAATATCCAACCTAGACCTCCCCCACTGCAACCTGAAACCATGCTTCTCATTCTGTCATCTGCCACTGAGAACAGCCTAACTCCATCCTCCATGGAACCCCCCTTCAGGGAGGTGACGGCTACTATCAAATCCCCCCTCACTCTATGCTTCTGCAGGCTAAAGAAACTTCATTCCTTGTCCTCTCCTCATAAGTCATGTGCTCCAGCCCCCCCCCCCTCATCCTTTCTGTTGACCTCCACTGGGCTGTCTCCCGTTTGTCCACATCCTTCCTGTAGTGGGTGTCCCAAAACTCAACACAAGATTCCAAATGAATCTCACCGACACTGAATAGAGGGGAATAATCATTTCCCTTGATCTGCTAGCAATACTCCTACTAATGAAGCCCAATATGTTGTTACCCTTCTTGGCAAGAAGGGCGCACTATTGATTCATATCCAGCTTCTTGTCCACTGTAACCCCCAGGTCCTTTTCTGCAGAACCGCTGCCTAGCCAGTCCGTCCCAGGCTGTAGGTGTGCAATTAGGGAGGGGCATTCCCTTATTTTGTCATGCTTGGGATGATTGCAGATGTATCTGAAACCTCTTAGATTAGACATCCTATGATACATAGTAATTTTTTGGACTAAAACAGAACCCAGTAGCCCTGGCTCCTATCCCCACACCTTACTCAAACCCGCTAGATTCTACTATGCTCCCCAAGTCTTCGGTAGACTCAAGCATTCAAAGGCAGAATTGCTCACTAGACCAGGGCTTGGGACATTGGGGTTTCTTCGTAGCTCTGCTATTGATTCATTGTGTCACCCAGGCCAAATCATTTTCTCTCCCTGTTCCTCTGGTTCCCCTCCCACTCTTTAGCTGCCATTTCTACTTATAGGAGCCCTTCAGGAGAGTGGCTGCTCCTCACTGAGTATCCATCTGGCATGATGGGGGCCCATTCTAGGTCAGGGTGGTGGGGTTTGTGCAACACACAGTACCACAGTCCCTGATCTAGGTCCAGAAGAAGGGTCAGTGACATGCATGGCCTTGGCATTGCTGGCACTGGGCACAGCGGGCATGAGACCTGAGTTCCAGAGCCAGAGCCCTGAGTCCCATGGTCAGCACAGGCTCAGAGAGCCTGCGACTGCCCTGAGTTCCCTCTATCCGGCCTCAACCCCAGCCGGCAAGCTGGGGCCCCATCACTAGCAGCGGCACACAGCAGGATCCAACCACGACATTGGCTGGGGACCTGGGCCGGGCCACCTGCAGCGGCAGAATCTGGCTCTGACCCCAGCCAGGGATCTGGGGCTGCTGGATCTGGTCCCAGCGGCCAGGGGCCATTGCCAGCAGCAGGAGCCGGATTCAGCCCCGGGCCCGGCAGCAGGCACCAGATCAGGCCTGGGGCCAGTGCTGCGGAGGGGTAGGGGTGTGACAGGGGGCATGATTTAGGACAGGAGGCTGGTCCAGGGCTGTGCCCCAAATCTTGTTTTGGGGCAGCAATGCCCCTGGTACCTGGCACAAGGGAGTGCCAGTCTTGGTCAGGGCTCACATATAAAGTCACGATGCTCAGAGGAGACTCAATGGCCCTTCTGCTCTTCCCCCAGATTTATGAGACCAGCCGAGGGGAGAAAGCTGACAAGAATAGTCGAAGGTACAAAGCGTCATGGGGTAAGTGAAGACAACTTGTCAGAGGCCCAGCCTTTCACCCTGTACAGAGCCAGCCAAAGGGTCCCAGACGAGCCTGTGGGGGAGTAGGGGAAAGAATGGAGGACTGGGGGGAAAAGTGGGGAAACTTGGGCATGTGAAAGGGAGGAGCTAAAGGGGACAGAAGCCAGGTCTTGGCCCCCCCACAACAGGAGGTCACAGCTCTCCTACTCTTGAAGAGGTTGTCATGAAGTGAAAATATCCTTGGGGTTCGTTGGAGTGCTCTGTGCGTGCCCCAGTTTCCCCCACGTTACTCACATATTTCAATGACCGAACCCGGATGTGTGATCATTGCAGAGACCACTAGGGGAACGATTGCCCTTCCCCATGTGTAGGCAAATCTGGTCAGGAGTCCCCACTTCAGCCCAAACAGTTGTAACAGGGCTAGGGCAGATGAAGACCAAGAGGAGTGGTCACTAGCCCAGGAAGGAGAGAAAGGACTGGGGAGGGGCTACAGGACAGGTCTGGGAGAGAAAGTTAGTCCCTGTGAAGGGCCATGGAGGAGGGAGCCCCAAGAATGGGGCCCAGATGGTCACTGGTGTAACGATTAAGCAACTAGCAAAGTCTTTCCATGCTGTGATCCTGAGAATTAACAAACCCTTTTCACTCCCACACTGGCTGGGAATCACTTCTGATTGCAAGGCGGGTGCCTGGCCCTTAGGGCATGGAGGAACTCTCCAGGACCCCTCCGGGGAGGGGTGGGGGGCCCCAAGCAAGGAGCCAACCCTCTGAGGCTAGAACCAGGAGTTGGCTGCACTGGTGTGTCGAGACCTGAGGTGGCCAACTCCACAGCTCCAGAATCCTGACTGGCTGTGTAAAGAGGGGACCACGTTCACAGTTTCTGTGAGACTCCGTCATAGAGATGCAGGGGGAAATCAGGGGGTTAGGATCGTCGAGGTCTCCTGTGGGCCAGCACTTGCTCCTGAGGTTACTGGAGGGGGAGGGGCAAATTAGAGGGAGTCCAGGGAAGAGCCAAAAACTGAGCAGAGATTTAGAAACCCCCAACGTATGAGAGAAGGGTAAGAAAATAGGCACCTTTCGTCAAGAGAAGAGATGCCTGAGGAGGGAGCGTGGTAGCAGTCTCCAAACAGAGGAGGACAGGGATCAATTGTTCTCCATCCATGGGAGGCAGGACAAGCAGGGCTTAACATGCAGCCAGGGTGATTTCAGTTCAGAGTTAGGGAAAAGTTTCAAGGCCATCTCCACTACAAAGTTCTGTCAGCAGACAGCCACTTAGCTGATGTCCACACTGCTATCATTTTGTCTGTTGAGAGCATCCTCAACAGGACCACTTCCACTGACCTAAGTGGCAGTTTGGAGGAGCTGAGAAACAATCTCTCAGCTCACTCTAGGGAGCCCAGGGGCTCCTGGCTGCATCCCCCACCCAGCCACTCAGGGCTTGCCAGGGTCCCTGGCAGGAGGTCGATAGTGACGGGGGGCAGCTGCCCAGGGTCCAGTTCCTTGCAGCAGGAGGGCTTCAGATGCTAGGACTCACCCACTCACTGCAGAGGGGGGGCAGCCACTGGGACTTGTCAGGGTTCCGGTGGCAGCTCAGTGCAGCCTCTCAGGGCTTGCCCCCTGGTGGGTGTCCCCCAACACCACTGGCGATGGGTGAGTCCCAGCAGCTGAAGCTCTGCTGCCGCCATGGACCTGCTCAAGCCCCAGGTGGCTGCTCCCTGCAGTCACCTGGGTCCGGGACCCCAGCCCGCTGCCCACCCGAGATGGCTGGGTTGTGTGTGGGAGGACAGGGGTAGCCAGAAACCTGTTGCTCCCTAGAGGGAGCTCAGAGATTGCTCGCTCCGCTCCTCCACACTACCATTTAGCTCGATGGAAGTGATCCTGGTGGTCCTCCACGGACCAAATGATGGCTGTGTGAATGTCAGCTACCTCTGTTATTATTTTGTGACTGTCTTCTGGCAAAAGTCACTGGCAAAACATTGCAGTGTAGGCATAGCCTAACTCTTAGGGCGGTTTAGCATTGGACCAGGGTCCCAAGGGAGGTGCTGGGATCCCTATCACCAGAGGTTTTTCAAGATCAAGCTGGAGAAATACCTGGCAGGGCTGGTCTCAGGGAACTTGGCCCTGTCTCCATGCAGGGAACTGGACTAGGTCCCTCCCAGCCTAACATGTCTCAGTTCTGTGCTGCGTAACCGGGATCTTTCAGTGGGCACAGCCAGGATGGTGCAGCAGTTTATACACCCCACTCCCTGTAACAATGCACCCCTTAGCCCCACCTGGGGCATTGGAGCCAGCCTTGACTGTGTGGGGAGAATGTACCCTGCTGGGACCCCCACTGGACTCCCTTCTGCACCACACCGTCCACCACAGCACTGGGGCCAGCCCTCAGGCCTGTGGGTCTGTCACTCAGTAATTCCCAGGGAGGTCTGTCTTCTCTCCAAACAGCAACCTGGCCCACTGCTGCTTAGCCTGAGATAAGCTGGGCTCACAGCAGGGGCAGGATGTCTGTGGCCCAGCCCACACATCAATAGCAGGGGGCGGCTGTGACAGAAGGAACCACAAACCAGCAGAATAAAACCCTTCTCCCATCCCCAGCTGCCTTCCCAGAGAAGGAGGACCTAACCCTTGACCCAGACACAGCCCATCCCCTGCTGGAGATCTCGGCGGATGGGAAGGAGGTGAAATGTGGTAGTACCATGAAGACCGTCAGCACCAGCCCAAGTCGATTCGACACGGCCAACTGCGTGGTGGCCAAGCAGAGCTTCATGGATGGGCAGCACTACTGGGAGGTGTCCGTGGGCCAGAAGCCGCACTGGAGCCTGGGTGTCACCTTGGCCCAAGCGGTGAGACGGGGCAGATTGACCCAGAGGAAATCCTGGTGGCCATGGTCTGAAGAGGTCTGTGCTGAGGGCTACTGGATGATTGTTTATAATGGGTGGATGGCTGGAAGGAAGTACTGGGCATTTGACATCAACCCGGTGCTCATTGACTGCGACACCCAACCTGAGACAATCGGGATCTATCTTAATTACTCTGGTAGGGAAGTGACCTTCTACAATGCCGATGACTCCAATAATTTGATGCCCCTGTATTCCTTCTACAATGCTGCCTTCAAAGGCGCCCCCGCCTACCCCTTCTTCGACACCCGCTACCATGACAACGGCAGGAATCCCCAGCCTCTTAAAATCCTGTGACTGACCCATTCGCAAGTGGGGGCTGGAGAACAAACCGATCCCAGCTTTGGGGCTGCCAGCATGGCCCTAGGGCTTGCAGTTTCACAGCACTGCTCTGCAAGCTGCACTCATCTCACCCCGTGACCAAGAAACGTTGCACGCTAAACTCAGACAGGCCGGGGAGCAGGGATGGGGCACTAAGAAAGCTTCAAGTAGAGACCATGAGATACTCATGTTACAATCACCCTCCTTCCCTGGGGTACTGGACGGCTTTTTCCCCTTCAACAACCCACTGCCCTACACCCCAATGGGTTGATCTTAGCTAGGATAGGACATGTTTCTTACTCTCCGAGTAGCTAGGTTGTCCATTCCAAACCTAGGAAGAAACCTTGTGTTCTGTCTCCCAAACCCCCACCCCCTCCCAAAGCCAGGGATAGAACCCAGGCACCCCAGCTCCCAGCCCTCCCTGTGCTAATCCATCAATCCCCACTTCCTTCCTGGAGCTGGGGAGAGATCCAAGGTGTCCCTGCTCCCAGCCCTCCCTGCTCTACTCCAGAAGTTCCTGCTCCCCTCCCAGGGCTGGGGACAGAACTGAGACGTGGAATCCAGATTGCCCTGATGTTGTCATCCTCCCCTGTGAAAAATTGACCTAAAACACCACCACCACCCCCCCCCCGACAGCACGAAGGAAGGCACCAGATTGTGGGAAGAGGTGAATTCTGCTCTCACATATGCTAATGTATATTGGGTACCTTGTCGGGCACCTCAGGGCTGATGCCCTTCATCCTCCACAGTGGAGATGAGGAGTAACGCGGTTGGACTCACTCCAATGCACAGCTTCTGGGGTGACACCAGTTTCGATTTACACAGATCGAGGGTGCATTGGCTGCTGTACCTCTTTATACCACTATCTATACATTCCTGTTGCCCCTCGCTGCCATGTCTACTGAGCTGCAGCCAAGGGCTTGTGCTTGTTTGATGATTTTATTTTCCTTTGCACAATAAAACACAATATTTGCCATAATTTCCCAGAATCCTGACTCAGTTTCTCCACCCAGTTCCCTGGGAATCCAAGGCCTGCTTAGAACCTGCCACAGTTTAACATTTGAATGGCTGCAGTCATGGACACAGAACTGTAAACTTAGGCCTTCTACTCCAGACCCCACTGTGACAGGGCCCCTGGGCTGCAACCTGCTCTGTGGGACTGTGGAGCCCTCTGGGCCACGCACCTGGGCTGGCCTCACCCTGGGATACTATGTTAAGCTACAAACCTCTGCAAGGCGTTGCACATACACGGCGATCCATGGACTGGGTCACACCCTTTTGAGATACACGAATGGTCTTCCAGCCACTCATGAAGCAATAATAGAGAGACTCCAGCCAATTCTCCCTGCTCTCCAGTCCTGCGCCCCAGCACTGTACAGTCTGGCACTGGTCAGGTAAGCCCATTACACTTTCTGACCTCCTTTGGTGTGGACAGGGCATGCACCAGCCTTTGTAAACGGAGCTGAGATTTCCCAAGAACTTTAACTGAAACACTGTTTTAGGTAAAATACAAAGCAGATTTATTAAAGTTGACCTACAGCGCCAGTGTAGACATACCCTAGAAGCACTTCCATTTATCTGAGGGTCACTGTGGGGAGCTGAGAGACCCAACTCTCTTTCCGGGAGCCTGCCCCACACTCCTGGTCTCCCAGTCATGCAAACCAATCCAGTCTCAGCTCCAAACCCCAGAAGACAGGCTTAAAGCTTGGCGGCAGCTGTTGCAGCTTGTCTATATCCTAGGGTCTCAGCCTAGGGCAGTCTCCTCCATCCTGATCTGAGTCTGGTGTCAGCCCCACTGGCTGCCCAGGTATGCTGGCAGGCTGCGAACCCGGATGCGGTTGGCTGCAGCAACAGCTTGCTGACATCCCGGGCTGCCAGTGGGGAGGCATCCACTGCATGTCTTGCAGGGGACGGGGGCTTGTAGCCCGGCAGCCCAGAGGCTTCTGAGCCCAGCTTCAGCTACTCCACACCCAGCTTACTTGTCAATTTCACTTCTCTGTTAGACCAGTGATATTGACAAGTATGACAGCCGCTCCACCAGCCCAAGGGGACAGTGTCTACGCTGACACTACCACCCTAGCCCTGCTAATAAAAGCCCTACAGCTCTCCTCACAGTGGTTTAATTCTGTGGGCAGAACAGGGCAGTTTTGTCGGCAGGGAGGCGACTGTAGTGTGTACATCAGGACTGTTTTGTCAGCAAAAGCTGACTTTTGTGGACAAAACTCTTTAATGCAGACCAAGGCTAAGTGACCAGTGTGGATACCAGTGAGATGGTACGGCTGATTTGCAGATCAATAAGGTTTAATGTGCAAGGTTTTCTGTAAATATACTAGTTACATACAAAGCCTAAAATTAACTACCATACATCATACTCACTGCACCTAGAGAGCTAAGCAGTCACTCTGAAGGCTGTCTGCAGGAATAGCTTTCTTCAGACGCCCCACCAGAGAGTCAATGGATCCTCTGGTCTGAACAGCAGCACCTCCCAGAGAATCAGGTGTCAATGGAGTGTTCCCCTTTGTGTAAGTGGTAACCTCTTACACCCTTCCATAGACAGTTTTTGTCTAATTACCTCTCTAATCATCATCATCATATATGCCAGTTACCTACATTGGGTTCTTACCCTTGACTATATTCCATTCTTACCATGATAACTGGAGTCTCCAAAATACCATCTGGTGATGGGATGGGTGGCTGTGAAAAAATGTCTCTCAGACCTTCAAGGATAACTTGTCTCAGCCACTGAAAAACCCAGGGAGCTGGGTAGCAGATACCATTTCCTCAAAGATGGAGGATATTGAGGGATTTTTATATACTTTTGAAAGACTCTGTGAGGTCCATAAGATTTCTGATGAGAAAAGGATGCCTGTACTCATCGCCAGACTGTCCAAGAGGGCCAGAGAGGTATTTAATGATATGGAATTAAATGATTCATTGAATTATGTAAAGTTTAAATAAATGATCCTGAGAAGGTTCAAAATTACTCCTGAATCTTACCGACTGAAATTTAGAAATTATAGGCGGCCAGATAATATTACCTATACTGAAACTGCTCACAAGCTATTTGGGTATGTGAAAAGATGGGTTATGGGGGAGGGGGCCCAGGGTAGTTATGATAAACTTCTTGACCTAATTGCTAAGGAGCAACTCCTGGAAATAGCACCCCACTATATCAAGGTGGCCGTGCTTGATAGAGAGCCCAATACCATTTTGGAGGCAGCACGAATTGCAGACAGTTTCATACAGAATAGAAGCCAAGATAAGCAAAGACCTCTAGGTAAGGGCGTCCCATACTCAGCACAGGCTAGAGGGGATGATGGGTCCAGGAATAAGACTAGCCCCAACGCGGCTAGGAAATCTTATGCCAACCCAGAACCAAAAACTGCTCGCCCTAGGGAAAGGCCTGCTACCTGTGTGGACTTAAGGACCATATATGGCCCAATTGTCCTAATCAGGGAAATAGGAATGCCCCAAGGCCAGCACTTCCCCTATCTGCTCCCCACTCCAATGCAGTCTTCCTAAATACAGAGGCTGATCAGGTGCAGGTGGATGAGGCCACCGTGTGGGCAGACACAAATACAGCAGAGGTGAATGCTGCCACTTTGATACTCCCTAGCGGCGGGGGAGGAAGGCTGCCTCACTAACTACGTATGGGCAGAGTTCTTGGTACCGAGTGTGGGGAACCAGAAGCCTGGCTGTAACTGATAAGGAGACTGGTTTAGGTACCACCCATCAGTGTTTTGGGAGTTTGGCACGTCCAGGAGGGTGTCCCAGGAGGCCCCGGTCACACCCCCAACAAGAGTTCCCACTGCCCACTCCTCACTCTCCTCTCCACACACACACCCCTGTCACTTGCTTGGCTTCTAAGTTACTCTAGAATCAACACACAGGCACTGATAGGGAAACAGCAGAAGGAGCTGTCCCACAGCCCACCACAACCGCACAGGTTCCTGCGCCCCTTAGCTGAGCCGCTCCAGTATTAGTCTCCATGGGTCTGTTGGCTGGTGTCTGGCTCTGATGACTGGCCCAACTATGCTTCTGCTGGAGAAACTCAGCTGAAAGGTGCCAGAACAGTGGGGAGAAAAGGGGGGAGCAGGTCACTTTTAAAGGTGGGAGAGCTTTTGGAAAGCTGGCCTCTGTTGGTCCAATAAAAGATATCACCTGACCCGCCTTCATGGGGGAGGGGGAGTGGAGTAATCCAGGGGCAACCACCTTAGGACACAAGTCATAGAAAATGCACATGCAATTCCTGTGAAACAAGGAATCATGAAATCCTAGTTTTGGGTTCCACTGTGAATTGTCCTGTATCACAAATACAATTGAATTAACTGTCCTATGTGCACAGTCTGGCCTGTTCAGCAATAAATAAAGCAACCCTTCAAAGACACCCA
Organism: Pelusios castaneus; assembly: GCA_007922175.1. NCBI lineage: Eukaryota > Metazoa > Chordata > Testudines > Pelomedusidae > Pelusios > Pelusios castaneus. The sequence continues at coordinate 174,479 of ML685884.1, forward strand.
TCAGTTTTCCAGATAAGGGATATGGAAAGCAAATGGAAGGGCAAAAGCACCAGGGATGGTGTTGAAAGCAGAGATAGGAATGTGAAGATTTGGGGTCGACAGCCCCTAGCACAGTCTTCTGGTGTGAAATTGGCCCACCTGTCTTTTAAGGCCTGAGCACAAAGGGCATCTTTCCATTAATTTAAAAAGACAGCAGATAGAGGGGATTTAATCAGCCTGTGCCTCAGTTTCTTCATCTGAAAAACAGGGCTCATCATTCTTGCTTGCCTCAGAGAACTGTTATGTAGCTTTATTGTTTGGGGTTAGGTGCTTTGAGGTCAGAAGGAAAGTGTCTCAGACATACTGAGTGTTTCCACCAGAGACTTTGCTTCAGAGGAAAGGGATTGGGGTACAGGCCTCCAAATCCACCTCCCGCATGCATGGACCCTGGCACTTCTAGGGGACCATGCACCTGGCACTGCCCTAGGCTCCCTGGGGCCCTGCTCCAAGCACTGCTCCGTGCTCCCGGGACCCCATGCCCAGCGACACCCATGGTTTCCACAACTAATCTTAGTTCATAGTCTCTGACTCCTCCTGAATCACAGGAGACTGGGACATTGTGGAACTCCTCCTCCCACTGATGCTGGAGCAACTTGCGAGAACAAGAGTTGGGGGGGGGGGGGCAGCAAGGCCCACCTCAGCACTGTTCAAAGCAGGAGACAGGAGAGCTAGATAAAACAAGAGACCACCAGGCCAGCTTTATAGCTGTGAGCAGTGGGTGGGATGTTCCTTCCCATCAAAGCCACTAAAGGGCTGGAGAGCTGGCCCAGATCACTCAGTGTGTGGCAGGGGCAGGTACCACTGTACTGTCCACAGAACCAGTGCCAGCTAAGCAGGGCCGGGCAGCTGAACAATAAATGGTCAGGAGGATGGATCCCCCTCCACCTGTCCCACAGCCCTTCAGAGCCTTCCCACGAGGTAAGCATCAGGCTGGCAGGAATTAGGGGCACCTGGGAACAGCAATGCTCTCTCCCCCCACAAACTTTTTTTTTTTTTTAAATTTGTTTAAGTGGTGGGGGAAACTCTTAATTTGGTGGAGGAGAGTGGCAGGGCCTTGGAGGAAGGGGATGTGTGGAAAGGAGGGGGGGAGCAGGAAGGGGGCACTGCATATGTAGCAAGGGGATGAGGGGGGTGAAGGAAAAGGGAAGTTCTTTTTGGCTATGTCTACACTTAGAGTAACTACACTAAGTCGACTGAACACTAGACATAGCCATCCACACTGGCTTTAAGTCAACTTGAGAAGTTGACTTAAGGCTTAAGTTGACCTTCAGAAGTGATGTTATTAAGTCAACTTAAACTGTTAATAAGTTGACTTAAGGAAGTGCTTAAGTCAACTTAATAAAAGCCCAGTGTGAACACAGCTTTGTGTATGTTAACTTAAGCGTCCTTAAGTCGACATAAGTTGCCAGTGTAGACGCACCCTTTTGGTATGTCTACACTAGAAAAAGTAAACTAGACTTAACAAAATGGCTCCTTTTAAGTCAACTTTATTAAGTTGACTTAACATTGGCCATAAGTGTCCACACTGGCATTAAGTCAACTTAATAAAGTCGACTTAAGAGCTACTCCCTGTCAACACTGTCCTTAAGTCAACTTAAGAAGTCGATTTAAGGCTTAAGTCGACCTAAGGACTGGTAGTTATTAAGTCAACTTAAAGTTCCATTAAGTCGACTTAATGAAAGCCCTGTGTGCACATGGAGTAATTTAGGTTGACTCAAGGGTCCTTAAGTTGACCTAAATTGCTAGTTTAGACATACCCTTTGTACCTATCTAGTGCAACATGACCTTGGCTGCTGTGTTTCAGACTGGTGAGGGATGAGGGACAGTTTCCAGGGCAAAGTAGCATCTGGGGACACAAGACAGCCAGGGTAGCTCTGGGTAACAGATCTTCTGAGTGTAAGTGAAGGCAGCAGTCTGGGGGAATGGAAGATGTGTGAGCATTTGGCATCAGTTGGGCTTGTAAGGAGATAGGCCAACCAGCCAAGTCCTTCTGCTGGTCCTTTTCTCTCACTGGCTGTCTACACCCCCTCTTCCTCTTGCCCCACCTTCCTGTGTCTCCCCCAAACCCCTTGGGGGCCTGCTTAATGCACCACACCAATGTTAGGGTCTGTTTGATAACTTGCCACCATCTCCAAGAAAGGAGGAACAGGCTGAGGCATCTTAAGGTGGCCAGCTCCCATCCTCCATCCAGTCGCCTATGCTCATGGAGGCCAGGTGGGAGGGAGTGTGGGAAACAGAGATGAAGGAGTCGCCCAGGCTGCGTCTACACTGGTAAATTAAGTCGATTTAAGCTTGGCTTAAGTCGACTTAATTGGCCCTGCGTCTACACTACACTTTGTTTAGGTCGACTTAAGCAAACTAAAGTCGACTTAATGAAAATTAAGTCGACTTTATTAAACCACCTTTCTACTTGACCTAAAGCTTAATTCGACTTTTTGAAGTCGAATTAAGCCAGTGTAGCCCTGGGGTAGCCCTAAGTCGACTTAAGGCTACCCCAGGACTACACCAATGCCCTCCCTGCCGGGGGGCTGCACAAGGGGAGCTTGGCATGCCCCCCAAAGGGCAGGGCATGTGGGTAGGGTGTGACACTGTCTGGATTTAGGGAAGCATTTATGATATTATTTTCAATGGATCTCTCATAAATGCTATAATCCATAGGAACTATATCATGTTTGGTATCAATAGAAAGGTAGTAATTTGCTGGGAATGATTATATAGTTTATGTCTAGGAATTCTATTTTGATTAGAAGTTAGAATTTGATGTTATATCTATACTTTAACTTATGTTAATACCATTGTGTCCTTAATGTTTAGGAATGTGCCAGGACAATGGTCCCAGGGAATTACCTGATTGTGTCCTTAATGGCTTAACAGGTAACTCCCTGAGACCATTGTCCTGGCACATTCCTAAAGGACACAATGGTTTTAACATAAGTTAAAGTATAGACATAACACCAAATTTTAACTTCTAATCGAAATAGAATTCCTAGACAAACTATATAATAATTCCCAGCAAATTACTACCTTTCTATTGTTACCAAACATGACATAGTTCCTATGGCTTATAGCATTTATGAGATATCCATTGAAAATAATATCATAAATGCTTCCCTAAATCCAGACAGCATCACACCCTGCCCACATGCCCTGCCAGGGTCCCTATCCCCCTTTGCCTCATTGCACACAAGGGGTGCCCCCCCTGTCACCGTGGACCTACCCAAGGTCCCCTTAGCCTCACAAAGTCGACTTAGAGCATCCAGTGAGGACACTCTAGGTCGACTTTGTAAGTTCCCCTTTAAGTCGACTTTAATTTTAAGTGGAGACACACCAAGGCCATGTACACACGATCACTTTATCATGCATTAACAGTCATTACCGCGTGATAACAACAGCGTACACACATACAATAGGGCTCTTGCGCGTCAACAGCCCAGTTGTAGCGCAATACAAAAACCACCTCGACGAGGGTGGTAGCAGTTAACGCAGAACAGCTGTTGTGCCTTTCGACTCCTGTGTACGCTTACCGCACAATGATTGGCCTCTGGAAGTGTCCCAGCATTCCAAAGTCATCCTCTGTGGTCTTCCCCCCACCTGCTCTGTGGCCGTGACGAAACAGTCCCCACCCTTTTTCGATTCCCGGGATTTTCGAATTTCTCCTCTGTTTCACTTCCTGTTCTCTTTCCCGTGGAGTGGAGTGCAGCTCCGATCTTCACTAGCAATGGCGGCCCATCGTGGAAGACACGCACCCATTTGGAGCACGGCAGAGGTGCTGGACCTGGTCAGCATCAGGGGAGAGTCTGCTGTGCAGGCGCAGCTATGTGGCAGCAGGAGAAATTTCGATACATATGGCATAATTTCTCGGGCCATGTCAGAGAGAGGTTATGAGAGAGACATTGTGCAGTGCAGATCAAAAGTGAAGGAGCTAAAAATAACCTATCACTGAGCGAAGGAGGCAAACCACCGTTCAGGATCAGCACCTGCTACATGTAGGTACTACAAGGAGATTGAAGCCATCCTCAGTGGGGACCCCACAACCACTGCAAAGAGTCCTGTGGACACATCGGCCCCTCCCCCCATCCACTGAATGCCAGAGCCGAACAGGATGAGGACGTGATCGATGAGGAGGAGGAGATGGAGGATGACCTGGAGGAGAGCGCAACAGCGTGTAGCCAGGAGCTCTTCTGCACCCCCGCTGAGACGTCCACCCAAGACATGAATTGCAGCGTGTCCTCTGAGGCGGCAGAGAGGGGTCCAGGTAAGTTTCTCTTCCGTTCAGCTATGGCTCCTGCTAAAAAAATCATTGTCCGGGGTGGGGGTGCTTGCTGTCTCAGTCCCCACTGTGCACACTCTTTACTCTGCATTCATTAGAAGTGCATCAACACAAGCAGTGATTGTCAAAAAATCTTCTGTATTTAGGTCACTAAAGGTTTCCTCGATGTACCTCCAGAACCTCCTACTCAGGTTAGATGGGATAGCGTATGTGTCTACGCTCCTGTATAAGGATACTCGGCCTCGCCAGCTGCAAAGCACAGCACTGGGGACCATGGCAGCACACAAGGAAGCAGCATAGGGTCCCAGCTGGCATCCGGTGGCATGAAGGATATGTATTCTAGCTGTCAGGGGCACTCTGAGGAGAGAGATATCGGGTTCCATCTGTGTGCCCTGTGCAGAACGTTAGCCCCCAGTAAGGTTTCTATTAGGACGTACCTTGTCCCCTTCAGAAAAGCATAGGATGTTGACTGCCCTGTACCTTCCAGTGGAATGTGCTACTGGAAGGTTACATTGGTTATCTAAGCTATGTGTTAACAATAGCTTTATTATTCTTTTTTTTGTTAGATTCGACCTTCACAAGGCTGGTGTCTACCCCAGAGAACCGCATGAGAAACATTTGGCGGTGTGCTCGAAGAAACAGAGAGGATATGTTTAAGGAGCTGTTGAAAACAACAGAGGCATCCGCGAGGGAGAATCGAGCCTGGAGAGAGGAATCCCAACAGAGGAGGCAGAAACACAGGGATGAACTGATAAGCGTCATGAAGGAGCAAACAGAACTGCTCAAGAGCATGATTGCTCTGCAGTCCCAGGTGATTAATGTATGGGCTCCACTCCAGACAGTTCAGCCGTGTCTGCCTCCCACTGCCCGTAGTCCTTCAAAGCATTTCTTTGAAGGCCACCCATCTCCCTGGTATACTGCAACATCCAGTCCCTCACAGAGCTACTTTTTAGAGACCCGCAGCTACACCCACCTGTAACCCCTCCAAAACCCACCAACCACCCTCCCTTTTATCTTTTAATAAAAACAGTAACAAAAAATTTGAAGAGTGGCTTTATTTGTACACAGTGAAAATCTCGTAAGGTGCACTTAATGTGTCCTTGACGTGAACTACGGGAGGGCATCATTGAAATGCTCCCTGAGTGCCTCCCTTATGCGAGCAGCTCCTCGTTGGGCCCCCCTAATACTCCTAGTGGCTGGCTGTTCATATGCTGCCTCTAGGCACTGTGCCTCCATAGCCCACCCCGGGGAAAACTTTTCTCCCCTATTTTCACAAAGGTTATGAAGGACACAACATGCCGCAGTTACAGCAGCGATGTTGTCCTCGTCCAAGTCCAGCCTCCCATACAAACAGCGCCAGCGCCCTTTTAAGCGGCCGAAGGCATACTCCACATTCATTCTGCAGCGACTCAATCAGTAATTGAACCGCTCCTTGCTGCGATCCAGGTTCCCGGTGTACAGCTTCATGAGCCATGGCATCAGTGGGTATGCTGGGTCTCCAAGAATGACTATGGGCATCTCCACATCCCCCACAGTAATTTTTTTGATCTGGGAAGAAGGTACCCCCTTGCAGCTTCCAGTACAGACCAGTGTTTCTGAAAATGCGGGCATCATGTACCTTTCCCAACCACCCAGCATTGATGTCCATAAAATGCCCCTTGTGATCCATGAGTGCTTGCAGCACCCTGGAGAAGTAGCCCTTCCTGTTTATGTACTCGGTCGCGAGGTGGTCTGGAGCCAAAATCGGGATGTGTGCGCATCTATGGCTCCCCCGCAGTTAGGGAATCCCATGGCAGCAAAGCCGTCCACAATCTCACGAACATTGCCCAATGTCACCGTCCTCCGTAGCAGAATGCGATTGATGGCTCGGCACACTTGTAAGAGGACTAATCGGACAGTGGACCTCCCGACTCCAAACTGGTTTGCAACCAACCGGTAGCAGTCAGGAGTTGCCATCCTCCAGACAGCAATCGCAACACGCTTCTCCACGGTTAGGGCTGACCTCATGTTGGTGTCTTTACGTCGCAGGGCAGGGGCCAACTCTGAACACAGTTCCAGAAAGGTTGCTTTCCGCATTCGAAAGTTCTGACCCACTGCTCGTCATCCCACAGCTGCATAGCAATGCGATCCCACCACTTGGTGCTCGTCTCTCACGACCAGAAACGGCGTTGCACCGTGTGCAGATGATCAGTGAAGGAGCTGAGCAATGTGGTGCTGTTTGCTCTGCAGATCATCGATCAGCCCCTGCTCCTCGTCTGATTCGCAGCTCATTGCATACTGAGCAACCAGCCGAGATGTATTTAGAATGCTGAAGGCGACAGTGGAGATTAAAGCAGGATCCATGCTGTCGCAGTTGTGATTGCTTGCAAGTAGTGCGTCACTGCACTGTTGAAAATAGGCGCGAGTTGCTATTGGCAATGAGGAAAACGCAAGAGGAACACAGTGCACCACGGGAAAATGAGAGTTTACCCATGGCGCTTTGCATTCCTTTCCTTCATCCCACGATTCCAAGTGCCGATTGAGGAAAAATTGAACTGTGGGATAGGTCCCCAGAATTCATTGCGGTACACCCATATTGCAAAGAATTCTGTTGCGTTGCAAGGAGCGACATGTGTACGCGCTCTCCCGCAATAAAGATCACGTGTTTTTTTATAGCACGATTGCCATGTTGCGCTTTAATCTGATCGTGTGTACATAGCCTAAGTCGACTTAACTAAGTTGACTTAGTTAAAGTTGACTTAGTTAAAGTCGACTTAAAAGTGCAAGTGTAGGTTGGGGCGATCTGGCTCCCGTGGGTTTGTGGGCCCCGCGCTGTCCCACTCCCAGAGGCCCACAGGGCGGAGCAGGAAGACTCAGGGCCGGAGATCTTGGGGTCTGGTCTCTGGGACGGCCTGCCCCACACGGCCAGCTCCACCCCACACACACAGGTGGCCTCGGCCTCCTCGCCAGAGCCGACTCCTGCCGGAGCATGCTCCAACTCCCGCTCCCCGCCCCCCCTCCCCCGCCGCAGATGGCAGCCTCGGCATCCCAGCCCAGGGCCAGCTCCCTGGACGACGGAACGGACACCACGCTCCCCTTCTGCATGGGGGGCAGGACCCCACTTTGGGCAGTTGGACCCAGGCCCCGCTTCCCCCCCAGGACAGCTCTGTTCAGATATCCTGGGGCAGCCAGGCTATGGCTTGGTTAAATCACAATCTCAGTCATTGCAGATATGTATCTTTCACCTTCTTTCTGGGAAGCTTCAACTGCCATTAGCAATTTGCTGAGGCTTGTTTTGCTGTCATCATGTAGAAATCTGCATATAGAGAGAATACTTGCAATTTAGGCCTGAGCTTTGAGAAAAATTATCTGTCTTTCTACCTATGCATGGGAGGTTTCAGCTCACTATAATGTGCACTACACATCTCTGATGTTGTCCTAACTGGCCATGCAGTAAAGCAATGGGACAGAAAATGGATTAGTTAGAAGACATTGATGTTTGCCTGGCTCTATATATTATTAAGGATGAGCTAACAAGGGGGTGTGGGATAGACAAGGCATGTGTTAAAATTCTTATGATACTGTGTGTTCTCATCACCTGGCATAAAATAATGAGCAGTGAGGGTAGAATTTATAACATATATTTTTGTTAATATGTTTCATAGAGTCTCACTTAACCTGCTTTGGGAAATATTCCAGTCACAATATTTTAAATTCCACTGCATTGTTGTCAAAATCTGCACTGTGTGCCCCTGTCTTAGAAGCCGGTGGCTATCAGACCTTCAGCAATACACAACGTGTTGCTATTAGTGTTTGAGAAATAAAGGCCAATTCGTTTTATAGATAATCAAACGTGAAGGTTCTTTCGTACCTTTCCCTTATATCTGAATTGTTTCAGAAAAATCGGGCTGTCAAATCTGCTGCTTGTTGTTTCAGTATTTCCTTAATTTATTTCAGTGCTTTAAATATAGGCTCTCTCTGCCAAGTCAATCCTTAGTACAGCTATTCTATCTACTCTTCTACACTTCTTTGATTCTGATGCAGTGTTCCCGCTAAGCTGCGCGGGTGCGCGGCCGCGCAGTGGCCATCACACCCCCCCCACGCAGCAGTGAGGGACCCCCGCACAGCCCGGCAGCCCCCGCTGCTCCGTCCAACCCCCGGGGCAGCCACTCTGCCGTGGCACACCAGCCCTGCGCCCGGCCTCTGGGCTGGCCCTCCCCGCCCCCAGGGTGGGACAGGCAGACTCAGGCTAGGGTCAGGAGCACCGGCCTGCCTGCCTGCCCCACGCGGCCGGGGCAGCAGGGTGGCTGCGGCCGAGGCGGGCTCCCACCCACTGACCGCCTCGACTTCCCGGCCCAGGGCCGGGGACGGGCTAATCCACAGCCTCGGCCTCTCAGCACGGGGCCGGGATCAGCCTCCGGGGCTGGGGTCTGGTGCGCCCCACCGGCGGCTTCCCAGGGCCGCGGTAGGGTCCTCCCCCGCCAGTGGCCTTAGCTTCTTTCTCTTTCTTTCTTTGCCTGCCTTTTTTCCTTTCTTCCTCCCTCTTTCTCTTCCTTCTCTCTTTTCCTTATTTGTCTTCTTCTCTCTCTTCTTTCCTTCCTCTTTCTTCTCTTCCTTCTTTTTTCTTTCTTTCCTCTTCCTTCCTTCCTCCTTCTTTCTCTTCCTGTTTCCTCTTCTTTCTCTCTCTTTGCTTCCTTCCTTCCTTTCTCTTCTTTCTTTTTTCTCTCCTTTTCTCTTTCTTTCTCTTCCTTCCTTCTTTCTCTCCTTTTCTCTTTCTCCCTTCCTTTTTCTTTCCTTTGCTTTCCTTTTTCTTTCCTTCTCTCTCTTCTTTGCCTTCCTTCTTTTTTCTTTCTTCCTCTCTTTCTCTTCCCTTCTCTTTTTTCCTTCTTTGTCTTTCTTTTCTCTTCCTTCTTTTCTCTCTTCCTTCCTTCTCTTTTTCTTCCTTCCTTCCTCCCTTCTTTTTTTCCTTCCTTTTTAAAAAAAACTTTTAAAAATTAATTTTAAATAAAAACCTTTCTAAAAATTAAATTTCAATTCAAAATCCATTCAAATTCAATTAAACACAATTAATTAATTCTATTTACAATTACTTTAACTTCAATTAGTGCCTATAATTTCTGTCATGTGAGTTTACACAAAAATTTTATTCAGAAAAAGTTTTGCACACAGCTTGAAAATTTTGCACACAAGCCACCAAACCTTAGAGGGAACATTGTTCTGATGTAGAATTTCTTTCAAATGTTACTATACATAATTATCAAAGATTTAGGGATACACTTATATAAATGCAATCCTATATTTTGGTCTGTTCTTGTGTTTTAGTGGAAAAAAGTATGAAGTAATGACTGATTCTGAATTGATTTGGTAAGTAACGGATCGGCAAAGCTAGTGGTACAATACAAATCCGATAGTTCACTGGACTGAGTTATTAGACTTCTTTTGGTTGTAGCTTAATTGCAGCAATACATTTGTTTTGCAATAATGTGCTTCTTCACTTAATATAGCAGTAATGTCTTTCTGGTTATTATGTCATTTTCTGGCAGATGCAGAATTATTGTTCCTTTAGATCCTACCCTTCAGGCGGGTTTAAACTGCCCACCATTTTCAGCAGCAGTCAAAGGGAGACATACAAGTTACTTAAAATAATTTGCAGATCTCCCTTTGACTTCCGTACACCCATCATGTGCACAAGTCCATCCCATTCTCGTCATCAGTTTTGTTATGTTCAGTTCTTGGAATTTACTTGTATTGAGGAGGAAATCAGCATGGAACACAGAGAGATGCAAACCCATGAAAAGATCTCTTTATTGGAGTAACACTAAAACCAATCAGGACTGACTGAGCTATCCCCTAGTAGTCTGACTCTATTGCTATGGGTACAAGCTAAGCTCTGTTGCTATAGCAACCTAGGCAATTCAGCAACACACATGACACAGCAAGTCCTCATCATGCTAAGAGCTAAATGGGAAACATTCTGAGTCCCAGGTTCAGCAAACTGTCTTGTGCTGGCACTGGCCTGGAGAGTGACTATCATGCACTTTGGTGAGAGTACAGAGCTGTTCCCATTCAGAGCCAGGAAAATATGGAAGGAGATTCCCTGATACAGACTCTAGTTGGGGCAGATTCTGTCACTGATACCATCAAACCATGCCCCACAGCTGAGCTCTGCTTCCAATGCTCTATTTCTCTCTCCTCAATCATTGTAACTCTGGATCCACACACAACTCATTCTGTCCTTGTCTTGTCTGATGATTGGAAAAGTCTGAAATGGAAAAGCACATTGCAGGATCTACCTGAAAACATTGAGAGAGAGAGAGACTGATCGCTGTGTTCTGGGCTCTGATGGATTCACCTCAGGGGAATATTCCTGGGAGGAGGGCACTGCTCGGCTGTGGGGGTGGCAAGAGAGTCTGTGAGGATAAAGAGATAGATCAGCTGTAGACCTGAGGGGGGGGGGGAGCCCGGCCGGGGGGGGGGGGGGGGGGGGCCCAATTCCAGGCTCTCACGTCCCATGAGACTCCCCCACCCCTGAGCTAAATCCCCAGCAGGATTTGGATGTGTATGGACTGAACAGGGGCAAGTGGCATTTTTCAGTGCTGGTGCCGGAGCCCCAATCTTCACTTTCCCACTCAACTCTGTCCCTCGGAAGGGAATCTGCCCCTGGTTCTGTGTGGGGCCAGGATCCCAGCTCAAACTGTACCTGAGACACATTGGGAGGAACTATCCGACTGGGGACTATGCAACCACACTCTCTAACCTCACATAACCTAGTCTCTATGTCCCTGGAGGATTCCTATATAACCACCCCTCTGGTTCCTCATCTCTATGTCCTCTAGAAGCTCCCCCACACCTCTGCAGCACCAGAGGAAAGATGGGGGGAGGGTGAACTGCCTGGACAAGCGAAGCAGAGGGGCAGATGTAAGGTCGGGCAAGGAGTAGAATTAAAGCGCCAGGCTGGGGACAGGCAGACGTGGGGTGGCTGGGACCAAGTCTCTAATTCCTTTTCCTTAATCATTGAGCTGTATATGGATCCAGAGTCACAATGAGGGTTTATGGGGTTAGGGAGAAGCTGGAAGGCCCCTAGCATCAGGGAGCATTTAGTACAATCTGGGTGTTAGATTCACTGGGGCTCCCAGCTCCTGCTGCAGAGCCAAAACGTCACCTTCCTCTGTAGCTGCAGGTTGGTACCCCACCACAATTGACACATACATGGGATGGGCAGGGAAAGTTTAAAAAAAAAAAAAAATCACATGGTCAACCAGAAAACAATATTTTTTTTGAAACCTCATGTTTTGGGGGTTCAGTTTCATGACATGATTTTGTTTCCTGATATTTAAATACTGGGATTGGCAACACACAGTCACTGTGGCTGGGGGGGGGCGGGGGTTAACCAAAGTAAATGAGGAAAATCAAGCAAAAAATGAAGTAAAACACAAAACAAAAAAAAGAGTGCTGGAGAAAGCATGAAAAATAGGTCTAAAAAACAATGGGAACATCCTGAAGGTATGAACCAGACAGAGACAAGCAAGATGGGAAAGCGATACTATGTCTACACTGGCAAGTTAGTTAGAATTAAGCCTCCTTAATTTGAGCTAACGAAAGCCATGGCTATACTAGGTTTTAGTTAGTTCGAATTAAGGGCTTCCTTAATTCAAACTAATAAGTTCACATAGGGTATTTGAACTAAAGGGGTTAATTCGAACTAACTAGTTCGAATTAACCAATGTGGCCATGTTAATTCGAACTAATTTCTTAGTTCGAACTAACCGGCCATTGAATTGAATGGGGATCGCTAATTCGAACTAAGCAAGTGCTTGCTTAGTTCAAACTAACATTCCAGTGTGGCCATGCTAGTTCGAATTAACCTAATTCAAACTAACTGAAATTAGTTTGAATTAGTTAGTTCAAACTAATTTTAGTAAGTGTAGACATAGCCAGGGAGAGAAGGGAGAACATCAGGGTGATGATCTGAGGAGATGAGAGGAGAGTGCGAGAGACAGAGCTATGAACAGGGATGGGAAAGGAGAGCTAGAGAAACTGACTAAAGTTAACAGTATGAAAGAAAAGGGGGACAAAAAAGAGGAACACAACCAGAACACAGTTATAAAACATCACTGAAGGTGTCCCTGTAACTCATTAATTTCTTATGTTATTTTGTTGCCATTTTAGTGTTTGTGAGAACATTTTTATTAATCTACAGGTCTTTTTAAATTGTTGTAATTACTAAAGCTGTGTTTCAGCTCCTTTTCACGTTGGTGGATGTTTATAGTAAATAAAGCATGAAGAATTCAGATTTGTTTAATTTTCCAGCTGCAATTGTTGAGGGCCAAGCTGTGGGATGTACTTGCCCACTTGGTTTTATCCCCCAATATAAACAGGGAAATATACTGGCATATGCTTATGATGACAGCTTGGGTTTTACTGTGATATGTTGCTATCCAGCCTGTCCTCTGTTTCTTGTGCTGTCTATATCCAAGTACATCTGGAATTTCTCAGCTGTGCTGTGTGGAGAGGTGGTGAACACATGGTGCCGACTCTCCTCTTTGTTTTCAAAGGTACTAATGTACTCCAAGATGCTTAAAGAGATATGAAATATGTTGTTCATGTTTTTCTGCCCATCAGCAATTTGTCCACAGGGGTGTTCATGTGAGCGTCATGGCATCTATTTTTCAGGTTCCTTGAATGTCAGTGCAATCCATAGTTGGATATAGTGCCTAGTCTCCTTCTACGAAGAATGGAGACAGGCAGGTGCCTTAAAATGCAAGCCACAAGAGCCAGCGTGTTAGGTAGGAAGCCATCTAAACTCGTCCCTGCAAGATGCTAACATCAGGGTGTCCTAAGCCCCACCTTTCTCGCCAAGATATGCATCTGAGACTAAATCTACACTGTGGTTTATGCTGGCACAATTTATGTTCCTCACAGGTGTGAATAAACCACCCCCCTGATCATGAAGAGTTACCCTAAGTGCCCTTGTGTACAGTGCTCACGCTGACAGTTTCTGCTACTGATGAACTAGTTTCAATATCCCCAGGAGAAGGCTCTCTCCCTGCATTGGTATATCTGTGCTGCAGTTCTGAATGTGTAGACAGACCTTAAGCCTGGGTTGCTAGGGGATGCCTACACCTGCTCATTAAACCACAGATGGGAACCTACCACCAGAAATGTTTTTGGTGGGAATGGGTGCAGCCAGTGCCTAACTGTGCACAGCACGGAGATGGGGGTTGTTTTTATGCTCCTAGTCAATTTTAACTTTTATCTCATGGTAGCACACTTGCCTGGGATGGGTGGGACTCAGGTTCAGTGTTCCCCTATTTGCCCGAATGAGAGAAAGGATTTGAACTGGGGCTACATACCTTCTAGCTGGTTACTCCTACCACAGAGCTGTGCTTTAGTCAGATGTTGGATTCCTTAGTCTCTCCTGTCCTCATTCACCCTAAACATGAGACTCGGATCAACTCACAACCACCCAGATGCATCTTTCTCATTCTGGCTGGGGGCTGGGAATTTTGTTCATACACATGGCATTGGAAGTTGTATCTGCATAACTTCCTAAGTAGAACTTCACGTGGGCTGACACTGACCATTATCTTGAATGATTGTGGTGAAAGGATCTTGTATTTAAAATCCTACCACCTACGTTTTATTTATTTCTCTCGTATAAAACAGTTTTGGGCCAATCCTGAGCTGGGGAAAAGTTTCATAGCTCCACAATGCTGCTGAGATCTGCCCCAGGAAGTTTTCAGAGCATTGAATGTCACCTCTTCCAATACAACTACATATACTAAGTCAAGCACAAGGGCTAGCACTGCATACAGAAGAGCTGTCACTTCAAAGGAGGGATTGTCTGGCTATCATGAGGTGAACATAAGACTGGTGACCCAACTTATCTATTTTGCAAGACTTTGTGGGGCCTCAGGCAGGCCATTTAATTTCTCTGGACTTTAGTCCCCAGCTCTGAAAAGGGATGAGAATGTTTCCCTATTTCACTCAGCTTGTGTGAGGATAAACACACTGAAGGATTTGTGTGTCACTCAGCTCTTGTGATCCTGGAGGGCATCGAAGAATTTGAGGTGCTAGAAGGGAAACGCACATCCAGAGCTACCTCTGTTGCTGCAATCAGTTTTGGTCCAAGGAGTTTCTCAAGTTACCCATCAGCAGCACCTCTAGAGCCCAGTATGTCACAAACGGCAGCATCCCGGAGAAGGGAAACCAAAACCCCACCCATGCCCACTTTAAAGACCTCTGAAGTTTAAAAATCAGTAATTCGCTTGCCTAACGGTCTTATTGACCCTAAGAAACTCCGACAGCCCCCCAATCAAGAATTAGCACTCAGACCAGAAACATTTACAACCAATATTTATTGTTATTAATATTAACACAAAATTTAAAAACTGAAAATAGTTTACCTCAGCAATCACTCCATCTGATGTAGTGGGCAGAGAGGCAAGTGGCTGCTACAGAGAACACTGCCTTGCTGAGGCATGCTGCACCAACTGTACTCTGCAGTAAATGCAATTCTAAATATTCAAAGAAAATACAAACATTTGAACAATAAATATCCTTAACATTTATTGTTAATACCCATAGAAAACTTAGTTATCGTTCAGCAAATTTTGATCAGACAATTGCTGAATTGGTGGAAATGAGACAGACCACCCACCCACACCACTTTATTTACAGGCAGACTTCAGACACTTCTAGTTACAACACCTCCTAAGACTATGATCACTCTGATTTATCAGAAAGGTCCTTCTGCTCTGGCCAAGCAAAGGATTGCCTTTCGGTTTAAAGCACAAGACAAGTACTTGGTTAGCCTGATCTCTCCAGCTTTAAAAGCGCCTATGCTTTGAGATGGTTCTTACCGATGATCTCTCTCTCCATCTTCTCTCTGCCTCTTTTTCTTCTCACTCTGTCTGGTTTTCTGGACTCAGCTGCAGCGATGTGTAGGTCTCCTCTTCAGTCTGACCCTCTGACTTTCAACCTGCTGTCCCTGTTGCCTCAGTTATTTATAGAATTGTGGGGGTAGCATGTACAATGTGAGAGTTGAGGGACAGCGTTCTGAGGGCAATATAGGAGATGACGTAGGGTGACACTCAGGAGACTGATGAGGGATGGCATTCTAAGGACTGTGAAGGAACTTACATAGATACCCTTAAATGATTGAATGATAGAGGGCATTTTCAGGACTACATAACAGATACCTTGTAAAGGGTGAAACAAGCAGTAGTATTGCTGATCAATTACCAAATGCTCAATTTCCTTATCAGTTACCTCTTATGTATGCATTATGTAAAAATTTACATAGGAATTTAAATCCCTTTCGAGGCTTTTCTGCCAAATTTCTCCCTAGAATTCTATGCGACAGTTTTAAGTATTTTGAGACAAAAATCCTTGGCTGCAGTTCCCCTCCTTGCTGGATTTGTAAACCTGTTTACAAGTCCAGCACTCTTCATTTGTGAGTTCCAATTCATGAGGATTTGTTGCATTTGGACTCAAGGCACTCCTATTGAAGAGACCCAATCATATCTTCATACTCACAAATCCTCATCTAAGATTCCCACCTTCATTGCACTCCACGGGGAATTATACCAACATCTTGTCTGAAAAATTTGCATTTGTTCCAATTCTCCAAATTTTCTTCTGATCCAAATACTAAAGTCTTAAGTGTTAGAAACATCACTATCTGTGATATTAAGAGGTATCACAATAGGATACAAAATAACATACTTTGTTGCCGTAGGAAACATTACCAAGAATATTCTCTATCTTAATTCCTTTAATTTTTTCCCCATTACCTGTTCAATTTCTTTTGCAGAATGATGTACAATAACCAAAACTCATATTTTCCTTAACTTTTTTGGCTGGTTTTTGTAATTCTGGATGTTCTATTAGTTTCTTCATTAAACTTTTATTTAATGCTAAAGGAATTGGATTTATGTGTTACTACATTTGATATTGATTTCTAACCTCATTGACAGTCAATGGTAAGTTAAATTTAACATCACACCTTACTACAGATGCAATATTACACAAACATGTTGCTCATAATCCCTGTGAGAACATCTTGTACATCATTCACTTTAAACATTGTACACCAACTTCTAGTACACACCCATGTTTTTTCCAGCATATACAATCATTGAATCATTAAATGAAAATGATCATCTAAATTTGTAAGAAGATTCTCCTTTATCTCTGTTCAAACTAATATCAAAGGATTGGATAGTATTATTACAACCATATCCTATAACTTATTCTTCGGTACAAGTCTCAAAAAGTACAGTTCTCCAGGTATTTAGTTTTATTGACCAAAATCTGTATCCAATTGTTTGCATTACACTTACGTTAAAGTTTAATCCAAATGCTTTTACTGGAGCTATCCATTTTATTTGGGCTTTTGATATAAGTACATATATAATATTTTTATTTTCTTGAGGATTCTATGTAAAAAGTTTATCATTTTCCACCATTCATTTGTTTGTTTTAAAATCAGACACATTTCCACATTGCACTTCTTACTTCTAAAGACCAGACACCACTCATTCCATCCCTTGTGATATCGTATTACATAATTTGTCCGTGTGTGTGCTTGTATAAAGGCTAGGTTATTTTTTAATACCTCTACTGTGTGTAGTGTAGTCAAATGAACTGCCTTTTGGGAACTTTTTATCTTTACATTCCTATAACTGATTTTCTTGTATAGAATAGCTCTTGCTTTATAATCAAGTGTTATCCTTTTGAGTTCAATCTTGCTTTGGAAGAATAAACTGACAGGAATTCAGATATCTTCAGATCTCTGGATTTCTCCCCAGGTGTCTCCAGATATAGTAGTCATCACTAGATATCCAGCATTCCTGCAGAGCTCTGGAAGCATTCCAGGTGCCCTAGAATACTTACTAGAGTCTGTTATCCTCTCAAATCTGTCCTTATGTGTGTATTTGTATGTGACACTATTAAAATATTACATCCACACAACATTTTGGCAATAACCAATAGCAAAATCACAACACAAACAATTGAGAAGTTTTCTGAAGGCAGATACACAATACAAGCGAACTTAGTTTAAAATACAGGCTAGTAATAAAGGAACAAATAGAAATTCAGAGAGGCAAAGAAATGCAACTGAAACATAAAGGGAAACTCTGAAAAAGCTCTGCATCAGGAGGCTGAAACCTGTAAAGCAGTAATACCACAAAGCATCTAGGGATACCAATGACCAGCCAATTGTGTCTCAGCATGTGACCAAGGGAAGCGTTTGGGAGAATCTGAGCTAAAGAGAAGAGATAAACATCAACCAAATGAGGGGATGACCAGAACATCCAATGACCCAGGGCTCTTGCACACTGGTCACACACCCCAACAGCCCTTCCTTCTCAGCAGTGAATACCATATGTAAATAGCAAGAGCTCATCTCCTTAGCAAAAGATTTTGCCCTGCATCAAGCGATCATCCCTCCCCATATTAACAACCAGAACTCACCTCACAGCAAACAACGTATTACCAGAATTCATGTAGCAGCAACTGGAGAACCCAACACCATCAGCCCAATCTAGAAATCAGGTCCCTTTCCATCAGTATACGCCGCCCCACCCCAACATACAAGCCCATCTGTCCAGAAAAATCCTGAAGCCATGGGTGGAACCAGAGCCCAGAATACCACCTCAGCAGCAGCCACCAAAACAGATTCAATGGGCAACAATCAGAAGCGATCCCCCAAGCCACAGCCACATCCACAAAAAAACCTTGCTTCTGACATTTCCATGTCTACTGGAAATACTTCATCTGTTACATTGTAAGACTGCAAGGCCTTTTCCAAGACCACATCACATTGACAGCTCAATCATCTTGTCATCAATCAATGTCACCCCATGTTTTGTACTCACAAACCCAACAAGGCCTTATTTGCTTTAACACTTGAATGATCAAGATTTCTGATTTCAGAAGGTAACAAGAGGCCCACACTGCCAGGGTTTATCATGGTCTCTGTTTAGGACACTGGGAAACTCTCCAAGATAGACCATTAATCCTAGGGTGAAAGAGCACAGATACAGCCTTCTACTCAAAGAATAGACTCTCAGACAGTAATATTCTAAAGCACAATGAGTAGTAAATATTTCCAAATATTGACAGCAAATTTAAAGTAACAACCTTCTCTTACAAACAACACACACCAAAAGTAACAAATTCTCTTGATACACACACGTTGAAGTAACCAACATTGTTTCTATTGTATGGTATGACAAGAACCTTAAGTGGTTACCTTCCACCAGATATTAAACTCATGGGATGCTGGCAGCAAGCAAGTTCTGATTTATGCATTAACACAATATACAACGCAGAGAGCTTTATTAATGAGGCATGCACAGACATATATTCTAGCAGTTAAATTAGAATCATGCCAGGCTTACCTCAGTAAAGCTTCTTTCCCTCTGTATCGTCTATGGTCCTTCTGTTCTGTCACAGCTCTTTCTTAACAGCTGCTGCTCCTTATCTGCTACTGCTGCTTGCGGTGATTGCGTGATCTGTCGCAACAACCTAGCCCTCTTCTTCCCCTCTTCAGTGATTTCAGCTTCTTGCATCCTCTTAATCCTTCTCCTGATGGCCACTCACTCTGGCCCTTCCACTGATGTGGACTAAAGCCTGCCTCCTCCCTTTCTTATATTCAGATTTTGACCTTTTTTGATTATCTGCTCTTGCAACCCTAACCATTACCAATCAGCTTTAAGCTTCTTTGACTGGTGGCTGCCAGGGACCAGTCACAACTGCTAGATTGTCTGTCAATTCAAGTCCGAGCTGTTTGAGAACCCCCAAACCAAACCCATGGAATAGCAAGTACAACCACCCCCAGACCATGGCACACAGACAGCAGCCATAGAATCTTCTGCCACATCACACAGAAAAGAACCCATGGGGGCATAAGCAGAGAAGGACCTAAAGGGGCGGGGTCACTAACCTAGAATTAATATCCCAACCCCATCAGTGGCAAGCAAGGAATATCGCCCCAGAAGCACCTCCCCTCACCAAACTCCAACATATGGGGGACAACACACCTCCCCCAGATACTGAAGACCTGAAGCCACAAATGACCACCAGAGGCACCCACACCCACCACACATACCCAGCCCCAAAACCCAGACCAGACTATCAAGAGCAGAGACTAGGTCCTGTTACAGCAACCTGCACACCCAACCTCATGGCATGGCAAGAGGCTCAGGAAATCCCCAGCCCAGACTCCCACCTCCCCCATAGCAGATCTACCTTGGAGACTGCCACAACTAGACCCACCCACACTCAACACCCCACAGCAAGGCCACCAGCAGTCACCTTTCCCCTCAGTAGGGACCACCAGTCCAGACCCCACGGCACAGCCACCCACGCAGCATCTCCCACATCTGACCTCACATCACAGCACAGACCCTTTCCTCCCCAAAGTAACACTCAGACCCCACAAGGGGGCAATCAAATATGACAGCCTCCCCCGACTCCCAACAACAAGTCACAGACCCGGCACCGGCCCCCTCAGCTGCAGCCAACCCCATGGAAAGCATGCCTACCCACCCAGAAACAGCCACATCC
>ML685884.1:194442-212453 GCA_007922175.1 Pelusios castaneus
CCCCCCCCCCCAATCACAGCCAACCCACGGACGGCACATCCTACCCCTCCCAGTCACAGCCAACCCCAGGGACAGCATGCCAACACCCTCCCCCCAGCCACAGCTAACCACATGAATGGCACCCAGAGGAACTCCTCTACCTCACTTCCACCTCTCTAACTGACCCTACAGGGCAGCAGAAGACCCTGCCACCATCATAGTACCCCCCAAATCAAATCCAATTGGTGGCAACCACAGAAACCCAGCCCCCATTGTCCCCAGCCCAGACTTCACACAACAGGAACCGGACAACCCTTGTGTGACAGTCTGTATTTAAGGGACCATTTTAGGGTTTTATTTCATAGTAATATTTTCATAATATCCAGTAACCCATATGGAACATGCTATGTTGGGTACCAATAGAAATGTTATGATTCCCTAGGAAGGATATTGTTTATGTGTATGCATCATGTCTGTAGAAGGTTAGGAATGTTTGTTATATCTGTATTTTAACTTATGCATTTCAGGGAAGCTCCCCAGACAGGATGTCTACAACCATTGTTCCCTTAATGGCTCATTAAGGGAACCACAAGTACAGTGGGCCTAAAGAGAAATCTGTTGAGCCACCAGGACGGGCCCATGTGACTCAACCCATTTTGATTTGTAAATATTCCACACCACATGGGAAAGGGCAGAGGAGATAAAAGAAGCTGCACTCAAATCCATTGTCTTCAGCCAACACCTTCTTCTGGATCTATTCATCTGCAACTGAACAAAGATCTGAGACCCAGCCAGGCACTAGGAGAACACCAGACAATTATACAAGATTGCAAACTCCAAATTCTCCTAAGGACTTGCTTTACATGGACTCTAAAGCATCGTAGGCATGTGATTTCCTTGATCCCTTTAACATTCTTGTATTTTCTCTTTTTTTTTTTTTTTAATAAATCTTGTTAAATTTTATTTACAAAAATATTCTTTAAGTTATTTAAGTGTGCTTAGTAAGCTTTTATTGAAAGCAGAATATGGGAGCACTTATAGGAATAGAATAAAGGACATTTTAAATTTGTGACGTAGTCATTATTTTTATAGATTTTAGTTTATTTTATAGAAATTAAAATGCAGTTTTGATAGGTTAGAAAGGAATTTTTTTAGCTGTAGAACATGGAAGCTTTTAAGAAAAATATAATAAGAACACGGAGATTTGTTTTTAGACAGAAAGATGGAAACAAAAACAAATCTAGAAATAGCTAGAGCTTAAGGCTGAGAAAGAAACAGCAAAAATTTGCTGTAGGCTTTGACAATTTTTATTTGAGATTTTATAAGTTTTATTATTTTAAAATTTTATATTTATAATATTTTGAATTTTTTGACCTTTTAGGGATTTTTGTTGGGTTGGTTATTTTGGTTGTATGGTTATTTTTTTTTTAATTGGATTTTTTTAAGTGGAGGTGTGGTTTTTTTATATTGTAGTGTACGAATTTAGGTTGCTTTGTTTAGGTTGCTTTAGGGTGTTTTTTATATTATTTTAGATATTTATTTGTAAAGATATTTTGCAGAGACTTTTAGTTAATTTTAAATAGTATTGAACAGAAGCGGGATTGGATTTTAAAAATTTGGTATACTTTAGTTAGGATTTTTGTTTGAGTTTAATTTTAAAGGTATTTTGAATTTAGGTATAAATAGACAGATAAATTATGGGGATTTTGGCTAGATTTCAGTATAGATTTTTTTAGTAAGTATTTTATTATTATAGTTATATTAATTTTGATTTATTTTAAGAATATGCACATTAAAATAATTATATTTAGGCAGTTGCATAAAATTAATTTGTATATTTATTTTTAAAAAGGGGGGCTTTACGGTGGGGGCTGTGCTGCTTGTTTGTTTTTTTTACAGGCTTATTTACATCGCAGGCTAAGCAAATAGGGCAGGAAGAACAGAAGGCATTGACTTGGCAGTGCAAATTTAGAACAAGCCAATTTTTGGCCAGCAAGGTGGCTAATGCTTCCTTGTCTACGTGAAATTAGGCAGGAAGCTTGATGACGCAATAGGGCAGCTGTTTTTGTTTTGCTATATATTATTTGGGTATAAGGTGTACTTTTTTTTGTTTGTTTGTTTTTTTAGAAATTGGGGCTAATTTTTATATAATGTTAAGGTTTTTGGCAGGAGAAGGCACTTCTTGTTGCATTAGTAAAGCAGCCTGGTTAGCTTTTAGCTGAAGTATTTTTTTTATTTGTTTTATTATTTTTATATGTGTGTGTTATAAGGCATGACAGCTATTTTATTGGGAAGTTGGACTGCCTTTAGGAGGTGATTTATATATAGACTGTTTTTAATGGGTTTTTTTAGTAGAGATTAAATTTTTTTTAATAGTTTAAAATTTTGTATTTTAAAGGTATAGTTAGTATTAGAATATTTTTTTTTTAATTAGTTTGTTGGGTTTTTTTAAAGCAATGAGTTTAGTGATTTAAGCGGATTTTTTTATTCTTTATTAGATTTTTTATTATTTTGTATAGTGTGCAAACAGCATAGTTTGCAACAAATTTTTTTTATTTTGTTGACAGATTTTATTGGTATAGTACTTTGTGTTTAGGTTGGCTAGGGGCACGTTTTGTAGATTAGCTTAGGGCTTTTTAAATTGTTGATTTTTTTGTTTTGTTTTAAGAGTGATGTTTATTGGTTTTGATTATAGGCATTAGGGTAGTTGGGTTAAGGATTTTTTTTTATTTTTATATGTGGTGAGGAAAGTAATACAGCTTTGTATTTAGTAATTTGAGAGGCTCACAGGTGCTGAGTTTTGTTATTAAGCAGTAAAATAGCTACGGCATAAGGAATTTTGACCATTAGGAAGTTTTTGAAACTGTAGAGGAAGATTGTTTTACTAAACAGGCAGTACAATGACATTTAGTTTTTAGGTTTTGGACAAACTGGTAGGATGGGTGTGTTGCATGGGCTTTTGGTTGGACTGTTAATTTTTGCTGCAGGAGAGCCTTTACTACGGGTGTAATTTTTTTGTTTTGTTTTTGGATGTAATGGATATTTTTAGGGGGTAATTGCTTAGTTGGGTTTACTTGAATTTTGACGGGGTAGCACTTGGGATTTTTTTTATTTTGTTTTTATGTTGTGCTTATAGTTGGGGTGGATCTGCTTTTAGGAGTTTGGTGTGCTTTATTTTTGCCATTTTTAGGTGATTTGGTTTAAGGTTTATTTTATGAAGAACTGCCAAAACTTTAGGTTTTTTGGGTGAGGGAATTTTTAAGTGGATACTAGTTGGGGTGCAATAGATGATGCAACCAAGCTTGCAGAGTAGGTTGCGGCCTAATAAATTTGCTGGACTACTGGTGCTAAGGAGGAAGGCATGCTGTTTTTTTAGAGGACTAATTTGGACTTTAGCAGGCTTTGAGATCGGGCATTGTTTTACATGATTGCTTTTTTTTTTTTTTTTTTTTAAAACAGCTTTTACAGTGGCTGCAGCGGGTTGTAGTGATAGCAAGTTTTGTATTTTGAAAGTGGATGAAGTAGCCTCGGTGTTAATAAGGAGAAGGGCACTAGTAGCGGATTTGTAATGGAATTGATGAAAAATAAGTTGCCGTCAGGCTTTGTTAGTAAGTGTTATTGTAGAATACTTGAGTTGCTGCAGGCAGCGGTGCTGGTTGATTGGCTGTGGTGATAGTGGCTGCTGGTGGAGGGGGCTATACTAACTGCTGGTCTGGGCTTAGAGGACTAAAATGTTTGTTGGGGCAATGTGCTTTTTAATGCTTAGGTTGCTTGTAGTAATGACAGATTGTTTTTGATTATTTTTTGATTTGGCTGTTTTTTTAGCAAGGGGTTTTTTTTAATAGATTTTAGATTTGGGGTTATTTTGTGTTTCTTTTAGTTGAGCTATTAGGCGAGTTTTAAGAGCTTTTTAAAATTCTTTTGGTAGTGGGTGGCGACTTTATATAAAATAACAAAAAAACCTAAAAAACTAAATACTTTTTAATAGGTTTTGAATTTTAGGCAACAGGCCTTGCACAAAGGCAGGGGCTACAGCCTCTGGGGCGCTTGCAGTGGAGTTAGGAACACCAGAGTATTTTAAGAAAGTATTTTTTATCCGTTTTATGTAATTGGCCGGATTTTTTTGTTTATATGTATTGATTTTAGTTCAATTTATTTTGGGGGGGGTATATTTTTAAGATGGAATTTACTAGGGTTTGTCGGTGCATTTTTATATTTGCAATTACTGTGGGGGCAGTTGCTGGCCATTGAGCTTTGGTAACTCGTTGCTGACGAAGCTTAGAGGGCGTAATTAGTTTCAGCAGCTAATTTATATCAGCATGGTTGGGATTATAACACTGTATAGTGATTCGAAGTTGGTTTTTTTTAATTTTTTGGGGGTTTTTTGAATATTTGGAAATTCAGCCACTAGATTTTTATGGTTTGCAGGGTTTACGGGACATGGACTAACTTTATGCCAGTATCTTTTGGTATTATTTGTAAAGGTGCTTGTATAATTTTTTGGTTTTGTTTTTTTAAGAAGATGCTTAGGCTGGAAATAAGATGACAGGCCATTTTTTAAGTGCTGTGCTTCAGTGTGCCATTGGCAAACTATGCTGCTTGTTGTTTTTGCTATTTGGTCTGATTGCTTTGGAGCCTCCTCCTCTTTTTGAGTTACAGACTTAGCTTTTCGCATGGGTTGAGTACTAGCATTGCATGAGTAACTTTTGTGGCTGCTTAAGTGGGGGTGCAGAGGCAGCAGGATGAGGCACTGGAGGGGATGGGAAAGGGCACTTTGTATTTAGCACATTTGGGCTAGCTTTTTTTTAAAAAAAACAAATTTTTTTTTTGCTGGCTGTGTGACAGGCAGCTGTGGATATAGACTTTGTATTTTTTTGTTGGTAGTTTTTTTTTTTTTAAGCCGATTGCAGTTTTATAATATTTTTTCATTTAAGCATATTTTTTATTAGGGATTTTTTTTTGACTGACATTATAAAAAATATAATTGCTAGAGTATGAGGTATTTTGGACTTCAAAGTTTTTAAGGCTTTTTTTAATTATGAGATTTTTCTTTTATTAAAAGCTGCTTTTTAAGAGAAACTGCAGGATAGGATTTATTTTTTTTGTATACTGGTTTTATTTAGGTGAAACGATACAAGTTTTAGATTTATAGTGAATAAATATAAAATGCTTTGGGGTGCTTATAGGGGAGCAGTAATTTTTGTTTTACTTGCTTTTATTTTTTGTTTATTTTTTTAAAACAGGCAAACTTATATTTTATAAAACTTGCAATGCCCACTGGGGCACGAACTTACAGAGAATCCCCCCTTGCAATCAGGACACCACCGGTCACAGCTGTTAGGCTTGCAGCAGACTTGGGGTGGCTGAAGTTTTTTGTGGCCAGCCTTGGTTAGCAGCGGAGGTTACAAGTGGATTAGTAGGCAGGTACGCATTTACAGAACCCTTTTAGTTACTTTAGCTTTTTTTTGTTTTTTAATTTTACAGAGTTTAAGGACTAAACAGAAAACTTAGAGGTACCTTACAGAGGAGCCCAAGGTGTTTTATATTTGAAGCTTAAGGCATTTGGTCCCCAAAGGGAATTTGGTTTTGGTCTTAGTAATTACACTTAGACAAATATGTCTGGCATTTAGGCTCTCCAGCATTTAGCGCCTCTCCCCTCATTTGCTTACCCGGCTGTCCATCTGCGAGCAACAGCCGCAAGTGAAGACGCCTTCCGGACACCAGCGTGGAGGTGAAGGAGGGAGAAGAGCAGCAGGCACAAGCGAGCTGGTCCGAGTCACAGGCACCAAATTGTTAAAGAATACTTTATAAATAAAATTTAAGTCACTTACGTGTGATTAGCAGCCTTTATTGAAAGCAGAATAAGGGAGCGCTTATGGGGAGAGAACAAAAGAAATCTTCAACCCGTGACATAGTAACAACCACTCTTATAGATTCTAGTTTATGTTACAGAAATCAAAATGCCATTTTTGATAGGTTAGAAAAGAACCCCTCCCAGCCACGGAATATGGGAGCCTTTAAGAAAAGCATAACAAGGACACGGAGATTTTTAGACAGAAAGAAGAAAACAAACAAATTTAGAAACAGCCAGAGCTTAAGGCTGAGACAGAGACAGAAAAATCCTTTATTAGTGCTCCCCCTCCCCTCCGCCCCATGCTTTGACAACCTTTAGTTTTAGTTACTGAAGGATTTGCTGGCAGCATGATATTTTGAGTAAGATGCAAGCCTAAATTGTTCTGTGAAACATGGTTGACTGCCTGGGGTCAGGAGAACTTATTTTGGGTAAAAAGCTTGGAGTTTCAAGCAACTTATCTTTTTATTAAACCCAGAGGGTGCTTGGGACTCAGGTGCTGGAGTGCAATTGGCGGCCGGGGCTGGGGGCACGAGTGAATTCTGTTGGTGCTTCTTGATAAGCAGTGTAGGGAATAAAAAGCACAGTTTCTGACTGTTGAGAAGTCTGGCTTCAGTTTCACCCATCACTGTTTTGAAAGTTTGGATCTCGTCTTTGCAGCTTGCCCTGATCTTCACATAGTCAGGTGGTTGTTCTAGGAGGCCCAGGTGATGGCAAGCTGTCCTCAAACACCCCAAGGCCGCAACGAGCTCCCTTTGCACAGTATGAGGAACAGAACAGTCCCCAACCCCAGCAGCCAACCCCAAACCACACCGAGAAGCCCTTGCCCATACCCCAGCCCCCTTCCCTCACACACACCCAATTAGACCTGTCAGGGGACAGACAGAAAACTCTTTCTTCTGCTGCAAACTTCCTCTCCTCCCACTCATCTGTCTGCTACTGGACAGCTGAGCTTCAGAATCAGTTAAACCTGGAACTTCACAAAAACAGCATAAAATCCTAATTTCATATACAAAAATACACGAATATAAACAGGATAATTTTGTTCAACAGACCACAGCTTTTCCAAATCATACCTGAAAAAGGCTTTTTTCAAGTCCACATCACATTTTTTGATGACGGATGACTGAGCTGTCACTAAGTCACCCATGGTTTGGGCTCAGAAACCCACAATAATGGAAGGCGGCACACCCTACCAACCCAGGCCCAATCTCAAAGGAAGGCAGCACACCCTACCCACACAGAGCCAATCCCCATAGAAGGCGGCACAATCTACCCACCCAGAGCCAGCCCAATGGATGACACACTAGAGTAACTTCTATACCTTCCAATCACCCATTGTAACAGATACCACAGAAAGGATCTATCAAGGCCCAGGGGGCTCAGGGCTCCCCACTCTTCCAGGCTCAACTCATTTCTCCCCCCCCCCATGCTGGGGCAGGGTCGGATCCTCTGGGGCCATGTCCAGTGCTGTGGAGGGGATGCATGAGGGCCCCTTCAGTTGGTGCTGTCACACAGGCTGTTCTGCCTGTGGGGTGGGGGGGTGGAGGCAGGTCTCGCTGCTGCCGGGGGCCAAGAAGCCAGTGCTGCTGCTGCTGCTGGAGGGTAGACCTGGGGCTGCAGTACTCCTGCCCTGTCCCCAGGTTGGCTGAGGAGCAGACCAGGCAGCCTGGGGGCAGAGTAGGTAGAATGAAGAAGAGCAGTATCAGCTCTCCACTCAAGCCAGCCTGGCTGGATTTTTAGAGGGACATGGGGCCCTCCTTTAGGCTGGGGCTAGAGGCTACAATCCTTAAAGCCCTGCCTGATCCTGCCCTGCCCCACAGGGCATAAGACCCTGCTACTATTTTAGGCTATGTCTACACTCTAAATTTAGGTTGACTTTAAGTCAACCTTGCCAAATCCCACTGGATGCCTAAGTCAACTTGTAGGGGCTAGGTGGGCCTGGGAGTGGTCCATGGTGGAAGTGCACCCCTTTAAAAGTGCCAGGGAACTCAGCATTTTCCCCACTGTACCTGGGTACATGGGGGCTGAGCAGGACAGGGACAGGGGCAGGGTACAGGAGCAGGATGGGCAGGCATGCCAGGCTCTGGCTTTGCCAGGCACCCTGGAGGAAGGTCAGTGGGGGAGTCCTGAGGCCCTTTAAGTCAACTTAAGGCTAATCCACATTTACACTGGTTTAAGTCAACTTAATAAAGTCCACTTGACCTCCTTTTACTTCAACTTACTGGTTTTAATAAGTCAACTTACTTTTTCCTCAAGTCGACTGAAGCAGCAACTTTTTCCTCAAGTCGACTGAAGCAGCAACTTAAGTCGACTTAAGGAAACTCCAGTGTAGACGCAGAGTAAATTAAGTCGACTTAAGCCTGCTTAAGTGGATTTAATTTACAAGTGTAGACGCACCCATAGTAATTCCCAAACCTGATGCATGGGTGGCAACCGGAACCGTCCCGTCCCCCCCAAGTTGTCCCTAGACCAGACAATGCATGCTGCCTTCCAACACCCCAGCCCTACACACCTCAGATCTTCAACAAGTTCCCTTGCACTGTAGGAAGAACCTAACATTGT
Source organism: Pelusios castaneus (assembly GCA_007922175.1). Taxonomy (NCBI): domain Eukaryota; kingdom Metazoa; phylum Chordata; order Testudines; family Pelomedusidae; genus Pelusios; species Pelusios castaneus. The sequence goes on from ML685884.1 coordinate 202,838, forward strand.
CCCCTAACCCCATCCCCAAGCCAGACAGGGAGTAACCAGAGAAACCTGCTTCTGCCTCCAACCCACCTACCTACCTACCTACAACTAGCCCCTTTGGGCTATGGACAGCAAACTTTATTCTGCTGCAGACTTCCTCTCTTCCCATTAAGCAGTCTGCTCTACACAGCTGGGCTGCAGGATCAGTTACACCTGGAACTTCATGAACAGCTACATAGAAAAAATTCACAGCTTCATACACAAAAATACATGCATATAAACAGGGTAAGATATTCAACAGACCACAGCTTTTCAAAACCACACTTCCCAAGGCCTTTTTCAAGGCCACATTACATTGATTGATGACGGATGATTGAGCTGTCAATAAGTCACCCAAGTTTTGGGCTCAGGAACCCACTATGACTTTTATTAAAACTTTCAATGTTAGTTTAACAGGAAATGACCTACATTGCCAGTGTTTAAGAGTCTCCCATTTACAGATTGGCTGTTAATCCTGAGTGAAGATAGATAAGCCTTCCACTCAAAGGACTGACAATCAGACAGTAATATTCAAAAAACAAAATAAGTAGTCAATATTCTTTCAAAATAAAACACAATCTGAAAAGAACAAAAAAATCACTTCTAAAGACCCAACACCAAAAATAACCAATTCTCTTGAGACATACACATGTCCAGTAACCAATACTGTCAAGTCATACAATACAAACAGACTTAAGTCATTACCCTCCTCCTGAGGTCACCCAACTCAGGTGGGAGGCTGTCACCAAACAAATTCTTATTTATGCATTAAACAAACATATCCACACAGCTTTATTAACCTAGGCATGCACATTCAAATGTTCTAATTGTAAAATTAGAACCACGCCAGGCTTACCTCGGTACAGCTGCCTTCCCTCTGTATCGTCTATGGCCTTCTGTTCTGTCACAGTTACTTCTTAGCAGCTTCTGCTCCTTCTCTGTTACTGCTGCTTGTGGTGATTGCTTGATCCGTCGCAACAACCTAGCCCTCTTCTTCCCCTCTTCAGCCATCTCAGTTTCTCAGGTCTTCTTGACCATTCTCTTGCTAGCCACTCACTCTAGATCTTCCACTCACCTTGTCTCCTCCCTGTCTCATGTACAAATTCTGACCTCTTGATTAGCTACTCTTTCATTCCTACCCACAAGCATATGCATTTTACCCCTCAGCTTTAAGCTTTTCTGATGGGTTGTTCTTACAAACCAATCACAACTGTGAGACTAGATGGTCAAATCAAGCCCCATCCCATTGAGAACCTGCAATTATACTTGACTGACCCCTCCCTTCAGGTTTTGGGGTGACCTTGATTTCACCCCAATGTGCCAGCTCTCTATTGGTTAAATTATTTCAAGGCCACTGTTTTGATGTTCTCTGCTATCATGAAGTGAGGCCACCATCTTAGATTTTTAACCACAACCATTAAATATATAACTTTGGTTTTAAAAGGCTTTACTAATTAATAATAGATACTTCATGGGTACATCGCATTATAACTCACTGTCACCACTCATCTTATAAATGAGGTAAATTCTTGCCCTTTTCTCCTGCCTCAGCTGTGCAGCAGGGCCCTATTTTTGATGATTTAACACTAAACACTGACTACAACAGCTGAAAAAAAAAAAATCTCTGGTCTCAAATACCCCCAGGTTTTTCTCCTTCTGTTACTTCCAACTGGCCACTCAAAGCATTCAGAGAAGCCTATGCCCTTCAACACACCAACTGAACTAGGCTCCATAGGCAGTGACCAGGTCCCCTTGCAGCACTGGAGGGACCCATGCACACCCCAAACCCCACAGCATGGGAAAGAGGCCCACCTGCAACCCCCACACTAACCCTTAAGCCTGGCCATGAGAGCACAACACCCCAGACCGCACATCATAGACAGCAACCAGAGAAGCCTCTGCCACACAGACCCAGCTGGGCTCCAAAGGGGATAACCAAGTCCTCTTACAGCAACCACCACTCCACAGCATGCATACTACCACCTGCCGTGAAACAAAATTCACCTCCCCATGGACAGCAGTGCACTCCCCAGCCCATGCCCCCCAATGGACAGCAACATAGCCCCCAGCCCAGCCCACCTCACCCCAAACAGATGGCAGCACCCCCTCCCAGACCAGCCCCCCAAACAGACAGCAGCACATCCCCCCAGACCAGCCCCCCCTCGAAATTACATCAGCATACTCCCAATCCCACTGTAGGACTAAGGACAAATTTATAGCACCAAATTGTTTCCATGAAGAAATTCCAGCTGAAATCATACCTGCTATGCATTGATAAAAAGCTTGTGCTCATTCGTTCACTTATTCTTTAACATCATAACCCAAGTCTGATGTGACTCCATGTTATACCCAAAACTACATTTTGAATGGTTTACTCCATTTTGTATTGCCTCACCTAAATTTTGCTGAAGCTTAGTTTCAATGGGTAAATGGGGGTGAGTGTGTGATGGAATTAGTCTCCAACGCCAGCCTGTCCTGATGACAAACTGCAAAAACCACCTCAGTGGTGGAAGAACAATGCAAACAAACCCTGCAAAAGCAAGAAGAATCCACCTTACAAAGAAAGGGACAAAAAGCCCCATCAAGAACAAGATCAAAGTCACATCTGCCATTCACTGATGATTCCTGTTCATGCTGTATCCAAGGGCCATGTGACCCAGCTACATCCATGGACTACAAGATATAAAAGATGGGTGAGACTGCAAGCCTTTGGGTAATGTTCTGCACAGCATCCAACAGCATCAATGCACAGCTGTGAGGGTTTCCCCGCTCTTCCTCATGCCTGGCTTCCCTGGCCAGGTAGCCTCCATGATCTGCAAACACCAGCCACAAACTCAAACTACAATCACAAGCAACAACCAGGACTGATAACTAAACATGACCAACAGCAGAATGTGTGTGTGTGTGTGTGTGTGTGTGTAGGTACTAGATACAAGTTAACATATTGATATTTTTCTCATAAACACAGATATTGCCTTCTCCACCTGAATAAGATCCTACTTGTCTAAATACAACACCCCCACCCCCAGGCGGCGGTGGCCCCCCCCCCCCCCCCCCCCCCAGGCGGCGGCACACCTAAAGTCCACCCTCTCATCTCCCTCCCCAACAGCAACACATCCACAGCCCAGCCCTCTCCAAGAACCGTATAAATACCCTGTTAGGAGATGCCACATTGGTCCTAAGATTTGGGCTCATCAAGTGATATCTCCACTGCTCAAAAAACCCCACCCCAAGGGAGACTGGGGAAAGAGATGCACTCCCCATTGCTTGCCATAACATAGCAACTGTTCTTCAGGATGATATCCCCTTACTGATGATCTCTCTCTCTCTCTCTCTCTCTCTCTCTCTCTCTCTCTCTGGGAGGGAGGGAGGGAGCGACTGGGGGAAGGTGTCTCTTCCCTCCAAAAAAATCTCTGGTTTTATCACCATTCATTCTACCCCTCCCCAGATAGCAGAGAATCCACTGTGCAGCAGTACTACAGCCCCACAAAAAGGTCCATGGCTCCAGTACCAAGCCTGCACCTCATCCCTTTGTCTCAGAGCTTTCAATATATTCCTACCTTTCTCCAGGCCCAGCACTAGCATAAAACCCAACTCCCACTAACCTCACATGAAAATCCAGCACATTGACCTTTCAGCCAGCAAGGACAATGCAGTTCCTACCCTACTTCAATTTCTTCAGACTCTTACCTAAGTAATTTCTTTCACTCTGTCCCTAGAAAAAAGCTTTTTCCCATGATTAAAACCCTAAAACTTCCTCTGCCTCCTCACTCTGGTCCTAACCACTGAGCACAAACTCCTTCAACCGCTGCAGATTTTCTCTCCTCCCACTAATCAACCTGCTACAGCCCAGCTGGGCTTCAAGTAAACCTAATCCTTCCTCCAGGTGCAGCCAGGTAACATAACTGGCCTCTCTGGGCCTACATTAACCCCTTCAGGGCCTCAGTGGGATGCACTACTCCAACCTTCTCTTCTCTGATACCTCTTCTCATGCTTTCCTGCTGGGACTTGGTGTTCCTCCCCCATCTCCATTCTTTAGCATCTTCAGCAAACTCAGGACCTTTGCCTGGTCTCTTTTTTGCCCTCATCTCTTTGTGTGAGATCACTGTCATCTCTGTATCCTGAATGCTTCTCTGCTAGGGTCAGCATGCCTTCATCCTTCCCTGTAGCAGGGAGCAGCAGTTGCAGTTGTATGACCTCCCAGAGGACTTAGGAAGCCTGGCACAGATGTGATGTGGAAGGCCCCCCTCACTGTTCCATACATACAAGTCATAAGGCAGGGGACCCCCTCCAGGTTGGGAGCCCAAGGCAAGTTGCCCCTGTAACCTCCCTGCCACTCCCTGAGTGGCCCTGAGGTCTGGGGCAGAAATGTGGCTTGAAAGTCCTTATGAATGTGTGCCAAGGAAACCCTGGAGATCCATGGCTGATCTCACTCTGGGGCTTTTGATGACAGAGGCTTATTTGATCCTTGCCCTTGTGTCCGTCTGGTCTTCATCACTGCAACAGTTTGTTCCACTTCCACTGCCAATGGGGTTTCTAGTGCAGAATGAGGGCTGGTCAGAGCCTAAGCATGATGCCTCTGCAACAGCTTCTCACTGCTACAGGAAGGGGTGAAGGCATGCCTGACCCCAGCAGAGAAGCATTCAGGATATGGAAGGAAAAGTGATCTCACACAAAGAGAAAACAGGAAGAAAGAGACCTGGCAAAGGTTCTGAATTTATTTAAGATGCTAAAGAATGGAGATTGGGGGAGGAACACCAGGTCCTAGCAGGAAAGCATGAGAAGAGGTGTCAGAGAAGAGAAGGTTGGAGTAGTGCATCCCACTGAGGCCCTGAAGGGGTTAATGTAGGCCTGGAGAGGCCAGTTATGTTACCTGGCTGCACCTGGAGGAAGAGTGAAGTTTAACTGAAGCCCAGGTGGGCTGTAGCAGGCTGATTGGTGGGAGAAGAGAAAGTCTACAGAAGCTCGGGGAGTTTATAATCAGTGGTTAGGAGCACAGTGGTGGAGTGTGGGAAGTTTTAGTCTGAGGAAGAAAGGCTTGAGGTAGGATCCCTAGAAAGAAGGCTAGGACCACAAATGTAATGAGAGGAATAGAGTGTTTTTTGGTGGCTGAAGGGTAATGTGCTGTACTCTTAGGTAATCCGGGAGTGGGGTAGAGGGGTTTTCTGTTAATTCTGAGCATGGAGAAGGGTAGGAGTACATTGAAAGCTCTGAGACAAGAGGGGGGGAGGAATAGGGGCCTGGCTCTGAGGCCAAAGACCTTCTTGTGGGGTTCTAGAATTCCTGTACACTGGATTTTTTTTGTTACCCTGGGAGAAGTGGACTGGGCTAGAGGGTTCTGTGGAGGGAAAAGAGATTTCTCTTCCTCTCCTCAGTGCCAGAGAGACCATCAGTCTGAAGGACAGTTGTTATGCTATGCTCAACTATGATGAGTGTATCCCTTCCTAGGGTTTTCTGGGGGTGGGGGATTTCTGAGCAGTGAAGAGATGTCTTTAAGAGCCCAAACCCTGGGACCAATGTGGCATCTTCTGTTAGGGCATTTATGTGGAGCTTGGAGATGGCTGGGCTGGGGGTGTGCCGCCGTCTGGGGGGGGGGGGGGGGGGGGGCCCCGCCCCCCCGGGGGGGGGGGTAGTGGTGTTGTACTTAAAAACAAAAGACCAGCAGGATTTTTTTTAGGGGGAGAAGGTGATATCTGTATTTATTACAAGAAAAACATAATTATGTTAATAGCTAATATCAAATACGCATGCACACACACACAGATGTTCTACTGTTGGTCATGTGTAGTTACCAGTCCTTATTGTTGCCTGTGATAATACCTTGCGTTTGTGGCTGGTTTTCACAGGCCAGGGAAGTGGGGCATGAGGAAGAGCGGGCTCTCTGTTGGGCACACAGCTGTGCACTCCAGCTCTTGGATGCTGTGCACCACATTGCCCAAACCTTGCAGTCTCTCTCATCTTCTATATCTTTTAGTCCATGGATCTTGCTGGGTCACACAGCCTCCGGGTACTGCATGACCTGGAGTCATCAGTCAATGGCAGATGTGACTCTGATCTTGTTCCTGGTGGATCTTTTTGTCTCTACCTTTGTAAGGTGGATTCTTCTTGCTTCTGCAGGGTTTGTCTGCATTGTTCTTCTACCACTGAGATGATTTCTGCAGTTTCTCATCAGAATAGGCTGGCGTTGGGGACTGATCCCATTACACACACACACACACCCATTCACACATTCAAATTAAGTTCACACATCAAAAGGAAGCTTCAGCAAAACTTAAGCTGAGTGATATAAAATGGAGTAAGCAATTCAAAATGGAGTTTCGTGTACAACATGGAGGCACATCAGACTTTGGTTGTGTTAGAGAACAAGTGAATGAATGATTACAGCCTTTTGATCAATGAATAGAAGGTATTATTTCAGTTAGAATTGCTTCCAGCAAGAAATTCTATGCTATAAATTAGTCGTACAGTTGGTGGGGGGTGAGGGTGTGCTGCTGTCGATTGGGCGGACTAAGCTGGGGGAGGGGTGTTGCTGGCTGTTGGGAGGGCTGGACTGAGGGTGTGTGCTGCTGTCCATTCAGGGGGTTGCGCTTGTTCGTGTGCTCCTGTATGTTGGGTAGGTGGATGTTGCTTCTGGGCAGGTGGTCCTATGTGCACCGTGGAGTGGGGGTTGCTGCTGCAAGAGAACGTGGTTGCTCCAGCTGGGCCTGTGTGGCAGGGGGTTTTCTGGTTGCTGTCCATGACATGTGGTCAGGGGTGTTGTGCTCTCATGGCTAGGCTGTAGGGTTAGTCTGGGGGTTGCAGGTGGGCCACTTTCCCATTCCATGGGGTTTGATGTGTGCGTGGGTCCCCCTAACTGCTGGAAGAGTACATAGTCACTACCTATGGAGGCTAGTATAATTGGTGTGTTGAAGGGCTAGGGGTCCTCTGAATGCTCTGTATAGGCAGTTGGTGACAGGAAAAGAAAGGTATAGGGGTATTTGAGACAAGATAATTTTTATTTATTTATTTGCTGTTCTTGCCTGTTAAGGGTTATACCAACTATAGGGCCCTGCTGCATAGCTGAGGCAGGGGAAAAGGGCAAGAATTTAACTCATTCTAACTGGGAAGATGAGAGTAGTGATAGTGAGTTACAATGTGGATTAAGCCATGAAGTATCTGTATTATTAAGGAGTAAAGCCCTTTTAAAACCAATGTTGTACCTTTAAGGGTTATGGCTAAAAATCCAAAATGGTGGCCCCTCTTTATTATAGCTGAGAAAATCAAAACAGTGGACTTCAAATAATTTGACCGATAGGGAGCTGGCATGTTGGGGCAAAATAAAAGTAACCCCAAAACCTCAAGGGAGGGGTCACTTAAGTATAATCAGAGGTTCTCAATGGGATGGGGCTTGATTTGACAGACTAGTTCAGCACTTGTGACTGGTCTGTAGCAGCAACCAATTAGAAAAGCTTAGAGAGCCTGGGTAAAATGAGTATGTTTAGGGCCAGGATTGAAAGAGCAGCCAATGAGAAAAGATCTAAATCTGAATATAAGACGAGGAGGCTAGTTGAGTGGCCCTCAGGAGAAGCTGAAATGAGTGAAGAGGGGAAAAAGAGCTAGGTTGTTGCGACGGATCAAGCAATCACCACAAGCAGCAGTAACAGAGAAGGAGCAGTAGCTGCTAAGAAGTAGCTGTGACAGAACAGAAGTCCATAGACGATACAGAGGGAAGGAAGCTATATCGAGGTGAGCCTGGCGCAATTCTAATTTTACAATTCAAATATATGAATGTGTATGCTTTAGGTTAATAAAGCTGTGTGGATATGTCTTGCATGTTGTGTTTAATGCATAAATAAGAATTTGCTTGCTGTTACCTTCCACCTGAGGTCACCAAATTCAGGTGGGATGCTAACAACTTAAAGCTGTTTGTATTGTGTGGCTTGATAAGATTGGTTACTGGACACCTGTGGATGTGTCAAGGGGATTGTTACTTTTGGTGTCTATTTTTTTCTTCAGATTTATTGTGTGGGTTATTTTGAAGCAGTATTTATTCCTTATTGAGTTTCTGGATATTGCTGCCTGAGGGTCAAGCCTTTGAGTGGAAGGCTGTATCTGTCTTGACTCCTTCCCTCAGAGTTAACAGTCAATTTGTTCTGGAGAGTTTCCTGTGGGTTAAAAGAGAGAGCCTGGTAAATCCTGGCCGTGTGGGTCACTTCCTGTTACCTAGTGCAACCAGATAAATTGACTATTAATGTTTAATACAAATACATTTAATGTGGAGTTTCTGAGCCCAAAATTTGGGTGACTTATTGAGAGCTCAATCATCCCTCATCAATCAATGTAATGTGGCCTTGAAAAAGGCCTTAGAAAGTGTGGTTTGGAAATGCTGTGGTCTGTTGAATATCTTATCCTGTTTATATGCATGTATTTTTGTGTATGAAACTGTGAAATTTTCTACGTAGCTGTTCATGAAGTTCCAGGTGTAACTGATCCTGAAGCCCAGCTGTGTAGTAGCAGACTGCTTAATGGGAAGAGAGGAGGTCTGCACAGAAGAAAGTTTGCTGTCCATAGCCCAAAGGGGCAAGTTGTAAGTAGGTAGGTAGGTGGATGGGTGGGAGGCAGAAACAGGTTTCTCTGGTTACTCTCTGCCTGGTTTGGGGATGGGTTTAGGGGGACAATCTTGTGTTCTTCCTACAGTGCAAGGAAGCTTGTTGAAGATCTGAGGTGTGTAGGGCTGGGGTGTTGGAAGGCAGCATGCATTGTCTGGTTTAGGAGCAACTGGTGGTGGGGGAGGTGTCTCTGGTTGCCACCCATGGATTGGATTTGGGAATTACTATGCTAGTGGCAGGATCTTCTGCCCTGTGGGGTAGGGCAGGATTAAGGCAGGGCTTTAAGGGTTGTAGCCCCTGGCCCCAGCCTAAAGAAGGGTCCCATGTTCCTTTAAAAATCCAGCCAGGCTGGCTTGAGTGGAGAGCTGATAGTGCTCTTGTTCATCCTACGTACTCCACCCTCAGCCAGCCCCGGGGGCAGGATAGGAGTACTGGGGCCCCTGGTCTACCCTCCAGCAGCAGCAGCACTGTCTTCTTGGCCCCCGGCAGCAGCAAGGCCTGCCTCCACCCCCACCCCACAGGCAGAACAGCCTGTGTGACGGCGCCAGCTGCAAGGGCCCTCCTGCATCCCCTCCACAGCACTGGCCATGGCCCCAGAGCACCTGACCCTGCTCCCACCATAGGGGGGAGAAATGAGGTGAGCCCACAAGTGTGTGAGTCCTGGGCCTTGATCCATCCCTGCTATGGGATCTGTTACAATGGGTGATGGGAAGGTACAGGAGTTCCTCTGGTGTGCTATCTATAGGGTTGGCTCTGGGTGGGTAGGGTGTGCTGCCTTCCATGGGAATTGGGCCTGTGGGGGTGTGCCTCCTTTCGTGGGGATTGGGCTTGGGTGGGCAGGGTGTGCTGCCTTCCATGGGAATTGGGCCTGTGGGGGTGTGCCTCCTTTCGTGGGGATTGGGCCTGGGAGGGTGGGCAGGGTGTGCCGCCGTCCGTGGGGGTCGGGCCTGGGAGCGTGGGAAGGGTGTACTGCCTTGCGTGGGAATTGGGCCTGGGAGGATGTGCCGCCTTCC
>ML685884.1:212463-291583 GCA_007922175.1 Pelusios castaneus
ATTGGGCCTGGGAGGATGTGCCGCCTTCCGTGGGGATTGGGCCTGGGCGGGTGTGCCGCCGTCCGTGGGGGTCGGGCCTGGGTGGGTGTGCCGCCTGGGAGGATGGGAAAAGTATGCCGCCTTGCGTTGGGATCAGGCCTGGGAGGATGGGAAAAGTATGCCGCCTTGCGTTGGGATCAGGCCTTGGAGTGTGGGGAGGGTGAGCATTCTCTGGTTTGTTGGTGGGGATGGAGAGCAGGTTGTCATCTCTGGTTTCCATATTGTGGGGTCTAGGTGTTTACTTCTGGGAGGGAAGGGTCTGTTCCATGATGTGGGGTCAGATGTGTGAGATGCTGTGTGGGTGGTTGTGCCATGGGGTTTGGAACGGAGGTCCCAACTGGGGGGGTAAGGGGTGACTGTGCTGTGGGGTCTAGTCTGGGGGTGCAATGGGGTAAGGTGTAATTGCAGCAGTTGTCAAGGTGGAACTGCTATGAGGGAGGTGGAGGCCTGGACTGGGGATTTGTTTGGGGGCAGAAAAGCCTCTTGGCCTGCCATGCCATGGGGTAAAGTGTGCAGGCTGCTGTGGCAGGACCTGGTCACTGCTGTTTAGGGGGTAGATATGTGTGGTGGGTGTGGGTCCCTCTGGCGGTCTTCTGTGGCGTTGGGTTTTCAGTATTTGGGGGAGGTGTCTGACCCCTGTGTGGTGGGGTTTGGTCTGGAGGTGGCTCTGTGGGTGAGATTCCCAGCTTGTCACTTTTGGGGTTGGTGTGTTACTTCTGGGTTGATGGGGCTGGTTCATGTGCCTTTTTTGCCCCTGCACCCATGAGTCCTTCTCTGGTCATGTGTGTGAGATATGGAAGGGGGTCCTCTACTTACTGTGTGCTGTGGTCTGGGGGTGGTTGTGCTCAGTGTGCTGTGCCATGGGTTTCGATTGGGGGTTCTCAGACAGATTGGTCTTGATTTAAGAGACATTTTAGTAGTTGCAACTGGTCTGTAACAAATCAGCAACAAATCAGCAAAGTCAGCAACAAATCAGAAAAGCTTAAAGCCGGCAGATAAAATGTGTGTGCTAATGGCTAAGGTTGAAAAAGCAGCCAATCAGAAAAGGTCAAAATCTGTATACAAGGCCAGGTGAGTGGAAGGCCTAGAGTGAGTGGCTATCAGGAGAAGGATCAAGAAGACGGGAGAAGCTGAAATCATTGAAGAAGGGAAGAAGAGGGCTAAGTTGTTGCGATGGATCAAGCAATCACCGCATGCAGCAGTAGCAGAGAAGGAGCAACCGCTGTTAAGAAACAAGTGTGACAGAACAGAAGGACCATAGACGATACAGAGGGAGAGAAGCTTTACCAAGGTAAGCCAGGCATGATTCTACTTTAACTGCTAGAATATATGTTGGGTTTTTTGTTTGTGTTTTGGAAGAGAATTTTGTGATTTAAATTTGTTTGGTTTTTTTGGAAATATTTACTACTCATGATTTCTGAATGTTACTGCCTGAGAGTACATCCTTTGAGTGGACAGCTGTATACTTGTTCCTCTATCCAAGTGTCAATGGTTTATCCTGGAGAGTTTTCCAATGGCTAAAATGCAGACCATGGTAAACCCTCTTTCTGTTACCTACTGAAATCAGAAATATTGATCATTCAAGTGTTAATATAAATAAGGCTTTGATGGGTTTCTGAGTTCAAAACATGGGGTAACATTGATTGATGACAGGGTGATTGAGCTCTCAATGCGATGTGGCCTTACATCCTAGGACTGCAAGGCCTTTTCTATCAGATGAGGTATTTCCAGTAGACAGGGCAATGTTAGTAGCAGTACAGTGGGCTTGGTTGTGGATTTGGCTGTGGTCTGAGGGAATTGTTTTGATTGCTGCCCATGAAGTCTCCCTTGGTGGCTGCTCCTGGGGAAGGATTGTGGGCTCTGGTTCCAGCCATAGGGTTGAGATGTTATTTCTCGGAAAGTGGGCCTGTATGTTGAGCGTTCTGGATCGGGGACAGGTTGCTGCTGGAAAGGGACCTGATTGCTAGACTGGGAGCTGGTAGGGCTGCCCCATGGGTTCTGGTAATGCCTTGTTTGCTGTGATGTCTGGTCTGGATGGTGCTCTGGGGAGGGATGATCGCTTCATGCAGGGCAAAAATTATTGCCAAGGAGATGAGCTCTTGCTATTTCCATGTGGGATTCGCTGCTGAGGAGGAAGGGATGTTGGGGATGTGACCAGCATGCAAGAGCTTTTGGTCACTGGCTGTTCTGGTGGTCACCTCATTTGGAGACAGGTTGATGTTTTTCTCCTCTCTGTGGCTCAGATTTTCCAAAATGTTACCCTTGGTCCCATGCTGACACAGTTGGCTGGTCACTGGCATCTCTAGATCCTTTGCGTCATTACTGCTTTCCAGGTTTCAGCTTCCTTATGCAGAGCTTTTCTGAGTTTCTCCTTTTTTGCTGGAAACTTTTTTCCTGTTCAAATTTCTCCTTTTTGTTCAGTTATTTCCAGAATCTAGTTTTTAAGCTAAGTTCGCTTGCATTGTGTATCTGTCTTCAGAAAACTTCGCAGTGATGGTTTTTGTTGTGAATTTGCTATTTATTCTTGCCAAAACTTTGTGTGCATGTAGTATATTAATAGTGACCCACTAATATACACACAAAGATGGATTTGAGAGGATAACAGAATCTAACAAATTTTCTGGAGCACCTGGAATGCCTCCAGAGCTCTGCAGGAATGATGGATATCTAGTGATGACTCCTAGACCTGGACTTGTCTTGGGGGAAATCCAGAGATCTGAAGATGTCTGAATTCCTGTCAGTTCGTCTTTCCAAAGCAAGTCTGAGCCCAAAAGGATAACACTTCACTCTAAAGCATGCACACAAAGGTCCCCATGCTATACAAGGAAATCAGTTGTTGAAATGTAAATAGGACTTAATTTCAATTGTGAAGTCTTAACGCTTAAACATTGTTTTACTATAAATGTGACTGGAGCAGATGTGCATTTTTGGATTGACTCATGTTACAGTGTAGTGTGTTGCAGTTGGGAATTACTGGTGAGTTACACTAGGAACTGTGTGCTTGCCAAGTTCCATATGCTAAAAAGACCCAGAGGGACAGTGCTTTGGTAAGATCCAGCCAAGGTAACTGCACAACAAATGCTGGTGATTCAATATAAATTTCAGCATGTGAACACCAATCTCAACTAATCTGTATAAAACAGAAAAGTCTGTTTACCCCAAAGTATTGCCACTGATATCACCGCCGTATAAGGCTTATCACAACTATCAGTGACGCATGCCTTGTAAGGTATCATTTGGATCATTTGTGATTAGTTGAACAATGTTATCCTGCTTATATGCATGTATTATTGTCTATGAAGTTATGTATCTTCGCTATGTGTTGCTATCTCAAATGTGTGTTCTTGAGTAACACCCGCAAGAGAGATTAACATCAAGACCAGGACTTTTGAGCAGTCATGGCTGATGGACCATTAAGGAGAACCAATTATTCCAATGAGCTCCTCTGGAGGATGTCTGAGTGCACGTGGACAGTGGTGGCCCAGTGACTCACCACAGCATTTAGAATATTTGATCATTGACTCCATGTTTTAGACTGTACCTTTCCATGCATATGGACTGGGGGTATGAATTGGGGGGCTAAGATGTCATCCCTGTGCCTCTGTCTTGAGCAACATCTCTGGACTAAGATTTCTAGCAAAGGGAAGCTTTGAACAATGGGCTGAGGACCCCAATCTTTCAGGTGATCAGAGGGACTTAATACAAACTGGGAGATTTTTGCATCTCTGCTTTTTACCCTGATCTACAGATTCTGAAATGTACTGCAATGTATATGATCCATTTTTAACCTTTTCAATGACTCTGTTCTTCTTTATATTGTCCTGTAGGACCCTGAGTGGGCCTAAAGCTGGGCTACCAGAGTAAATCAGCCCTGTATGCCAAAAGATAAGGCCTATGCTAACAGCTTCGTTTAAATAATGCTAAAGAGAAAAGAATATCCGTAATTAAGGGGTTTGTGGCAACAGCATAAGTTCAAGTTCCTCTTTTGGCATTTCGCTTGGCAAGCAGCTTTGTCGTTAGGAAGCTTGTGCAAGTGTACCCTTAAGAAAATGGAGGGTGGGCCTATCAAGTAAAGAAAATCTCCCCCTCCCCCCCCACCTCGCAAGATTAAATTGCTAAATGAAGCAGCTTTAATTGTATGTATAGATTTTAATTACCTAGCAATTCCCATGGCCTAAACTTAAAATTGCTTAGGGCAGCACAAATGGTTAAGTAAAGCGTGCATGTGTGGTATGTATGTACAAGTTCCTGACCAAGGGCAAAACTCGCTGACTGGCCAGAACCCAGGAGTGCAAATCAAAAAAGGAAAAGTGACCAGTCGAAGGCGATTCTGAATGTAATCAAGGAGGATAAAGAGGGGTGGCTCAGTCCAGCCGCCTTGATCGATTCATCCATAATACCAACTGGACTCGGGAGTTATGATGAAGGAAGACTGACATCAACACAACGGAGTTGGTGCGCACCACAACTTCCTCCCCCCCCCCCCCCCCCCCCCCGCCCCCGGGGAGGGCCGCCCCCCCGGGGGGGGGGGGGGCGGGGCCCCCGCCCCCCCGGGGGGCCCCCCCCCCCCCCCCGGCCCGGGGGGGGGGGGGGGGGTGGCAGGGAGCTGAGGACACAGCCCTGGCCCCAGGCAGTGGGGAGTTGAGGTCCCAGCCCCAGGTGGCAGGGAGGCAGGGCCGTGGCCCTGGGGGGCAGCGGGGAGCCAGCCCTGGGCAAGGCTGCTGCCGCCCCAGCTGCAGCTGAGATCCCACACTTGCCCCGCCCATGGGCCTGCCTGCTCCGCCCTGGGGGTGGGGAACAGGGCCGGCCCAGGGGCCATGGGAAGTTCTCCTGGCCAGCCCCACTGCCTTCGGCTTGCCGCTGAAGGCAGTGGGGAGCAGGGGGTAGCGTGGCCGTGGGGGGCCATGGTGCAGGTCCCGCACTGCCCCACTGGGAGTGGGACATAGTGGGGCCCATGTTACCATGGGGCCTGGGGCAATTGCCCCATTTGTCGTCCCCCCCCCCCCCCAAAGGATGGCCCTGCACCTGGGCTAACTTTGACATGGCCAGTCTTAACTAAGCCCTGCGTCTAACAGGAATGAGTGTGTTCCAACTATGGACATGTACGTGTAAAAGTATGGTGGCTTGTCTCTTAGGTTGTATTTTGTGCTGCCTAATTTAGAGCTGTAATTACAAGCTAGAACTTCTCTGCCTTGTACTGTTGCTATATGTATTAATACCTAGAGACCTACCTGGATGAGCTTAATCTCTTTTTTTTGGAATAGATTTGGTTACCTACCGTATCTGCTGTGCCATTTTTATTAGATAGTCTGCTCATTATAACTGTTGAACTGTGGCTCATGTTCTTCTAAATTTGTACCCTCATACCAAACTAATAAAAGTTACATACAAAGTGATTAATACCAAAAGAGGTGTCCAGAGTCTTTCTCCCCCTTTTTAAATCCTGCATAACAATACAGCTAAACCTGTAGTTTAAGTTGAAAGGACTGGCTATCAGCCTGGTTGGTTGGTTGGTTGGTTTTGTTTGTTTGTTTGTTTGTTTGTTTGTTGCCTGAGTGAGCTTGAGAAGTACATGTCTACTAATCTGTGGGGGGTATCTGATTTAGTAGAAAGTTAGAGTTGTGGGGGGAGGACAAGTAGATGTCTGATGGACATCTCTAGTTTTCGGGGCTCAACAATCCTCATTATCCCTTCTCTGTGAGCTGGCACTTCTCTCCAGAGTCAGACAAACCTACACATGGATCCCTCACTCATATTCCTCCTCCTCCACCCACAAATCCAGTCCACGCAGGATTATGTATTGGCCTAAGGAGAAGAATGACTGGGTGGGGGAGAAGGGCGTTGTGTTTTACTTTCCCTTCTATGTGTGGATCTGTATAAAATTGGAACCAGAACCTTCTTTCCAGCTCTGAGCTGGCCTTGTGAAGGGGCTGGGCTTTAACCTTTATACTACAAAGTCGTAAAGCTGAGAAGATTTCTCATAAAATCATCCTGAAATAGCTCAAATCTGGGTTAATGAGTTGCTGCCATTTTCCTACCTCTTGTCCAGGTTGTCTCAGGTGGGTGACCCAGATGTTCAGCGAGACGCACCCAAGCAAAGACTGCTCCGCACACAGATTGTCGCTGAAATAACTCAGAGGGGTTTAGTTCCTACCAGTTGTGGTTTTAGTGAACATCTGTGGCTATGGATGCCCTCATTGTGCGTTAGGAATGTCCTAGTTCAATTGACTCTCACGATCCATTGTGTATAGTCAAGCCCTAAGATATAACCGCATTTGCTCTGACCCTTTAGACAGAGACAGACACCTTCAGGATCTCTACCAGGCATTCTTAAAACTACAGGACAAACCCGTAGAAGTGAAGAAACAAATTGACAGAGCCAGACGGGTACCCAGAAGTCAACTACTGCAGGAGAAGCCCATGAAAAACAACAACAGAACGCCACTGGTCGTCACCTACAACCCCCAAGCCAGACCTCTTCAACACATCATCAGAGATCTACAGCCTATTTTACAAGATGATCCCTCACTCTCTCAAGCCTTAGGAGACAGACCTCTCCTTGCATTCAGACAGCCCCCTAATCTTAAAAGGATACTTACCAGCAACTACAGATCACAGAACAGAACCACTAAAGCAGGAACACAGCCCTGCAGCAGACCACGCTGCCAACTTTGCCCTCATATCTACACTGATGACACCATCACAGGGCCTAATCATGCCACCTACTCCATCAAGGGTTCGTTCACCTGCTCATCCACCAATGTGATTTATGCCATCATGTGCCGGAAATGCCTCTCTGCCTTATATATTGGACAGACAGGACAGTCTCTGCGCCAAAGAATCAATGGACACAAATCTGACATCAGAAATTGCAACACTGCAAAACCTGTAGGGGAACACTTTAATCTCCTTGCTCACACCCTTGACGACTTGTTAATAGCTGTGTTGAAACAGATGAATAACAAATCACAGCTTCAAAAAGAGACTGCAGAACTCAAACTTATATGCAAATTTGACTCAGTTGTCTTGGGGTTAAACAGGGACTATGGATTTTTCTCACATTACAACAAGTGATTTGACCTCCCCCTCCTCTATGTGCTGTTCCCCAGTGTTTTGAATCCTAACACCTATTTTGATTTGCTGTTACAGCCTGACCTGATGCTATGTCATACACTCCCCTGCATTTAATTTCCTCCCACTCTGTAACTTTCCTATCTTCAAAGCGTCTGACGAAGTGGGATTTTCTCCCACAAAAGCTCATACGATAAATAAATCTGTTAGTCTTTAAAAGTGCCACAGGACTCTGTCTAGTTCAATTGAGGTCATGTCTATACAGCACCTGGGAGCAGAGCCCTGCAGATCCACAGATATCCGTGGACCATTCTGTGTGGATCATGTTGGACAGTCACAGAGCTCAGGGATCCTGTGACTTATGGGGCAGGGCTGAAGCAGCTGCCAGCCAGGGTTCAGCAAAGCAGCTGGCAGAGCTCAACAGCTGTTGAGCTGTTAGGTGGATGGGTTCATCAGTTGTATAGGGTGGCAGGGGCTCAGCTGTTGTGCTGATGTGAATCTAAAAGAGGGAGAGTGGATTGGGGTCAGGTGAAAGTCTATTCCTGTGGATGTGGATCACATGTGGCTGGATATTTATGTATCTGCACATGGCTGTACCTGGGAGTTGATACTCAGCTTGGTAGACTGGAACATCCTGACTTTCCTGGAGCTAAGATGCCACCAATAGCAGTGGGATAGAGGCAGCAAGTGGGCTAAGTGACGTAAGGAATTTCTTAAGTCGACTTAATGAAAGTCCAGTGTGGCCATGGAGTAATTTAGGTTGATTTAAGGCTACTTAAGTCAACCTAAATTGCCAGTGTAGACATACCTAATGTGGGCTGCATATGTACTATATCCATACACACCCTGCCAGTATGGCCCTGATGATATCACAGGGGTGCAGCTGTGGGTTGATTGGGCCACAGGTTGGGAACCACTGGTCACTGGGCGAGAGAGAGAATGTCTCTGTAGACCTGTGACTGGGGCACACCTGAGGAGGGAGAGGGGAGAAAGATGCCTGATACAGTCAGTCCGTTCTCATCACCCTCATTGTATATCCAAAGACCGATGTGGTAGCAACTATCCCTTGGTACCAGGATGATGTCCACCGGAGGAAAAAGGAGATGTGAACACTGTGGGAACAGGGCTACATTGTCAGGTGAGATTTCTCTGCTGCTCTGTTGTGTGTAAGGAATACAGCATCTAAAACTGCCACCACTGGCTGAAGCAAGGGAAAGCTCAAAATTAAAGTTATTTAAATGAGTCAAATTTGGAGCAGTGACAGTGAATCCCAAGGTTAAGATTCACATAACAATAAACAATTGCACATTTATAAGGGTTTAATAAATAATAAAGATAGCTTTCAGGGGTTAGAGTCAGGGGTTCCTGATAATCACAGACAGAGAAAACGAAACTGGTGCAATTGGCATAATTTGGCCAATAGCAAGGAGGCAGGCTGAGGTCACTGAAAACTTGCCGGATGGGGTCAGGAAAGCATGATCTAGATTCTCAACCAAGTCCAGCTTTGATTGACAGATAAATTTAGCAGCTGTGATAGGTTCATGAGAACAGACCAATCAGAGAAGGTTTATAGAATGGGGGACAGGAATAATAATGAGGATGAGGAATGAAGTGACCAATCAAAGTGGGACAAACCTGCATACAAGTTGAGTCCGGTTAGAGAAGGAGTTTAGCAGAGAGCTGGTAAAGAAAAATACTGAGAGCTGAAGAAGTGGTAAATGAGTGAGGAGAGAAGAGGGCTAGACTGGTAGCAGCTGAACAGTGATGGAAGTAGCTGTAAGAGGACAGATCAAAGAGAGAACAAAAAAGGCAGAGAAATAAATATGGCCTTGGTACAAAAAGTAAATAGAGGAGATGATTATCTGGGTGCTTGGGATGTCAGGTCAAGGGAGGAAACGCTTTTCTGACAACAACGTTCAGTCCCATTTTCTCCTGCTCAGGGGCTGGGTCGGATTTGGGGCCACCGGGGCCAGGGCTCAGGCCTCCTGGTGCTCGGGGACTAGGTGGACAAAGTCAGTCTGGAGCCAGGGTGGGTTGGAGATGAGACCGGCCACCAAACCACTGCTGAGAAGGTTGGTGCTTGGGAAGCCTGGGTGAGCACCTGTGTTCTCTCTAAGCTGCACGGCCACACACTGGCTGCCCCACACCCGTGCACCTCTCCCCGATCCCCGATGGCAGCTCTCCCCTTCTCTCCAGCCTGAGCCCCTGGCCATGGCTTTCCCTATCTCTCTAGTCCTATCCCCGGCTGTGGCTCTCTCCAGCCCGATCCTCTGGCCGCTGCTCTCCCCTTCTCTCCAGTCCGTCCCCTATATTTTAAAATTTTAAGTTTATCCTTAGTCATAGCACAAAAGACATTCATGACCACATGGCAAAATACAGGCGACAAAAACTGTAAAATGTAGATGAGAGTGGAAGCTAGACAAGCAGCAAGTGTCATCGCCCCTTCCCCCCATTTTTAAGTAAATTAATAAAACTACAGTATTTCAGTTTAACATTTTTATTAAAGTTTGAACAAAAAGACAACATCTGTGCATTTCTTTTGAATTAAGCTACTTAGGCATGCTGATGGTTCCAGTGCCAAAAAACTGTTGCCCATGCGACGCCCTGCCTCACGAATTGCCACTCAACGACTACCATAACTTGCTCAGCTGTCTGCACAGCAGACTCTTCCCAGATGTTGATCAGGTCCAGCACCTCAGCCGTGCTCCAAACGGGTGCACGTCTGCCATGTTAGGCCGCCATTGCTAGTGAAGATCACAGCTGCACTCCATGAGCAAGAGAACAGGAAGTGACAACAGAGGAGAAATTCAAAAATCCTGGGACTCAAAACAGGGCGGGGACTGTTTCATAACGGCCACAGAGAGAGGGTGTGGGGAAGACCAGAGAGGATGACTTTGGAATGCTGGGACACTTCCGGAGGCCAATCATTGCACGGTAAGCGTACACACGAGTCGAAAGGCGCAACAGCTGTTCCGCGTTAACTGCTACCACCCTCGTCGAGGTGGTTTTTCTGTTGCACTACAATAGGGCTGTTGACGCGCAACAGCCCTATTGCACGTGTGTACCGCGTGATAACAGCAACAGCGTAATGACCGTTAATGCGCGATAAAGTGATCATGTGTACATGGCCTTAGTCCTCTCCCTTCCACCCCCTCTTGTGTCAGAGCCCAGCCCCAGGCAGCCTGAACACCACCCTGTCCAGCTGGGCAGACCCAGTGCAGGGTGGCCTGAGCACACCCAGCCCGCAGAGGCTGTGTCCAGCACCACCGCAACCACCATTACTGGAGTGCTGACCTAGCGTGCCCCAGCGCTGACACCCCATGGGCTGGTCAGGTTACCCCAGCACCAGAGCGCAGGGCAGCTTGAGCACCCAGCTAGCCAGGCAGGCCCACTCCCAGAATGCCAAGACCCAGAAATGCTGCAGGGCAGTGCCCCAGTGCCAAGCGAAAGCCAGCCTGCACCCTGACGTTGATCTGCCCAAGTGTCAAACCGTCCCCCACACTGACAGAGTGCCAGTCCAGCCTGCACTGGTGCTGACTCACCCCTGACCCAGCTGGCCGGCTTGCTCCCACACCAGAGTACTGGGTGGCCCACACAGTGGGCTGGGCTAGATAGTCCCAGCACTGTGATGCCCCAGCGCCAGTCCCAACCAACCCAAATCCCTTTGTCCAAGTGGCTGCCTGAACCTCAGCCCCTGCCCACATCAGGGGAGAGGTTGCTGGCAGCCCTACTCTGACACAGCATCGCTCTGACTATGGCAGCCTAAACTCTATGCCACTGGTGGAGGTGGTTTTATGAAGTCGGCTTAATGATAGTTTATGTTGGCAGGAGTGAAATTTTACCACAGACTCTTACAGAGTCAGGTCAACGTGAGCTACCTTGCATTGATCTCACTCTGTAATGTAGATAGACCAGACCCTACTGTCCTTCCCCTTCCCAAAGCTTCTGAAAATTCTGGTCATACATTCTTTTCTCTGTGATTTCTGGAGGTGAGAACAAGAGTGGATCGAGAGAGGAAAATTAAGAGGATTTTTATAGGCGGGGTAGAATAACTCAAAGGGAAAGTGAAAGTGAAGGAGAGTTAGCACAGCAAAGTGCATAGGCAAGAATGCTGATCTGCTTGCTAGCTCTACAGCAATCCTGCGCTCGTACTTCTGGAGACTTTCCAAGCAGCAGGATCAGACAGACTGAATAGCTATATAAAATTAGTCCAAGCCTCAGCCCTTCAGATCTTTCTTCAGTCACACGTGGAGCTTCAAATCCTTTGTTCTC
The DNA here is from genome assembly GCA_007922175.1 of Pelusios castaneus. Classification (NCBI taxonomy): domain Eukaryota; kingdom Metazoa; phylum Chordata; order Testudines; family Pelomedusidae; genus Pelusios; species Pelusios castaneus. The sequence continues at coordinate 223,846 of ML685884.1, forward strand.
TTTGGGTAAGTCCTTCTCTGTGGTTGTTATCGAAGTATTTAGATGGCAGCATTGGCTAGTAAATAGTGTAGGAATGAAAGATCTTGGTTTTTATTGTCTGCTTTGATTTAACTCCCTGTAAGAGTTTGGGAAAGTCATTGAATCTCTCTGCGCCTCAGTTTCCCTATCTATAATCAAGGGTGATACTGACCTTGGCTTGTAAAGCTGATGAGAAAGAGGAAAGCTCACTAGAATGTTTTTTTTAAAAAAACATTTTTAAAATATCAAAGATGTGTCCTTTGTTTAAGAACAGAATTTTTGGTGAAAATGTTAAATTTCTTTTCAAAATTTTACTTTTTAAAGATGTCAGAAATTTTATTTATCAGTTGGAAGAGAAGAGCATACAGCATTGCAGCACATAGCTACAAAATGGCAGGGTGCCATTGCAGAGTTTGATAGCGTCGGACAACTTTAGCTAAGATTCAGCAGAGGGTGTTGTGGGTCTCTTGTGCCCAGGGCCAAGCCTGCATTTACTGCTACGCCCTCCTCCCCCCACCCCCCCTCAGCCTCATGTGCCCCACCACGTAGGACAGAAAGGATCTTGAGCTCCCACCAGACAAAGCTGCCCCAGGGAGTGGGGCTCAGCAGCTGTTGTGGGGCACACCACTTACCTACTCCTGCATCCTGGGGACATTCTGGTGCACCATCCCTGCACTTACCCATTACACAGCACTCATCTCTCCTGTTCCAGCAACCATCCATCAGAGCCTTCAGTGCCATCTGCATGTTATTACAGGCCAGCCTTGCACCTCCCCCCTAACTCCCTCCTCAGTGTGCCATGGCCAGGAGCTACTCAGACACCTGAAACTTTAGATTTTTTTGCATGTAATAAGTTAGAAATTTAGCTGACCGGAGCACTGTACCTATTTTCTGTATAAAGAAAAAACACCACCACCAATTTAAAGCCATTTTTTGAATGTATTAGTAAATTTAGAACAATCAGGAGATAACAGCAAAAAATTCCCAATCCCAAATCTGACAAGGCAGATAACAGCAACACTGATTTAGGCCATTGCAAATGAAAGACTTTAAAACTGGGCGGGGAGAGGAGCAGTTTCACGCAGTGGGTGCCCAGCCAGCACCCTGTCCCAGGCCAGCACCAAGGACATGGACCTGCCTCAGTACATCACCGCGCTTTGGGCTGGGGAGCAGGTGCTGGCAGCTGAGCAGAGGGCTCTGCCAGCTGGGGGAGCAGTGGCATATGCGTAAGGGGACTGATAGCCCCTTACTGAAACTGAGTGGGCCTTTTTGATTGGTCGTTCCATGGGGAAGCAGGATCGTGAAACAGCCCCCCAGAGCCAGAGAGCCCAGTGTTTTGGCCTTCAGATCTGCCTGATTGACAGGGTGGACAGGCCAATGAGGGAGCTAGGAGAGTGCTCCCCCTGCCCCTGAGCTGAAACTGCAGCTGGCCAGACATGCCTGGCCAAGCCAGAGACTGAGTGGGGCAGAGCTAAGGAGGAAGCAGCCAGCAGCTGGGAGCTGGAGAATCCAGGCAGGAGAGCTGAACTGAGCTGACTGTGCAGAGCAGACCCACAGCAGCTGAATCAGCAGTCAGAGAGCCAAGCTGAGCTGAACAGAGCAGAGCTGGAGCTGGGTGCAGGAGGCCAGAGGAGGAGCCCAGAGAGCTGAGCTGAGCTGCACTGCGCAGACCTACAGCAGCAGGGTGGGGCTGGGAGCCGGGGCTGGGAGCCATCTGGAGCTGGGTGCAGTGAGTAGCTGGGGACAGTGAGCAGGCTGATGCTGGAGAGAAGGGCCTTTTCCCCTGGAACCTGGGGACGTGTGGCCAGTTCCAGAGTCCGTGTCTGACCCCCTGGATCACTGCAGTGAAGCCAGGCCCGGGCAGAGGGCCTGCAACGTGGAAAACAGACTGTGACTGTCCCCCACACCCAAAGGATACTGTGAGTGGTGCCTTGCACTAGGGGGAGGCACAGGGTGTTTACCTTTCACCTTCCTCCACTTTCTCCAACTTTTTATTTGATTTTCTATTATTCCTGTGTGTTTAAATAAATTGTATAACTTTGAGCTGTATATAGTGACTGGTGGGCCAAGGAAGTGCCCAGTGCAGCCAGCACCCTGGAGCGGGGACACCCTAGCCCTGTCTTGAGTGACGGCGATAAGGTTGGGGGTTCAACTCCCAGGAATTCTGGGGCCCAGCTTCATTGGGGTTACAGGGACTCCTCCACACAGGAGATTGGGGCGGGGCCTTGTGGTCAGACAGGCCCCTGGGTAAAGGAAGTGGGAGCAAGGACTCAGATCCTTCTGCTACCCACTTTCAGCGGGGTGGCATGCAAACCCAGAAAGTTCCCCACAATAGCAGGTCCATTCCCCCGCTTACATATGGCAGGAGACCATTCACGTGTCCAGCGCTGGCCTGGGGTCAGGACCGGATTAAGGCTCCTGTGGGCCTGGGGCTCTGTGATTTTTGTGGAGCTGCTCCCCACTCAGCCACCATCCTGGGTGTGGGGTTACTGTCACTCAGCAGTGCGCTGGGCTGGAGATGAGGCCCAGCAGACGAGTCAGCTTTGGGGATAGGGGTGGCGGCCGGTGATGTACTGTGGGCTGGTGGTGTTCGGGGCAGGCTGCCAGAGGTGTGCTAGGGCAGCCAGGCAGGGCTGGGTTAATTTTTGCAGGGCAACACGTAGCAGACCCCCCCGCACACACTTAGCTTGGGGCCTGGGACTACAGCCCCTAAAGCCCCTTTATTAATCCGGCCTTGTCTGGGCTGAGCACTGGCAGGGCCCTCCTTGGAGGAGACATCCGTCGCTGACGTGACTGGCAGTTGTACTGATCCCCTGCATGGCTCCCTTGTTGAATCTAGTGTGATGCCAGGGATGTGTGCGAGTGAGGGGCGTTTCCTCCAAGGCAGGCCTGGCAGGTGCCACCCTCCCTCCCCAGCTATTGGTACATCACTGAGGCCAGGGAAGCCCTGCCAGGCAGGCAGCACCGGATGGCACAGAGGGTGGGGGATTAAAAAGTTTGGGGGGAGGTCATTGCCCTGCCATGCTCCCTCCATATTCCACCCATGCTTTCTGCATTTCTCTAGGTGTTGTAAACCAGAGGCTCTCAACCTTTCCAGGCTGCTGTAGCTGTTTCATGAGGCTGGTTTGTCTTGTGTACCCCCAACTTTCTTCGTTATATATATATATATATATAACATACAAAAGTGGCACAGCACCCTGTTACTGAAAATTTTTTTCTCACTTTTACCATAGAATTATAAAATATATCCATTGGAAAGTAAATACTGTACTTCCATTTCAATGTATAGTATATAGAGCAGACAAATCATGGTCTTTATGAAATTTTAGTTTGCACTGACTTTGCTAGTGGTTTTTTATGTAGCCTGCTGTAAGCTAGACAGACATCTAGAAGAGCCAATGTTCCCTGGAAGACCTCTCATTGAGAACCACTGTTGTAGACAATGGGGAAAATCACTTCAGCTACTTGTAATTCATTTAACTTTCCATGTCCTAGTAAGTGCTCCAATATTTGGGTTGGAAACCCTGAACAGGAATCTTGGTCTAAGAACCATTTTCAGTCAGATATGTAGCCTTTTCAAAAAGGGTTTGGAATCTTTTTTTCTTGTCTATGCTTTTATACCTTTGTTGTTTTAAAAATAATAAGTCAGGGGTGCTGGAACTAAGGAGGCTGGTGTCTATTCAGCCCCCACTGACACGCAGTGGGTCTTTTTGGTTAGCATCTCCTGAGGAAGCAGCACTTTGAGATGGACAGTCACCAGGGTGTTGCCTGATTTCTGGTTCTTTACTAATGTAGATGGGTTTATAGGCATGCCAATTTCCAGAGGGGTAGCCATGTTCGTCTATTTCAGCAAAACAAAGAAGGAGTCCTGTGTTGCTTTTAAAGACTAACAAATTCTTTCGTTTTTAAAAATGCCACAAGACTCCTTCTTTGTTTAGGCTTGCCAGTGGATCTGATCAGAAGACAAGGAGATTCTAGTCCCTGAATCATGCTAAAAAAGAAATTTTAACAAAGACTCCTGGGGTACATGACAGGAATATTTTAACAAAGACTCCTGGGGTACATGACAGGAATATTCACACAGATGACCAAAGTATATATGCTCTATCTTATATTGTATGCTTCGGATTAATATACTCACACCCTTCCCTGCTGACCCGGTCAAGAGAGAGGTGTCCAGTCCCACAACTCTGGAGTGGAGAGGTGGAGGCAGTGTTAGCACTAAGAGCTATAAAGCTGAGTAAGACTAAAACTATCTGTAATATTTAATTATCTTAAAACAAATTCCAAAGGGGTAGCCGTGTTAGTCTATTGTAGAAAGACAACAGAGTCCTGTGGCACTTTTAAAGACTAACAGATTTATTTATTGGACTCTGTTGTCTATCTTAAAACAAGTGATCCTAACAAATACCAGAGAAGAAGCTCAAAGAAAGGAGCACTGGTGAACACACCCAAGCAACACTGTTTACCCTTCTTATACCTGAATGATATGGTTCTCCTTCCAAGTCCAAACTTGGTTCCTTCACCTACAAATTCTTGGAATACACCTTTCCTATAGGTCGGCAGGTTCATACATATTAACCCCACGTTGGCGCTGGGCACAGCACATGTGTGTTAATGAAGCATCTTCATCCTTTCCAGATGAGTCCAGACAGTGTACTCTTCGCACCTATTGTTATTTCTGGCCCTTTCATTGGGTTTTGTGCTGTACTTGTAAAGTTTTTTGGGGCATGAATTGGGCAGCCCCTTCTACTTTGATACCCCGACTATCTAAGGTGATAGAGTCACAATCACATATGAAAGTTGTTATTATTTATCTAGGTAAAAAGTCCCGAATATATTTATGCTCAGCCTTCATGCAGGATGTGGCCTGCAGGCTCCTGCATTCTAATACTAGTATTTGTCTATGAATCTATGATGTTGTCAGCATAAAATAAATACTTAAACCTATAAGGAATCTTAAATCAATACTTACATTTATGAGGTAAAGTATATGTGCAAGCAAGCAACCTAGTTCTATAGGCTAAAAGGGCCAGTGGGGAGAGGCCAATGGGCCAGGTCAGCCTGACTGTCAGGGTGGACAGGCCAATGAAGCAGCCAGGAGGGTCGGGGGATCCCATCTTTCATGTGAGCCGGAGCTGCCTGAGCGGGGCCAAGCTCAGAACAGAACAATCAGGCACAGTGAGGGCAGAGAACTCAGGCCAGGGAGCCGAGACAGAAGGGGCTGGAGCCGGATTCAGTGAGTGGTTGGGCAGAGCGACGGGGACCCTGGGCAAGGGCCCAGTGCAGGGAGATGCCACAAGCCCAAAGACCGCACAGATTGGATTGGGTGGCGCCATGACACCTATGGGGCAGTGCTGGGGAGAAGGGCCCGGATCCCTAGCACCTGGGGCGCATGGGCCACTACCAGAACCAGGGTCTTCCCAGCGGCATTCCTGCAGTGCAGCCAGAGCTGACCCATGGCTTGGGCTCCAGCGCTGCTCTCCCCCTACCCCCAAGCCTCTGCTGCCCACCGCAGCCCCCGCCTGCTCAGCCTCCCTTGAGCTCCCTGGTCCCAAGCCTTACCCACACCCCGCCACCAACTCCCCAAGCACCTCAGCACATTCACCCAGGGCCCGCAGCAGCCCTGCCAGAATGGCGTTTTAAATCTCCTGCAGCGGGTGAGGGATTTAAAAAGGCCCCTCCTACCCCAGCTCCCAAGTGCACGGGTGGGGGTGCTGACAGACTGCAGGGCCAGTGCCCAGCAAGGGGGCTGGGCTGGAAGCAGCAGAGCAGGCACCTGAAACTTGCTTGGGGTGAGAGGGGCCAGGACCGGGAGCCCTGCGTGCTGCTTGGAACGAGCCCATGTGCCGCCTTTGGCATGAGTGCCAGGGATTGCTGACTCCTACCCTTGTCCCTGCCCTAAGTGTCCATGACAAGGCTGAGGGCTGAGCCCCCAGGGATCACGGGCCCAGCCTAGTCAGGGTTACAGGGACCCCTGCACATGGAGAGTGGGAGAGGAGCCATTGAGGCCAGACAGGCCTGTGGAAGCAAGGACTCAGATCCTGTTGCTAGCCCATTCTCCTGGGGCAGTGTAGGAGCCAGGAAAGATCCCCACAATATTGGGACCATCCTCCACCCACAGTAGATCTAAAGAGCGTCCCTCTCTGCAGGGGAAGTGATGCAAACGGGAACCATGCTGAAGTGAGACTGGAACCCAGGAGTCTGCTGGGGGTGTCTGGAGAAATTAGGCCAGTTTCCTCACCCGCACAAAGACTGTTTGCTAGTTTAAAATGCTTTGTTTCTATGACGCTTTGTTCCTGTTGCTGAATTAACAGTACACTGGTGTAAGCAGCTGTCTGGCCATGGACTCCCCAAATAGGAATCACAGGTGCCTGAACCCAGTCACACCCGCTGGGTCAGCATGTGTGATACACAGTGCATGTTAGCTGAGGGACTGGACTCTGAGTGGGAGAATTAGGGAATTCCATCCCTGGAAAGGTAAAGACAGGGCCAAGCTCCAGTGTCTGATTTGTTTCGAAACTAACATGGGTTGGGTCTATGTTTGCACCTCAGAGCATCTGGCTGATAAGAGGAGGGAACTTTCCCATCTAATGACCAAAGTTTTTTTGGTTTATTAGTATATTCTCCCTAGCTTCCAGTAACTGAGACACCAAAGGCACTTTCCATTACCCCCATCCACAAACACCCCAAGTTACCACCCCAGCAAAAAAGGCCCAGGCAGCCTGCAGGTGCCCCCTGCTCCTAATAGAAAAGAAGGATGGTCTAGTGGTTAGAGCAGAGGTTAGTCTCTGTAGGAACAGGGTAGTGTCTCCTTTCAATAGTTTGTGATCGTTCTAGTGGGTCTCACCCTGTTCAATGTTTCAGACTCTGCCAGAACCCAGCAAGGCTCTGATGGAAGAGGGGGTAAAAGGCGCATGGCTTTGGGCAGAAATGGAGAAGGCGGGGGCTAGAGGCTAGCCTTCCTGAACTGGCAGTTCATGGGCCTTCGCCGCCCTGTGCGTCCCTTCTAGATCACTGTCCTGCTTTCCCTGTAATTGCAGAACACCAGCTCAGATGTTCTTAGCTTCTATAATGGCACATTTACCAGTTCCTTCTTCAGAGCTGCATTGAAACACGTCTTGTCCCTTTATCTGGTGGGAGGAGCCACAGCCTGCAGTCGAAAGCCAAAGAGGATGTCACTGTACAGAGGTCACTGGGCCCTGCTCTAACTCTTTATGGCTGCACAAACACCCACTGCAGAGAGAAGAGAAGGTGGTGAAATGGATGAGAAATGTTTCTTGGAGAACTTTTTCATGAATCATGTGCTTCTGCAAGGGGAAAAGGATGAGAACATTCTGAGGAACTATAATGTGGTGAAAAGCACAGTGACGAAACTCATCCCATGGGTGAATGAATACAGCACCTATTTATATCCCGAAGATCCTGTGCTCACGGGAAGCTACAAACAGGACCTGTACATCCATAGTGAGACCAGCTCTAGCATCAGCACCTTTGACTTTCTGATCCCACTGAGGTATCCATACAAACTCAAGCTGCTGGGTAGCCTGAACATCTGTGATGAAAGCTTCTATGAAAATCAGATCCCCATCCATATCTGCCAACATGGAGGATTGCCGATGTTTCGCTGGGGGAGCAAATTGATGGTAGATCTAGACAGGTTGGAAGCAGATGCTGAAGTTTTTTGTGGTGAACCGTGGCCATGCAAGAAGCTTGCAAATGCAGAGAGGAGAGAGAAATTCAAGGTGAGGTGAACCCATTTCTCTCCCCCCCCCCCCCACAACTCTGACACCTGCCAGTGCCCCTCACTACCAATCTGCAGCTCCTTACTAGTCCCACCCTGGCCTCCCACCCCCTCACACACCATCTCTTTGTTGGTGCCCCTCAGTCCCACCCCAGAACCTCTGCTATCCTAGCCCTGGACTCCCCCACACCTGAGCTCTATCGCTATTGACCTGCAGTCCCCTGCTAGCCCAGCCCTGGGCTCTCCCTCACAGCTGGTGCTCCTCACTCGCGACCCAGAGTCCCTGTCGTATCCCAGATAAACTACTTAAAAATTTTTTTTTTTTTAAAAGAAAGAAATCACGGTAATAACATGGGCGCCCAACTCCATACTTTAAAAGCTTTATGTTGATGATACTACAGGCAGGTTTCTTACTTACAGACAAAAATGGAATCCCACAGCATTTTAACCTTATGGCAGATTAACTGATTGTGTCCCATGATTTGGGGCTTTGTCACACATTCAATCCTTGATGGGTTTTGTTGGAGTTGGAGAAAAGATCTCATGGACTTTTGCCTCCCTTCCCAGAAAAGCCTAGACAGTTGCCACTTGGATCCTGTCTGTGTCCTGCAGGACTTCCACACATATGTACATAAGACTCTGACTGCAGGTAATTTGGAGAGCGGGGGTGGGAGGTTGAATATGGGGGGGATCCGTGCGGGAGCTAGGAATGCAGTCAGCTGAAAAGGAATTGGGGTTCTGGGAAGGTGGGATTGTGGGGCGTAAGAGGATGGGTTGGATTCTGGGATGAGTTTGTGGGCTGGTAGATTAGATTAGTGGGTGGGGTTGGGACCAGGAAACTAGGAAGGTGAATCTGAGGAGCGGGGGCAGACCTGGGGTTATGGTGAGGAGTCATCTGTTAAAGAACCATTTATATAATTGATCATACCACGCTCACTTTCAATTTCCTGTTTCTTCAGATGAAAACAGTCACCCTAGAGAAAATGGTGAGTAGAAAATAAACTGCAGGATATTGTCAAAGAACTATGGGCCAGTTTTATTAAAGAGCGCTAAATGTTAGAACATATTGATCACAGCTCCCCAAGATCAATCTCTGATGCAGGTCTACACTCCTTTAATGGAGTGTCAGTTGTGAGTTTTGGGTGCCACATCTGTGACAGGAGGAGCTCCTAGGTTAGATTCTGAAGAAGAATGAGGGAGTAATGTTGGGGGGGCCTTTCTTTTGGGGTGTCCTGTGCCCAGCCCTGGGTAGCTGATGTTGAGAGCTGCAGAAAGAAAGCTGTTTGTATGGCACCATGAAATACAATGGTCTCGCAAAACCCTGGAGCTGGGTGGGTTGAATAATCTTGAGCACACCCTGCTGGCACCATATCTACCAACCAACTCTCTGCCTGTGCAGCTCCTGCCTGAATGGTGTGGTGCCCTGCCTTAGGCCCAGGTGTTTCCTACTCAGTACTTCCAACTAATGGCCAGGTGTATAATTGAGGAGATAACGCCCACTGCTGTCTTGGGACATTGCAGGTTGTAGTTTCTGGGAATCAGGGTCCAACAAACCACAGGGAAAGGAGATAAGCAATTTAAAAACCACTGACCCGACTCCCATCAGCTGGACTCAGTCACTGGTTCTCGATGCAGGGAGTCTTCTGTAGAGAGCAACTCTGGTGCCGCTTCCCCTGTTGGTGTTAGAAGCCCATTCTTCATGGCCAGCTTCCCCACAACCAGCTTCCCTCCCCACAGGCCATAGATGACCCTCAAGTCTGGACCAGCCAGTGGCAGTAATGATTCCTTGTGGGTTCTGTGCTCCTGACTGTGAGCAGCTTTTCTCAAACTGACAAGTGGATTTCCCCCTCTCAGTAGATTTAGAGCACTCTCCTGTATTTAGAACTCAACTAATCTCTCATGCAGATGTCAGTTTGGGGGAGCTCCACTTCTGATCTTCTCTGGCTGGCCCAACCATAGACGCAAACTAGGCGGTCACCTAGGTTGCCAGGCTTTAAGGGGTGCCAAATTAAACAAAAATGAATTTTTTTCTCTGTTTAAAAATATATTACTGTGTCATTTTTTTTCTCCGTACTGAATGGGGGAGCACCAAAGTCACGGTTTGCCTAAGGCACCAAAAATCCTTGGGCGAGCCCTGGCTTTAGGTCCGTGGTCTCTAGCCAAGCCATCCTCTGTGGCAGACCCACAGTTCTCTGCCTGTAGACCAAGAGTCTGCCCTCTGCAATTGTGTGGGGCTTTTACACCCCATTACAGGCCACCCACCAGGCTTAGCCCCAGGGTCTTCTCATCCAGCCACTTCATGGCCAGGGCTTTCTTTTTGATGGTCCAGTAGTTTACTGCCTGAGGGGACAGCTTTCTGCACACACACAGAGCTGGGTGTCCCACACCATCCTACTTCTGAGAGAGCCCTGCCCAAGGCTCACCTCCTCTGTTTGAGGAGCCATGGTAGATGAGGACCTGGCTTGGTGGTCAGATGGTTCTTTAAGGCTTTGAACGTGCTGTAATCAGCTTCCATCCATTTGACCCTTGGGGACGAGTATCCTTCACCAGGGTGGTAAGGGGTGGGGGGGCTGCTATTGTGGCAAAGTCTGGCACATAACAGCTGGACAAGCCCAGGAACCAGTGTACTTGCTTCTTGGTCAATGATACCAGGCAGCTCTCTCCTGCTTGGACATCATCAGTCAGCAGGTGCAACTGGCCTTTCCCTGTGGTGTACCTGAGATACGTCACTTCCCTTTCCTCAGCTAACACCTGGCTGGATTTTCTGTGAGCCCCACCTTCTCCAGGACCTGAACAACAGTGGTGACGTGTTTCCTGGGGTACTCCCAGTTGGACCCATAGATGACCACACTGCCAGTATTGGCAGCTGTGTACTGGTCATGGGGGCACAGTACTTGCTACTTTAACCACTGTGACCCCATGGAATCTGAATCCCATGGTTACAGATTGATGCTTGCCAAATAGGAAAGGGAAAGTAGAGTCTTTCCCCCACATCTCTGCTGACAATGGGGCCTACCAGTACCCCTTTGACAGAACTAAGCTGGAGATGGCCAACAGCTCCTGCAATAAGGGTTTGGGTAACTTGGATATTGCATTGACTTTCCTAATGTCTGTGCCAAATTGAATCACCCATCCACCTTTGGCACCAGCTCAGTAGTGCTCCGCCATGATGACTCCAAGAGCTAGCACAGACTGCAGTTCTTTGTGAACCAGTCTCTACAGCCTCCACAGCCAGGGCTGGGGGCTGTCCTGGACTTTCTATCTCAGCTTGGTCAGTGTGTGGTTGTAGATCAAATGTGTCTACCCTGGGTGGACTGACAACACCGAGGCAAATATCTAGACCAGCTAAACAAACAAGGAGTCCTGTGGCACTTTTAAAGATTAACAAATTTACTTATCACATGAGATTTCGTGGGAGAAAATCCCACTTCGTCTGAGGCTTTGGAGATGGGGAGCTTACAGAATGGGAGGAAGTGTAAGTTCCCCATCTTCTAAGTGTCTGATGAAGTGGGATTTTCTCCCATGAAAGGTCATGCAATAAATAAATTGCTTAGTCTTTAAAAGTGCCACAGGACTCCTTGTTTATTTGGCTGACCTAGACTAACATGGCTATCCCTTTGGATCGAGACCAGCTGTAGCATTTGTGACCATTGTTGAGGATGGAGCTGGTTCCAGGTCTTGAGGTGTCATGACTTGGGTACCTATCTCCAGCTCCGGTGAATACATGACATGAGCAGCCCTCCCTAATGTCTCCAGGCCTTTAGCAGGTTAATAGGGCAGATCTGCATCTCTTGCAGTTGTTCTGTAAGCCACCGTCACCAATATATGCCAGTTTCCCAATGCCCTTTTCTCTGATGGCCCTAATAAGTCCATACGTATTCATTCAAAGGGTACCCCTAGCACTGGTATCCCAGCCCAGAGTGGTCTCCCTCCCCAGGTACTCCACCCTGGACACCGATTGAACTGGGTGCAGTATTAATTCAGATTCTCTTAGGGATCAGACAATGAATGAACCCTATTTGCCTGGTTTAGTGGTTCAGTGTCACCCAGTACAGTCATTAGTTTTTGAGTATGAAGGTCAATATTTTCACCATTAGTCACAGTTCTCTGTTCAAATGCACTTCCTGTCTGCAAGGAGATTTACTCTTCTGGGATCTCTGTCTCTCCAGCTCTAATGAGTTCCCCTGGTTTGGTTGTTTCTCTTCTCCTTAGACCAGGGCTGGCTTCCTCCAGCTGGTCTGGCCCATGTCCTCAGGATCTTCTCAAAGTGCTTCAGGGCAGGACAAAATGTGACAATCCCACATGGCAAGTCCCCAGGGGCTTCCCTGCCATGAGTGCATTTCCTCCATGAGATAGGGCCATATGTCCCCATGGATGCATTGCTGTCTAGACTTGCCTATAGCTGCAATCCATGAAGACATATTCAGCCAACAAGTGTCCCACCAGCCACTCTCAGAGAGCAGGTGCTCCTTCTTTCAAGGGGTTTGCCTGTCCAGGGGTCTGCAGTGATTATCCACCACTGGTTTTAATTCCTGGATAGAGCTTGGTAACCTTCCCCAACCAGCCAGAAATGCAGATAACTTTTATAAAGTGGAGGCAGTAGTCTCAGAGAGATGTGCATGTTTCTCAGTGCTGTCACAGCGGTGGAGGCCTAAATGTGGACATAAGTGTCTAACTCTAGGCAGCCAGCTTTGGAAAACTTTAACTTGGCCTTATAAAACAGAAGTAAATGGTAGATCAATAGAAGGCTTCAATACTGCTGATCCCCACAATTTGCTTCCTATGTCTCTGCTGCTAGACCCGGTGTTCCAAGCACGATTATGGAAACCTAGACTGCCTTGGATCTCTAAATCAATTAAAGGTAAGTTGGACATTTATTTTGTTTTGGGACATGCCTGTACAACCCAGAAAATCATAGTCTGGAAATATTACACCTGCTGAATTACTAAGGGAGAATTTGCCCCTAAAAATTTCTTTGCATTAAAGTCTGATTTCAAAGACAAAGACTGGAGGGGCATCACAAGAGCTTTGTATATGTCATAATTGGTCTACAAGAGTTACTTGGATCTTCCTCAGTGCTGGGGGAAGGACTAGATGACCTTTTGAGGTCCCTTCCAACCTGACATTTCTCTGATTCTAGGATTTTTGAACACTTGGAGTTTTATTACAATTTTGTATTCTGTTAAATGAGAATGTTTTAAAGAAAATTGAAAGAAAAAAGAAAAAGGAACTCGAGTGTGCAGGGCAAGTTCTAGTTTAACACGTGTTTCGAGGTTGTATTGTAGCCCAGGACCCCCTCAGAGTGAATCGTGAGCAGGCACCAATGTCTGTGGAATGTCTACACCAGATTTTATACTCATTGACTGCAAAATGCCACATGACAATGTCTAAGAGGAAAAAGGGCTAAGGACAGTTGATAGTTTTTTCAAAGATACATTATTAAGAGCATAAGAGCTAACCATTCCACTGCATAGGAAGGATAAGTTGTATGGCAAGAGACCATCTTGGCTTAACCAGGAGATCTTCAAAAATTTAAAAATGAGTCCTACAAAAAGTGGAAACTAGGTCAAATTACAAAGGAGGACTATAAACAAATAATACAATTATGGAGAGGAGAAATCCGAAGGGCCAAGGCACAGAGATCAAACTAGCTGAAGACATAAAAGGTAACAAAAAGACATTCTTCAAATACATCAGAAACGAGGAAAACCAAGGACAGTGTAGGACCCTTACTCAACAAATAGGGTAAAACAATAAATGAAAATATAGAAATGGCAGAGGAATTAAATAATTTCTTTGTTTCGATCTTCACTGAAAAGGTTGGTGGAGATTGGGTGTTTGATATAAAGGAGGGCAATAGAAATGAGACAGAGTCAAAAGCTAAAATAGGGAAAGATCAAGTTAAAAATTACTTGGACAAGTTAGACGTCCTGATGATGATGAGGAGGAGGAAGAGGATGATATGCACCCTAGAGTACTCAAGGAGCTGACTCAGGAGATATCTGAGCCATTAGTTATTCTCTTTGAAAAATCATGGAAGACAGGTGAGGTCCCAGAGGACTGGAAAAGGGCAATAAGAGCAATCCAGGGAATTATAGACCAGTCAGTTTAACCTCTGTACCAGGAAAAATAATGGAACAGATAATTAACCCGTTGATTTGCAAACATCTGGAAGAAAATAAGGTGCTTAGGGCTAGTCATCATGGATTTGTCAAAAACAAATCATGTCAAACCAACTTGATAACTTTCAATAATGTGGTAACAAGCCTTGTGGATAGAGGGGAAGTGGTAGGTGTGGTATATCTAGACTTTAGTAAGACATTTGAAATGGTCTTACATCACATTGTCATTAATAAACTGAGGAGTACAAACTAGATGGAGTTACTATAAGATGAGTGAAAAAATAGTTGGATGACCGCTCCCAGAGAGTAATGGTTCACATTCAGGTTGGAAGGACGTAACGAGCGGGGTGCCACAGTGTTCTGTCCTGGGTCCGGTTTTGTTCAACATCTTTATCAGTGACTTAGATGATGGCATAGAGTGCAAACTTATAAAGTTTGCAGATGATAGCAAGCTGGAAGGGCTTGCAAGTGCTTTGAAGGATAGGATCACAATTCAAAATGATTGGGACAAACTGGTGAAATGGTCTGAGATAAATAGAATGAAATTCAATAAAGATAAGTACCAAGTATTCCACTTAGGGTTGAACAACCCATTGCACACATAAAAATGAGCAGTGACTGCCTAGGAAGTCATACTGCAGAAAGGGATCTGGGTGTAATAGTGGACCACAAGCTAAATATGAATCAGCAGTGTAATACTGCCACAAAAAAAGCAAACGCCATTCTGGGTGTATCAACAGGAGTACTGTGAGTAAGACTTGAGAAATGATTCTTCTAATCTACTCTGCACTGATTAGATCTCAACCTGAGTATTGTGTCCAGTTTTGGGCTCATCATTTCAAAAAGGATGTGGAGAAACTGGAAAAATTCCAAAGAAGGGCAACAAAAATTATTAGAGGTCTGGAACATTTGACCTATGAGGAAAGATTGAAAGAGCTGGGTTTGTTTAGTCTAGAAAAAAGGAGACTGAGAGGGGATATGATAACAGTTTTCAAATACCTAAAATGTTGTTATGAGGAAGAAGGAGAAAAAATATTCTCCTTAATCACAGATGGTAGGACAAGAAGCAACATGATTAAATTACAAGGGAGGTTCAGCCTAGACATTAAGAAAAAACTCCTAACTGTTAGATGATTAAACACTGGAACAAGTTGCCTCGGCAGATTGTGGAATCTCCTACATTGGAGGTTTTTTAAGAGCAGATTAGACAAACACCTGTCAGGGATGGTTTAATGGGGGGACTTGGTCCTGCCGTGAGTGCAGGGAACTGCACTCAATGACCTGTCATGGTCCCTTCCAATTTCTATGATTCTATGAGATCTGTTCCAATCTTTCAGGGAAATTTCTAGCTGTTGACAAGTGGAATCCTGTGGATTATGGTGAAAAGGGAGATAAGGTGGGAAATGGGGACACCTCTGCCCCCCAGCACCTGTGAGCAAACCCAGCAGTTTCAACCACATCTGTAATTGTCTATAGATATGAGAACCGATTGCTACTAGAAATTAACATATTCCTGTACAGCAGCCCCACCCCACCCAGCTGTGCCCAGGAAGAGTGATGCCCCAAGTACCTGATCTCCCAGAAACAACGAGAGTTCTGTGGCACCTTAAAAACTAACGGATTTCTTCAGGCATAAGTTTTCGTGGGCTCCAACCCACTTCATCAGATGAAAAGAAAAATGAGAACGGAGAGCAGATGGGGGCACACAGAGCCCTGGTATAGGGGGAGAAAGGTGAATCCTGATGTGGGGGGAAGAAGATGGGGCCCTTTAGCATGGGGGAGAATGAGGAACCATAGTGTTAGAGGATGGGGACATAGAGAGTTCTTGGCATGGGGCAGGAGTGGAAGGGCTACAGGGAATCCCTGAAATAGGGATGGGGCTGGATGTAGTGATCTCTCAAGATACTATGCTGATCGACTTTTCTATGTGCATCACTGGATTTCATGTTCTCTCCCAATTTCAAAGAGAGAATTACATTACTGCCCAGGAATGACAAATGCCCAGCCGTGCAGCTGATTTTCCGTCTGGGTGCCGAGGAGCTAGTCTTGGTGCAACTGATCCCTGCCCTCCAGGGGAAGGTGGATTTGTCTGAGAACTGGCAAACAAGTGACCTAGCCAGACTATCTGACTGGTGGTACGAGGAGCCAGGTGATGGACAGCAAAGATTCCGACAGAAGGGGGAGAAAGTTATGAAATCTGGGGCTGACTTAGTATCCATAGGTGGTTACTGGAGGTAAGAAATCTCACACCAACTTTAGGTCTGTATATAAAGTCCCAGTAGAGCCAGTGATGTTTGTACAACTGGTCAGAAAATTCGGGCTCCTCCTCCACCTCAAAATATTTGACTGATACATTTTCAGTTATTTTAAAACAAAATATGTGTTCCCGCTTGAACTGATGGGTTCTTATTTGAGTGCTTGCTCAAGTCCATTCTGGATTCAATGTATGCACCACATGCACAGGTGTTGAAAATTTTTCCCCGGTGATATCCATAGGGGAGGTTCTAGTGCAGAGATGGCCAGAGCACTGTTGCCGCTTCTTCTCCCTCCTAGCTCCAGCTGAAGCGCTGCGGGGGGGGGGGGGGGGGGGGGAAGAGGGAGGAGTGATGGCAGCTCGCACCAGAGCCAGAACACTGATGCCACTTCTTCTCACTCTCAGGTTCAGCTGGAGTTGAGAGGGAGAACAAGCGGCAGCAGCACTCTGATCCTGGCACGAGCCACTGCTGGACCTTAGAGAAGAAGAAGGAGTGGGAGGGAGAACAGCAGCAGCTCGTGCTGGGGCCAGAGCACTGCCACCGCTCCCTCTCCCTCCTTGCTCTAGCTGAAGCTGGGAGGGAGGGGGAGTGGAACCCAGCTCCACCTCTTTTTCTGGGGAGGAGGTGCTGGCCATGCACCATCCAAGCCCCGCCCCTCCACTCCCCCCCTCACCTGTAGCCCCTTATGAGTGGCCATAGGTGGCATGCGGCCCTCGGGCCAAAAATGTTGCCCAACCCCTGCTCTCGCGCCTTCTGCAGTGGCACACGTACGCTTCCATATATAGGGTGCTGCCAGCCCCCCTTTCTTCTTACCACCAGTGACAGTGCTGAAAGAACTCTCTTGCTCTTGCAAGTCCTAGTATTTTTAGAAGGATAGCTGTGTTAGTCTATTGCAGAAAAAGCAACAGAGTCCTGCGACACTTTTAAAGACTAACAGATTTATTTATCGCATGAGCTTTCATGGGAGACAATCCCACTTTCTCAGACACTTTGAATATGGGAAATATTTCTAGTGATTTTTACCTCCTTAGTTCTTGGTTAATACTTAGACATCAATTAGGGTGCGTCTACACTTGCAAGTTAGGTTGACTTAAGGAGGCTTAAGTCAACCTAAACTACTCCGTGTCCACACTGGGCTTTCCTTAAGTCGACGTAAGCATTTCTTTAAGTCGACTTAAGGAAAAGTTAAGTTGACTTAATAACACCTCATTTTACATCGACTTACTGCTTAAGTCAATCTTATTAGGTCAACTTAAGCCAATGTGGACGGGGATTAGAGCCTAAGTCGACCTTATTAAGTCGACTTAATAAGGTCGAAAAGGGGCTATGTCTACACTAGAAAAGTTAAATCGACTTTTGTTAAGTCGACTTAATAAGGTCAACTTTAAGTCGACTTAATTCTAGTGTAGACATAGCCTTAGTTAGTACATTTTTCCCAAGGTTGGGGCATGCCCTGATTTCCAGTGTTTAAACCCTGTGCTTCATGCAAGAAGCATATATCATTGAGTGACCTGCGTCAGAGCTGTTTAAAGTGCTTGGGGGAAGCTCACGTTTGAGAGAAGTGCAAGATCTGTCAGCGATTTTCCTTATGGACCAGACAGGACCAGGACATCAGGTTTAAGACCCTCCTGATGGAGTCAGCTTTCAGACCGGCATGGGAGCCAAGGTCGGGTTCAGTACCCAGTATCACAGCATTTACTGAGAATGCTCCCTTGGTACTGGTATCTTCCTGACCTTGTTCCAAATCTCTGGTGCCAAAGAAGCACCAAAAGAAAATGCACACTAAAAAAGAATGCTTGCCAGTTGACTTAGAAAAGTTTAGGGACCATGGGGAAATCTGAGTTGACCCTGAGTGTATCTCTGCCTATGCAGGCGTTAAGCCCAGCATCCACACTACCGACTCCAAGAGTGGCAGAGGCCCACATCACCTGTTGTCCCCACAAAACCTGAGTCATTCCATGCAATGAAGGACCTCTTAGCCATGCCGGTGCCAGCTACACTGCAGGAAGGTGGTCTGCTGCACTGAGGGGTGGTCACCCTGGTGGGGGGTGGGCTCAGTTGAAGGGTAAGCCAGCATTGGTACCACCTCAGCACCCCAATCAAGGGGCCACCATTCACCAGTCCCATAGCAGTCACCAGATTCTCAACACCAATCCCCAGAGCCACAGTGAGAGAGGTCGGGGTTGCACCTCCAATCATTGGACAAAAAGCACTGATCCACAGAGCATTGGTGCCAGTCCACGGAGCACCAGCATCGATTTTTGGAATGTTGCCATTCCCCACGGCCCTGGCATTATGTGCTGAGCTCCCACAGTGGATCGCCAGAGCCCCGGCCTCACTCAAGTGCTTATAGAAAACCTAAGGACAGGATGCGGTCAAAGTACAGTTAACGCTCATGCTCTTGGCACTGCTCCCAGATGCTGGAGTGCCAGCATTGAAGAAGTGACGCAGAGAAGCATAATGGCTTCAGCACCACCATAATCTCCAGGAATACCTCCTCAGATTTGGGAGAGGAAGTCATCATTCCACAAAGGGACAGGCTCCTAAGCAACCCACCGGGTTCCCCATGCAGCCACAGATGAGACTGTGGCTGTGGGGATAGTGGACAACCCCTGGGCAGTTTTGGAACTCATGGGGGTTCCCTCAAACCACAGTGCTTCACCCTCACTTGTCCATGAGAACTTCATACCACAATGTTGAAGGGGCCCTGTTGCCACACCTAACCTAGATGTTGACTCAGACCAGGAGGAATCGCTCTGAGACTGACTACAGAGGAAGATCCAGCCCCTCCCAGTTATCTGCTTTTTCTTCCTCCTCACTGGACAAAGTAGTAGCGGTCCCCTCTTATGCTGCCCCAGTAGATGATTACAGGGCACACCAGAAATTGTTGAAACTTGTGGCAGCTAATCTGGGCCTCAAAATAGAGGAATACACAGAGCCAGTAGAGAAACTCTTTGGCATCCTGGCATCTGTAGCTCCTTCCAGAGTGGCCCTCCTGGAGTCCCAGTACATGAAGGGACAGTAAAGCTTGCCAAGGTACTGTGCCAGACCCGAACATGTCTGCCCCTATATCTAAGCGAGCAGAAAAGAAATACCATGTGCCTGTTAAGGGGTTTGAATACCCGTACACACATCCATTTCTGGGTTCTCTGGTGGTTGCAGCAGGTAACTAGTAGGCTAGGCAAGGACAGACTCAGTCCCAAAAAATATAAGCCAAAAATTAGATTTTTTTGGTTGCAAGGTTTATTCAACAGTGAGCCCACAACTGAGGGTGTCCAACCAACCAGTGTTGTTGGGATGATACTACTTCAACATCTGGCAATGGCTGGAGAAATTTGCTGACTCCCTACTGCAGTCCTGCAAGCAGGAATTCTGGGTAGTCCTGGAGTAAGGGAAAGCAGTGAATAGACCCTCCCTGCAAGCAGAGTTGGATGTGGCAGATTCTGCACCATGATCAGTGGCTTTCACTATGTCAATGAGGAGAGCATCATGGCTTCAGTTGTCTGGTCTCTTGGAGGTCCAGCAGTCCATCCAGGACCTCCTGTTTGATGGCTAGGCTCTGTTTGCTGACTAAACAAACTCCAGGCTGAACGGGATTCAAGGACTACACTTCATTCATTGGATCTTTACCCCCCATCCTCCTCAAGGAAGCATTTTAGGTGAAGGTTCTTACTAAAAACATGGCTGCACCCAGCCTGGTGCTGCTTCAGGCTCCCTGGGGTCCTGCACTTTGGGGCACCCAGCCCAGCACTCAGCAGGGTCCCTGGACCCCCACTGCTCCTGGCCCTGTATCCAGCAGGTTCCCAGCCCCCACCACCACGCCCTGCTCCACACCCAGAGGAACCCTCACCCTAAATGGCTGGTTCCTGGAAGGTCTCCTGGTGGGCCCAGTGCACCTTCCTCTGCCCCACGGCCTTGTGCATCCCAGCCCTGAGCCCTTTCCCCTGCCCTCCCCCATGCTCAGCTCCTGAAGCTCCCTTCCCTCTGCCTAACAAAGTCTCCCCAGCCCTGGCAAGTCCTGTCACGGGCCTGGGCCCAGCTGCCAACCCACAGCTCCTCCCAGTCCTGGCTCATCCCAGTCCAGCATGGCGCATGCCTACCTTACTTCCAGGGCCATGCCATTTTAAAATTTCCGGTCTCTGTTCTCCTGTCCTGGAGCATGTGTCAGGCCATGCTGCACACTGAGAGATTGAAAAGGGCCAGCCCCAGCTGAACTCTCCCAGGTGCTAGGGCTCAGGCCGGCACGTACCGGGCCCAAGACTCAGAGCACTGGGTAACACATTCAGGGTCCATGCCCCATATGCCCTATGCCAATGACTCCACTGGGCACCGGTCCATGTGGTGCGCACACACACAATTCAGAATGGACGTGAGCAACACATCTTGAAGAACAGCACTAAGACATAGCCTTCTGGGTTGGGAGATGGAGGTTGTTTATACAGGGACCTCTCACCCAGCGATGTTCAGTGAAGTTGCTCTTTCCTTCGGTTCCAGAGTCTCTTTTGCTAGTGCCGAGACAAATTTTCTCAAGGTCATCGACCATGATGGGGAGCAGCAACGGAAAGCTCTGAAACTCCTGATGTTCATAAATATGGAGCACTGGGTGCCAGAATATGGTAAAATTTTGACATCTTACCACCTGAAGGTAACTCTCAGTGCATGCCTGGTAGGGCCATGTGCTACAAGAGGATGTGGGGGTGGGGGTGGGGGAGTGGTAAAGAAGGTGGGGAGCATTCAAGCTTAGTTTTTCTGGGCTCTGGATTTGGACCGAGATGTATGAGTTCTGTCAGTGATGTGTTTGTTGAGGCTAATTATGGGTGTCTTCTCTAGTTTTATTGGAGCACTCATTGAGGGATCCAACTATATTGTATACTTATAATTTATTTTTACTCTGATCCAATCTTATGCTTCAGAGCATAGGCTAATCATTTTTGGAGCTCAGAAAGGATTTTTTCTCTCCCAGTGTGCAATTGGCCAGGCACATTCAGGATTTCTTTGAACTTCCCCTAATGCCTTATGTGTAACAATCTTGGGATTTATTAAATAGCAAACCAGCAAAAGAGAAAGGAATAGAACTTGAATGAACCAGACTGGGAAGAGCTTCTGGGGTGATCTGTGCAGACAGCCATGTGGTATTCCCTGCCAACTTCCACCTTCAGAGCACATCACCAAACTTCTGTCTTCACAATACTGTCCCTTATGAGGGAGTGTCTCTACATTATAATCTTTTACAAGCATATCTCTACATCTTCCTTCTTAAAGAAAACAAATTATCTATCATAGACATATGTATAAACAACTAACAACTATCTAATAACACATGCATTAAATTCTCAACCCATGTAGTACATTTCCATAAACCCAATGAATCAACTGCCAAGAGAAGAGAGGTTAGGAGAACATTGCTCTCCAGTGAGTCTTTACCACTCACTTTCCTCAAATACCCTTCCTCCAGGCAAGTTAGCAAGTATTGATGAGTTTTCAGGTCATTTAGTCTCCCTCTCTGATCTTCTCAGTATCACCCTTTCATTAGAGTCTGAGTTGTTTTCTTATTCCTTGACAGTTTCTCCTACAGATTCGGAGATTTCAATGTCAGAAGGGACCAATATGATGAATCTAGTCTGACTTCCTGCACAGTGCAGGACACAGAACCTCACCCACCCACTCCTATAATAGACCCCTAACCAATGACTGAGACATTGAAGACTCCAAATCATGGTTTAAAGACTTAAAAGTACAAAGAAGTCACCAACTAGTGACCCATGCCCCACACTACAGGGGAAGTTGAAAAACCCTTAGGGCCCCTGCCAATCTGCCCTGGGAGAAAATCTCCTCCTGACACTCTATCTGGCATCAGCCAATCCCTGGGCATTTGGGCAGGACTCACCAGCCAGACACCCAAAAAAGAATTCTCTGCACCAACTCAGAACCCACCCTATCCAACATCCTATCACAGGCCATAGACACAACCAGTAACATTTTATACTTAATGCCCACCCAGTCAGAAGTCTTTTACTTCAGTTTCTTTACCGTTTGTGTGGACCTCTTTACAAATCCATCTGATTGGGGGTAATTTGGACTTGATGTTTTGTGACAAAAATCCCAGTCTGTGGCAAAATACCTGTAATCTGCACTGAGAAATGATGGATCATTATTGATAAAGATTTCATCTGATATTCCGTATCTGTAAAATACTCCCTTCATGCTACCTATCACTGATTTGTTATTAGTACTGTGCAGTGTGCAGGTTTCTGGATACAGAGACTAATAATTGGCGGCTATTAAGTAACCCCTTAATTGTCAGGTAAATAAGTCAGTGCCCACCTTCTCATAAGGCTTTTGTGGAATTGGATGAGATCTTAGTGGCCCTTTAAAAGCCACCACTGTAAACTAGAGCTGCTGCTGAATCTGCTGACTCTGTTCTGTTTTGCAGCAGCAGGGGCTGCTGGGCAAGCCTCCTGCTGCCAAAAATGCCTGGTCAGGGAGAATTTCTTCTACAGTAGGGCCCAGTGTAACTTTGATACATCGCCAAAAGTTCTGGTGACACAGAAGAACTTCAGCCATGTCCTGAGGCTGAAGGGGTTGAAAACACAGCCCTACACAGTAGGTAGGGGAGGAGAGAGAGAGGCCACCATCCCTTATTTTATACCCTCAGTCCCTATGCCTGGAAAAAAAACCAGATCCAAATACAGATCAAGCATCACAAGTCCTGAGGTACCTAGCTGAGTCAGAGAGATAAGTGATCCACAGCGTGTGGCACTGGATCAGCTGTCTCTTGTTGAATTGTAGATCTCTTGTTTCCAGTATTGGGCAGTAATTGTTAATGGTTGCTCAACACCTGCCCGGAGTGGGTTACGCCTTTGTTGCCACTGGAGAGTTAGCAGTGGGCGTGTCCCAGACTCTCAACATATTTCAGTAACAGCAATGTTGCAGTCTCCTAACTCCCTATACAAGGATAAAGTACATATTTTCACAGAACAATGAGCTTCAGCAGATCAAGACCTTTCAGATGATATCTTGCCAGGCATGCTTTGTACCAAATATCACAGTTGTGTGCAAGTGGTGAATACGAGCATTACAGGGTGCTATTTTGAGGTACAGTGCGTCACACTTACTCCCCTGGTTCCTGGTATCTTGGACAAAACATTCCTATTCATTATTTTGTTAAACTATCTGATCTTGGACTAAATTAGGGTATATCTGTATTAGCCTTGAAATAGATTTACAAAAATAACGAGTGCCTAGCATGCCAACAACAACTCAGCCAAGTTTGTGTATTAGACAGTGGACTTATAAGCATCTGCTTAAATACCTAGCCGGATTTTGGTTCACAGCCTCTGGTTCGGGCCTCGGGTATGGCTCCAGGCTCTTTCTCTCTACTGGATGGGGCCGACCCCCGCTGGTGTCAATCAGCTGAAGACACCATTGGAGGCAATGGGGCCAGACCCCTACCAGGAATCAAGAACTCAAGGTGTTACACTGATTTCCTTGGTCCTGGCTAAGTAACTTTTCTCTCTCTATGCAGACCATACTGCTGTGGGCTTTAGAGATCCAGCCAGAGAAGGAGAAATGGGAGACGTTGGCATGGTCTCTGATGACCCTTCTGCACATCCTACATTACTGCTTGAAGAGTGAAAAGCTCCCACACTATTTCTTGCGCAATTTTAACCTCTTCAACAAGCGCTACAAGGTGGGCAAAGGGATCTACGAGCACCTCGCCCTGCAGGTTCTCACCAAGGAGGTGGAGCTGATGGTGGTGGATCCAGTGGGATATATATCTCTGAGATTCTTCAACAAAGTTTCTAAGCGGGTAGAGGCCTTCAGCAGAGTGGAGGGGTCTCTTCTGGAATTTAAAGAGAGCCACCAGGAAGGCCTGAAGGCACTGAAGAAGTTGGAGAAGGAACGGCTGTATGAGTTTGAAGAGGAACTGCTAAGCGACAAGAATGTAATGGTGGAGCTTCATCTGAGGGAGGGAATGGGTAGAGCCAGTGTAGGGTAGTGGTTCTCAATCTTTTTCTTTCAGAGGTCCCCACAACATGCTATAAAAATTCCACAGCCCACCTGTGCCACAACTGGTTTTTTTCATGTAAAAGCCAGGGCCAACATTAGTGAGTGGCAAGCAGGACAGTTGCCCAGGGTCCCACGCCACAAGGGGTCCTGCAAAGCTAAGTTCCTCAGGCTTCAACTGCAGTCCTGTGTGTTGGGGTTTCAGCTTTCTGCCCTGGGCCCCAGTAAGTCTAACACCGGCCCTGCTTGGGCTGGTCCCCTGAAACCTTCTCCTGGACCCTGATATTCATTGTTGAGAACCCTGCTTTAGGGTTTAACAGAGAAGCAGATCCTGGCTAACGGACTGTGCAGGGACGTAGCCACTGCCATAGCTAGGGTGTGAAAAATGTCATCTGAGCATTTCTAAAACGCTTACGATCATCTTCAAAATTGCTGAGCTCCATCAGGGACAGGGTTAGAGCTAGTGAGGAAATGTTGGCACTGTTTTTGAAGAGGTTCCTCAAATACATAGCACTTCCCCCCAACTGCTCTCACTGGGAAAGAAGCAGGGTCGCTTATACCTTCTCCTTTCTCATTAGGTGTGCAACTCAGATGGACGGCAGCAGGACGTGGTACACTGTAATTTAGACACTATTTTAGCTGAGATGAAGCAATGGCAAGAGAAATCCCACCAGTGCCAAGGGAAGACCAAGGAGCCTGTGAGGGGTGAGTGCTCCCAGCTTCACAGCAAGGGAATTACCCCTTGACAAAGGCCTGTCAGGCCAGGGCTTGCCCACATGCAGCTACAAACTGGGTGGTGTCTGCACACCCCACCACATGGGCTGGGCTGGAGATACATAATATGCCCCTCTCCCCAAGCCATCCAGTCCCTGCCCTGGGGTTGTATGGGACCCAGCGCCCCCTAGAGGGGAAAGAGCATTGTGTCCCCTTCCCTTCCCCCATGAGCCAACAGTTGATACTTGGGACCAAACCCATGTAGCAGATCCATTAGCTGACAGCAGTAGTAAGCTCTTATCTTCTCTTCTTCCCCCCTAGTTCCCTCTAAACCAGTGATTTTCAGCTCAGATCTGAACCAGTTCCTGCAAAGTCTCTTCCTATCCCGGCAGGTGAGCAACTTCAACTTCTTGAAGTTGATGCAAGGTAAACTCATCCAGATGGTGAAAACTGCAATGGGTCCTCACTGCATCCTCACTGATGCTGTGACTTTGGAAGGGCCACGGTAGAAAGTGGTATAGGGAGCAAACCTGCTTGTACAGGATCTTGGGTTGGAACCCAATGGAACAAAGAGACCTGGGTTCTCCTACCCTTTGGGTTTCCTTACCCTGGTCACACAGACCTCATCACTGAACGACCCTACCCGGCTCAGAGGTCAAAACCCTCTACAGCGCCAAAAGACATTCTCACAATTGAGAAAGAAGACTGCACTGGATTAAAAACAAACAAATAAAAACCTGGCTTAGTGGAGAAGTTAAACCAGCTCTTAAAATATATAAATAAAAACTCAAATGGAGGAAATGGGAAGTTGAGAGAAATGAATATAAATCAGGAGCTAGCAACAGTAGAAGATTGATAAAGAAAGCAAAATACAGAAGGAGAAATCTATGGCCAGCAGAATGAAGGATTGTTGATGTTTCTCAGCACATGACCCACCAGACAGGTGCCTCCTGGTAATGTTAATGAGAAATAGCACAAGTGGCCACCCTATCTGGTGCCCTTTGCTCTGTGCTTTCATGGTTGGGACCTCAAACCTCCAGCTGAGTCCTTCACTGTTCCACCCCTTCTGGGGTCTAGCACAGTCCAGGCCCACTTTTCCTCAGTGCTCATTGTCTATCCATTCACTGCCCACCTGGTGGTCTTGGGAAGACAAGAGGGGTCCGGGCCCACCCACTTATCCAGATCCTGGCACAGGGACTCTATGCACTCTTTATGGTGCCACTTCAACACTCCCACTCCCTTCTGGCATACAGTTCAGATTCTGTGGGCCCAGGGGTTAAAGTAAGGGGGAACGCACCAGAACACAGTTCTGGGGCCCACAAATTTTAGGGGCCAGAGTTCTGGAGCCCCTAAAAATAGAAAAATCTGGTGGAATACATGTTCTGCTCTGCCCTGGCTGCTGGCAGGTCCTATGCCCCACCGTTGTTAATCACAATACTTATTGTGTTTGCTAGTTTGTGACAATAATTGCTATAGACATAAACGCCATATAAAATTATAACCAATGCACGTGGTACTGAGAAGTGGTTGCAAATGCCTGCCTGGGCTGGGGCCCACACACGCATGAAGGGGTCCCAGACAATACAGGAAGGGGGACCAGAGATTAGGAGGGTTCTGGGGCCTGTGAAATTATACTTTAACCACTGTCTCCCCAGGTACCTGTTCCCTTGTAGCAAGGCGCATCTTCACTGAACCCTGGAAGCCTTCTGTCTGATGTCCCTGGTCCTGCTTGCCCCAGACAGGACTCCCGCACACCCTTTCTCCACCAAGGCTAGAGGCTGACAGCCTTGAGCTGTGGCTGCAACCTATGTTCCCTCTAAGCTGAGCGGGTGCGCGGCCATGCAGCGGCCATCGCATTCCTGCACACCTATCAAACAGGCCCACGCAGCCCAACTCCGTGTCTCTTCTCCCTAGCCCAGCCAAGTGTCATTTCTACCCAGTCAGTTGCAGGGCAGGGGCAAGCATCAGAACTCAGAGGCGCCCGCAGGGGTGGCACTTGCAGCAACCAAGCGAGCGCAGCGCACGGGATTGCAGAGGGAGGTAGGCGGCGAGTGATGACGAGTGCCAGGCGGGGGCATGACATGAGCCCCAGGGGGCTGGGCAGGGAGCACGCAGCCAGGCTGCTGGGGTGAAGGCTTCATCTGCCGCTCCCTCCCCAGGCAGACAGCATGGAGGCTGTGGACGCTGCAGTGGCAGAGTTCCCAGAAGAGGAGGAGGTGGATTGCTATGACTTTGAGCTGCTGCCAATGTTGGTGGAGGATGAGGTGAGTGTGGCAAAGGGCAGCCGCCATCATTCCTCTCACGGGTCTGCGGCTCCTGTGGGCCAGACGGGCCCTTCCCTCTCAGTAGCACATGGTGCATCCCCCTGGATCTGCTCTCTGCTCTGAGTGGGGCTGGTCTGTGTTCTCTGGGTAACACGTTGTTAGTTTGTTTACAGTGTGCAGTGGCCCGGGTGAACCAGCCAGGGGATAGCTTGAAGTGTTGGCTCAATGAGAAACTCCAAAGGCTGGGTGTAAACCCTCTTTCAGTTGTGGGGGAAAGAGCCGGCTTCCCCCCACAGACGCACTTAAAAGGGCAGATTGTTTGTTGTGCTCTTCAAAACAGTAAGTTGTAATGGAAATGGTCCAAGAGATCTTACTCTTCCTGCAGAGCTGGATCATGCTAACCTCTCTTGGTAAGGATTTAAGATTAACAGCGGCCGAAGTCTCATTACATATGAAGTAGAGATGTATATTTACAGGAGCCATCCAAACAGGTGTTTTTCATGTTACTTAAGATTCTCCTGCTCCCCTCTTTTTAATAATCCCAGAAACCTGTGTAACTAAATGGATTGAAAAGAAACAAACAGAGTCCTGTGGCACTTTTAAAGACTAACAGATTTATTTATTGCATGAGCTTTCATGGGAGAAAATTCCACTTCGTCAGATGCAAAGCAATAAATAAACCTGTTAGTCTTTAAAAGTGCCGCAGGACTCTGTTTCTTTCTCTGCAATAGACTAACACGGCTACCCCTTTGGAACTTGACTAAATGGATTTGCTCCCTCACACCTTACGTCTCGTTACTCTCTATTCGTTATCTTCTTTTGTTGTCTTAAATTGTGCTACAGTTGCAGCCACTTGGGCCTAATGTATTGTTCGCTGCATTGATCCTCTGTGGCCCCTATATGTCTTAACTGTTGTCATAATTATAGCCATGTCTGCTGACTAATGTCACAGTGACCCCCACAGTCTCTTCCCCAGCCCGCTGCCCCTACAGAACCTCTTCCAGGAAACTTGGGACAAAGCCTCACTTACTTCTAAATAAACATTTTCTGGTGATGATGTTAAGTTATGAATGTAACTTGATTTTGACAGCAAACTGATATCCATTTCTGAAGATCAAGCATTATGAGCTAGCTCAGTTAGAAGGGCTGTAAAAGCGATAAATGACTGCTCAGTTTGACACAAATATTTATATTTGTCATCTCTAAAAGTGTGTATATTCCAGAAAATACTTTCAACGGTTATTAAGAAATATCTTCAGACAGTAATTCCTTTTTTACAAAATTATTTTCTTGTGCTTGTTTTGATATATTTGATTTATCTAAAAATATTTTAATTATGTGTGTGCATGTTTATAGTTATATGGATAATACTGGGTAACAAAGTAGCACAATCCAACAATTTCATCATCATATTCCAACACCCTCCAACTTTTCTCAACGTTCTAGTAATGACAGTAATATAAAAACCAAACAAAAAATTCTCCCACTAAAACAAAAGGCATGGGGCAGAAGGAAGTGCATACGTAATTCTAAACATCAACAACATAGCTTTATCAAATAGCCAGAAGGGGGATCATTTTTATTAATCAAAAGCTACTAAGGACTCTCTACTGGTTAGTTTACAGCTCTGAGTGGCCATTCATTTACATTCCGAGATCAAAGGTCAGATAGCTCTGCTGTTATGGCATCAGAGCCGTCCTCCTAACAGGTTGTCATTAGAGATGACTGCAATGAGGTTGCCCAACCCCAAGTCTCTTCTCCCCAGCTGGTGGAGGCTAGATAAGCACCAAGTGTCATCGTCTCGCATTTGTTGAGTAAATTAATAAAACTTCAGTATTTCAGTTTAACATTTTTATTAAAGTTTGAAGGAAAAGACAACATCTATGCATTTCATTTGAATTGAGGTAGTTAGGCATGCTGATGCTTCGGGCACCAAAGAATTGTTGCCCATGCGGCGCCAGGCCTCACAAATTGCCGCTCAGCAAGTACCATAACTTGCTCAGCTGCATCATCAGCTTAGAGGGAACATTGGCTGCAGCCCCTGTATATGCAGGCTCCTCATCCCTGATTGGCATCCCCAGCCACCAACTCTTCTTGGCCATGCCCGTCACCTGGGTCTTTAACCCCTTCCTTTCCAGAGTGGGAAACAACCCCCCTAAAAGGAGAATAAGGAATTTTTAGAAGTATATTAACAACAAAAGGAACCATAACAATGGTATCGTTCCTTTCCTACATGGAAATGATTGAGTTGTAAATAATGATCCTGACAAGGCAGAAATGTTTAATAAATGTTTCGGTTCCATACGGGAATGGGGGGCAGATTATGTGCTTGTATCATAGGATGATGATGAAATATTTTCCATTCCAGCTGCCATTTAGAGACACAAGTCTTTATTAATGCAGAGATAACATTGCCTGTGGATTGCTTGTGCCTTTCCAGAACTTCAAGTTCAATTAAACTCAAACTTGTGGGAACCAGAAAATACTGAGTTCAGGTAAACGCTCAGCGCACCCTTAAATCTGAGCCCTGGAGCTGGCTGT
Source organism: Pelusios castaneus (assembly GCA_007922175.1). Classification (NCBI taxonomy): domain Eukaryota; kingdom Metazoa; phylum Chordata; order Testudines; family Pelomedusidae; genus Pelusios; species Pelusios castaneus. The sequence goes on from ML685884.1 coordinate 253,511, forward strand.
AGGTCCAGGGAATTACCATGTGTCCTGTGGCAGCATTCACTAGGCGAGGTGGAGCTGGACTGTTGATGTATCCTGGGAGAGCTCAATTGCAATGTAAGGAAATCTGGGGATTAATTTAAGGAGCACCACAGAGTTTGTTGTGAACAACATGTTCATTTAGCAAAACAAACAAGGAGTCCTGTGGCACTTTAAAAGACTAACAAATTTATTTATCACATGAGCTTTTGTGGGAGAAATCCCACTTCCTCAGATGCTTGAAGACGGAGAACTTCCAGAATGGGAAGAAAAATAAATGCAGGGAAGTGTAAGTCATAGGATCGGGTCAGACTAGTTCCACAGATCAAAGCAGTTGTTTAGATTCAAACAGTGTGGAACAACATATTAGGAGCAGGAGCAGTGGAGAGAGGGTAAAATCACTTTTTGTAATAAGAAAGCCAACTGATGTCTCTGTTCAAGCCCCAGGTAATTATATAAACTTTGCATATGAATTCTAACGCTGTAGTTTCTCTTTGAAGCTTTGATTTGTAATTAACTTGTTTAAGGACAGCAATTAACATATCTTTCACGGAATGAGCAGGAAGATTGAAATGTTCCCCTATTGTTTTTTGAATGTTGTGATTTCTGATGTCAGATTTGGGTCCATTTATTCTTTTGCACAAAGACTGTCCAGTTTGTCCAGTGTAGAAGGCAGAGGGGCATATATCACATTGGTGGATGAGCAGGTGAATGAGCCCTTGATGAAGTAGCTGGTTGGATTATGTCCTATGATGGTGTCATTTGTGCAGATAGGTGCACAAAGTTGGCAACAGGTTAGTTGCAGGGATATGTGCCTGCTTTAGTGTTTCTGTCATTTGATCTCTAGTTGCTGGTAAGTATCTACTTAAGGTTGGGTGCTGTCTGTAAGTGAGGAGGGGTCTGCCTCCCAAGGCTTGAGGGATTGAGGGATCGTCTTGTAGGATAGGTTGTAGATCTTTGATGACGTGCTGCAGAGGTTTGAGTTATAGTAATGACAGTAATATAAAAACAAAACAAAAAATTCTCCCACTAAAATAAAAGGCATGGGGCAGGAAGGAAGTGCATACATAATTCTAAACACCAACAGCATAGATTTATCAATAGCCAGAAGAGGTATTGTTTTTATTAATCAAAAGCTACTAAGGACTCTCTACTGCTCAGTTTACAGCTCTGAGTGGCCGGTGGTGACCAATGGCGTTCTGTTGTTCTTTTTCTTGGGTTTCTCCTATAGTAGTTGACTTCTGGGTACTTGTCTGGCTCTGTCAATCTGTTTCCTTACTTCCCCAGATGGGTATTGTAGTTTTAAGAATTGATACAGATCCTAAAGGTGTCTGTCTCTTTCTGAAGGATCAGAGCAAACGGTATATTAGGGCATAGCTGTAGACAGTGGATCATGTGGTGTGTCCTGGATGAAAGCTCGAGGGATGTAGGTAACTATAGCGATCAGTAAGTTTTCGGTATAAGGTGGTGTTTGTGTTCATTGCATATTTGTACTGTAGTGTCCAGAAAGTGGATCTCCTGCATGTAAACCCACAGCAATCAAAAATCAAATACAAAAATAAAAAAAAGAGGCTCAAGGCAAACACCCAGTGTCAAGACTGGCATGGAGGCAGCACACACAGTGTCTCTGGAGTGTGAGGGACATTCTCAGTCTGCTTTCCACATTTCAGGCCCTCTTCCCAGGCACTGCAGGGATCCAGGGAGTCAGACACCGGCTCTGTCAGTGGCCACACATCCCCAGGCTCTAGGGACAGAGCCCTTATCCCTTGCGTCAGCCACCCTTGCTGTCCCCAGCTGCTCACTGCACCCAGTTCCTGTTAACTCCAGCCCTGACTCCCAGCTCCGCTCTGCTTCAGTGTGGCTCTGCTCTCTGGGAGGCTTCTCGGGCCCCCCTGGGTCTGCTGCCGTGGATCTGTGAAGCTCAGTTCAGCTCCCTATGCTCTTTCTTAGTCTCCTGTAGCCAGCTCCACACGGCTCCAGCCCCAGCTCTGCTCACCTCCCTGACCTGGCTTCTCTGTCTCCCAGCCACTGGCTGTTTTCTCTTTAGATCAGCCCTGCTCTCTGTCTGGTGAGTCACCCATTGGTCCTGACCAAAGGTCACCCAGTGCTGGGGCCTCCCAGCTGGTGCTCCAGGTGGACTGGGGCCATACACGGTGAGGGGTGTTGAGGCCACCCAGTCAGAACTTGGGGTAGGACATCTAAAGTGGGACTCCTCCAGGTGCAGTAGGAGGGACAACTATGGGCATCAGCAAGAGAGGGCTAGGGAGCATGGCCTTGGGTAGTATCATGCACTAGCCTTCCTTAATGAGTGGTTCACCCACTGCCCATTCTGTGCACTACTACAGCCTGGGACTGACTGGCTAGGCAGCTGTTTTGCAGACAAGACCTGGGGTTACAGTGGACAAAAAGCTGGATATGATTCAACAGTGCGCCCTTCTTGCCAAGAAGGGTAACAGCATATTGGGCTGCATCAGTAGGAGCATCACCAACAAATGAAAGGAAGTGTTTATTCCCCTCCATTTGGCACTGGTGAGGCCACATTGGAAGAACTGTGTCCAATTTTGGGCTCCCCACTACTGGACAGATGTGGACAAACTGGAAAAAATCCAGCTGTGGGCAATGATAATGACGAGGGGGCTGGAGCACATGACTGATAAGGAGAGGCCGGGGGAACTGGGCTTGTTTAGTTTGGCGAGGAGAAGAATGAGGAAGGATTGACAGCAGGGTGAGATGGGCTTCGGCTGTAACTTCCTGCTCCCTGCACCTGCCGGCTCTGTTCTACGCTGCGTTCACAACAGATAATAAACAGTCTGTGTTACGGTGCTGGCTGTGAGTCACGGCTGATGCCAGGAGTTGGGGTGCCTGGCCCCTTGGCGGGCGTTTGAGGCTTTTGCAGGTGGTGTCCCTGAGGAAGGCTCCAGTGAGAAGAAAGGCACTGATTAGGAGTCTGGGAAATCAAGGTGAGTGTTTGCCAAAGGTCACCCTGGCACAGATAACCAGTCTATTCCCTCTGTAAACAGCTCCCACCATGCAGTTCCTTGCCAGGCAGGAAAGAGGAAGGAGCAGAAAGAGCTGACAGACAGCACAGCCTAAAAGTGCAAGAGTTTCCAGATGACCAAGGAGAGCTCGGCCCTGATGGGAGAGATCCAGGTCATACAAGTATGGCTGGCACATCCCAGCATGAAGCACGAGGGCCAAGGAAAATGGAAGAGGAAGAGGAAGAGGCTGGGTGTCATGGAGCTGCCCAGGGGTTCCTGGGATGGTTCTTAAAGCACCATGTGTATCCTGAGCAAAGGGAACACCGGCGAAGGGAAGAGGAGTTCAAAGTGGTGGAAGAGCTGGTCAAGAGGATCATGGCTTTTGTGCGTAACTGGAATGTTCGCTTGTTCACCGGGGAGGCCATTCTGGTGGGCAGCCAAGCCCAGGACCTTCATGTCCAAGCAGAGTCTGACAGCAGCACCTACGACTTCCTGGCCCCCATCCATTACAGAACAGGTCTGATCCTCTTGGGTACCCTGTACAGCCAGCCACGCACAGATATGCATTTCCTGCCTTCCTGGCTGAGCCTGAAGGTTGGGGTGCCGGTCTATCGCTGGGAGAACAAGTTGGTGGTGGATTATAACAAGGTGACACTGAGAGATATCTTGGATGGGCAAATACCAGAAGTCACTGAGAAAGACATACTCACGGAGGAAGACATCAAAGAAATAAATGGACGGCAGGTAAGTGTGAGCATGTCAGAAGGTTTCCCACAGTGTCAGCTGCACATACATCTCTGCTGGTGCCCCTCACTCCCAACCCACAGTCCCCTGCTAACCCATCCTTACAATTCCGCTGCTCCCCAGCTTTGCCAGTTCCCCTCACTCCTGACCAGCAACTTCTCTTTCTTTTCGATTAAAGCATCCAGCTCAATTTTATCTCATCCCTTTTCAGAGGGACCTTTGGCATAGCGGCCTCGATCCATTTCTTGTAGCTAGAAAGTTCCATGAATTTGTGAAGTATGCTGTGGCTGAGGGTAAGTGTCCATCCTCGTATAAATCCATGGGTGTTGTGTTAATTAATCAAGGCCTGCAATGAAAATGATAAATAATCGTTGCAACCCTGAACCTCAAACTCATCCCTGGTTATTCTCAGTTCACCATCCCAGCATAATTCCCAGGGGCTATTGTCTGTAATCTGTAAACTCAGGGGTCCCCTCATCAAGCTGTCTTGTCATTCCTGAATGAATGAATGAATGAATGAATAACATGGAAAGTCATTATAGGCAAAGCCCTTAGGTTTTGGATCTTATTTTGTTTATGATTTCCCAGCAATTGATGAGTTTATTTCAAAAACTAAAAAAAACAGGTGAGAATCAGTGCAAAAAATGAAAGTCACCATTTTCTGAGTCAACCTCGAGGTTAATATTGAGGTATGGCAGACAGAAAAAAAGCAACAAGTAGAGAAAAGTCCATTGGTGCTCATGTCGTAAAGCTGCCCAAGAAGACTGCCTGCTCTATAAGGAAAGATGGAAGGTAACTGGGATGATATCTCACCTTCCAGAGCAGAGAGCTGTGTTTGGGCTGCAAGCATTGAGCCACCTTCTCTCCTTCTGGAGATGACAGCAGGCTTGAGTCATTCTGCACTTTTTTCCCCCTTAATTCTGCCATTGACATACACATCTGCCCACACTTGTGTGTTTTATATTTACACTAGTTCATTATTAACATAAATGCACTCATCTGCTTGATGCAATGGGTCGGATATCCTTAACGTAATCGATATTTTCATGTACTTGAGCAGACCACAGTTCAGGTGAAGATGAGTAAAAACTGAATAATAGCTTTTGTAAACGCAGGAGTGTTTTTGGGTAAAAACTGGTTATGAATTAATGATTTAATAAAGCCATTTTACAACCACCATCAATCTATTTCCTCAGCTGTTTAATTAAAAATCTGTTTTCTCAGCACAGTGTGTGTTTCCATTTAGACCTGAGCAACATTTTACAGCCAAAACTTTTTTCAGTGAAAAATGCAGGTTCAGGTCAGCTGAATCATTTCATAAATTCATGTCTATTTGGTCATTTGTTTCAGGTTCAGGGAAGTGAGGGGAAAGTTTAAAAGAAAATGGAAAAAAATCAAAAGGTTTCCTTTTATTTTTTAAAGGAAACATTCTGATTTTTCAATTTGAAATTTCCTTTTTTTATTTTATTTTTTAATTTTAAAGCCAGAAATCTCAGAATAGTTCATTTGAACCAGAACTTTTTGTTTTCAATTTTTTGGAATGACCAGAGATCTGAAAAAGTAAGTATCCGCTCAACTCTACTTTCCCTGGTAACAGCTCTCTTCCCACTAATAAAATTATCTACTCAATGTAAAAATACACTTTTGTTGCAGTGAAGCACAGACCTGCTCTTAGATTATGTTATGTTCATGGCACCCCAAAAACCTAGATAATACCTTCACTATTCTTTCTGGAAGGTTGCATAACATGATTTTATTTCTTAAAATCCAGAACCAGTGAGAGACAAATCAGGCTGCTCCTTAAGGTCAAGAGTCCAGGCTCAACCCATATTGCTCTAGGTTGGCTGTCGGCAGACTGACTCTGCTTGCACAGTTTGCTATAGATCTCCGCACGTGAAAGCAGAACCAGGAAATCCCCTGACTACTTAATGTGATAGCAACAATTTTAGCAGTTTTCAATACAGTAGAGTTTACCCTAAAGTTTTGTCGTGCTTTGACTATATTGGTTTGAAATGCCTACATTTAGCAAAACAAGCTACACTGGTATACTAGCATCCATACTAGAAGGGTGTGACAATTAGGGTCCAGAAACCACAGGGGGAGAACAAGGAGCTTGAACCCCAAACAATAAACAGTGGAATCAACTGATTGTATTCAATATTACTATACAATAAAACCCTATTGGGGAGTAGCAAATGAAAGCTAGTGGCAGACCATCATTAATATCATGATGGATGGATGGAGTGCAAAGACTTATGTATATTTGCTGAAAATACACTCCCAAATTATGTTTCAGGGGCAGTTGATAAACAAGTTTGTCCTCAAAGTCATTTGTTTGCCTGCATGTCAAGTTGTTCAGGGGAGAGTGAAATGCATGAGATTGGAGACGCATTTGGGGAGGACATCTGATTATTGTCTTCTGGCTCAGTGAGGCAGGTTGTGAGAGGTGTGGCTATATAGGGAGGTAACATCCATGGGGCAAGGATGATGTTGCAGATTTTCTTGGCAAAGGCTACTGTGTCCTGGAGGAAATTGATGTGTGTTCTGTCTCTGGCACAAGCAAACCTAATAATTTCTGTGCTTCTCCAGTGAGATATCTCTGGGGAACTCAGGATGGGATTCACAATGGCTTGCATGGATATTCTTTACTGGGATAAAAATCATCCCCAGAAGTGACGTAATTAATCAGTGGAGCAATCATGTGTAGAACAGGCCTCATTGATCATCTTTCCAGCATGTGTTGATTTCAGCATTTCAGATTAACCTGTAGATGTAACTGAGTTACCAAGATTTCATTAATATAGACACTAATACAGTATATATAACACAGACAATAATACAGACATCTGACTTCTAACCACCCTGCAGGAATCTCATCATTTTCTTCTAGTTTTATCTTTATAATCTATTCTATGCAAGAATCAGGGTGAGATAGATTTTAACTACTCCTTTCTTTGTCCCATCTGTTTTCAGAGACAAGAAAAACTGCTACCAGAATTAGTAAGTACAAAGAGACGCAACAAGTCACTCTGCAACTGGAGAAATTACAGGCTCCACCCTTGAGCGAAATGCGAAAGGGAAAATGATAAACGGATTGGTGGGAAAATGGAAATAAATTTTAAAGGGAGCAGAAAGTTGGTATTGAGAGGCACCGGCAGAGCTGTTTTCTGAAAACTTTTACTCTGTTCCTTCCTAATCTCTCCAGCCCAAAGGAATTCCTAGATTTCTCAGCAATTTGGGAGTCAGGGTTCTTGGCTTCTAGGTTCAGTTTTTCCACTAACTCACCCAGTGCCCTTGGAGAAAAGGCTAGTTGCACAATGGCACAGAGTCTCAAAAGAAGACTCAGAAATAGAACCCAGAAGTCCTGGATCCCAGCCTCCCCTCCTCTAACCACTAATCCCCACTCCTTTCCCAGAGGGTGGGAGAGAAACCATGAGTCCTGACTCCTAGCCTCCCCCCCCCACCTCCCTACCCCAGCTCTATTCACTAGATCCACTCCTGACTCAGAGCTATGGATAGAACCCAGGAGTCCTAGGATTCTTGGCTTTCATTCACTTGACCTTTCCCCTCCCATCATCTCAGATCTGGAAAACCTTGATCTATTTGCCTGTTTGCTTTTGACGCCCACACCTCTGTCTTGCCTTCTCCAAGGAAACATCAGACTGAATGATTTTGCACAACGACCAGCCGTGCAGCTCAGCCTGGAGGTGGATGGCCGTGCAGTGTCTATAAATCTGGCACCTGCCATCCTGGATAAAATGGACATGTCCATGGACTGGCCACGGCAGGATCTGAGATGGCTATCTGACTGGTGGGACCAGGAGGAGGGCACCGAACGGATCAAACCTGCCTGGAATATCATGGACATTTACAAAACAAAGGCCGACCTGGTGGCCAAGAATCCGTACTGGAGGTAAAAATGCAAATCTTCCCATCCCCTCCAGCAGGGATGCACCAATCACCTCCTAGATGTCCTCAATGCAGGGCTGGGATGGGGAGTATCTGTGCACCATGTTCCCATTCAGCCCTGACCCATTTCCTCCCATCCCATCCCAGGCTCACCTTCTCCCGGGCTGAGACCCGACTGCTCAGGGACCTTGACCTGGATGGGGGGTGCAGACGGGATGCACTGCAGCTGCTGAAGCAAATCAACATGGAGAAGTGGGTGCCACGCTACGGCAGGGTCCTGACCTCCTACCACCTGAAGGTGAGACAGATGGCAGGAGGGGAGGGTGGAGGAGAAGGAGGAATGGGTGATATGAGTATCTGCCGGTCCAGGGGGAAAAGATCTAGAGAATTAGCATGGGGCAGAGGGGTCACCCCAGCTCTGGGAGAGGAGTGGAGTCTAGTGGGGTAGAGCAGGGGAGGCTGGGAGTCAGGACTCCTGGGTTCTCTCCACAGTTCAGGGAAGGAGTGGGGTCTACGGTTTAGAACCAAGTGGTTCTTCTTCCAGTTGTTTCGCTCTGGGATCTCTATCTCAGGTGCCCTTGTGCCCCAGTTGCCTTTGTTTGGAAACTTTTGGTAGTCGTACCCCTTCTGCCCAGGCCCACACTCCTGACATCCTCATGCCCCAGTCTGAGGACACCTAGAGAGGCATGGGTGAACCTCCTTCAGCTCCTTCTCTACCACCTGACAGCCTAAGATGGAGCATCTGGTGTGCTCGCTTCACCTTTCCTTAGCCAAAGATATAGTTTCAATTATAGTGTGGGGCTATTTAGCCCCCCTCTCTGATTTTTTTATACCTTGGGGGGTGTTTTGTTTAATGGTCCCTTTGCCCCCTCCTACAGTCCTTTTCCTCCAGTCTGACAGACTTTTGCTTGGGGGGTGATCATGGACTTGGTTTGCTGGGTATTTGGGTTCCCCTAGGTACCCAATCACAGTTTCCTGGAAGGCAACAGTCCAGGCAACACAATGGGTTTACTGGGATCAAACAGGCAAGCATAAAATCACAGCCCTTCACTTTAGCTGGGCTTCCTTTCCATAACTGTAGTTCTGCATGCCCTCAAAATGCCCTTCTTCTCCTGCTTTCCCCTCCCCCTCCTGACCATATTTTCATAGTTAGGGTCACTATTTGGAGTATCAGCTTCTTTTTGCCCTTCTTCCCCCCGCTGCTTGATTAGCAACCCCCTCTGTCCCTTTATCTTCTCTCCTTACAGAGAGGTAAAGCTTTTACACTGTTTGGGCAGATGCGAGTTTAACCGTGTGCTCTCACTCATTTGATGTTTGCCTCCTAATCTCTTTAAATTAAAAGCAAGGACACAAGCAAGATTATTATTTAACCTTTTACCTTTTTTGCTTCATATTCTCCTAACACTGGGATCCCCAGCATTGAAGCTACCTGGTCAACAACAACAAAGCCTCGTGACCAACTAGGCTGGACATGAAGGGGGAGCCAGGCCTCTGTAGCTCATGATTTTGAGGCTCCAAGGTGACAGTTGAAAAACAAGATCCAAAGTTTCCTTTTCTCACCCATCTTTTATACTTCCTGCGCTCAGTCTATGGAACTTGCTGTCTCACGCTGCCTCAGGGCCTCTGTGTGATCAGTGATCACCAGTCACTTGCAGACATGACTTTCATCTTGTCTTGATTCTACTTTGTTCTTTTCTTTCTGGATTTTCTTTCTTTTCAGGGATTTGTCTGTATTATTCAGGCATTAAAGTGGTACCTGCATTTCATCAGGACAGGCTGGCATCGACTGATCCCATCACACACACTCTTCATTCACACGTCTTGTTCACACGTCTAAAATAAATTACACTGTATACACCTAAACCAAGTTTAATCAAGAATACAAAATGGAATCTATTATTCAAGATGGAGTTCCAAATTCACGGCATGGAGTCTTGTTGGACACTGGTTAATGTCTATTAAACAGTTAAAGTTACTTTAGTTATGATAATAAAGAACAGATACACAATATTAACCAACAGATATACTGAAGGTAAATTCAATTCATTTCATCTATCTGTGCCCCTACAGAATAAGGGGCAGGGTAACCTTCTCCCGCAAACTAGAACCCCCTACTGCCATAGGGAATTTGAACTTGGTGGTCTTACAAAACCTCCCCTTTGAGCCGCTATCTGTTTGTCCTCTGCTGCATTCATCTAGGCCAGCTACATCACTGAATGGCCATCACATCTGCCCACAGGACAGGGGAGTTGGGAGCATTCCTGGCCAATGCACCCTACATGGTTTTCTTCCAAGAGAGGAGACTGTTACATCTGCCTCCCACATTCATTCCTGTAACATCCTGTGATTTCCACAGTAACCAGGTTCCCCACCTTCCTGGGTTCTTCCCCCCCCCTTTCCCCCCAAAAGATCTCCCTATGCCAGAGAAGAAGCTGCCCTCCTTACCTTGGGTATTAGAAGGGTGTTAGCCTATTATTTGAACAGAACTAAATCCTTTAGAAATTCAGAGACAGGCAGGTTCAAAGGACCCTCAGTTTACACCCAAGTGGGAGTCTAGTTGCATTCCAGTTGATTCTCCAGATAACATTTTTTCCGCCTGCTGAAATGTACAAAGCAGCGGCGCTCATTTTTTCCAAATCCCACATGCTGAGAAAGGCCTCTAGACCAAACCCAGCCATTGGCATGCAGTCCTCCTTTCTTCTGCACTGAATTCAGTTGGGAAGTTCCATCCTCCTTGAGGAGATGCTGTTCAAAGAGTTACCCAGTGTGGAGCAATACTCAAAGGAGAAGAGGCGACTCACATGGTGTGTCCCAATGTGTGCACCATAAACTCATAGAGTTTAAGGTCAGAAGGGACCAGTACGATCATCTAGTCTGACCTCCTGCAAAATGCAGGCCACAAAACCTCACCCACCCACTCCAGCAATAGGCCACCAACCCATGATCAGCTCTCCTTCCCCTTGGATTTGGATCTGCATCTCATGAGACTTCACAGAAGAGAAGGGACAGAGGGGCGTTTGCCCATGCCCCTCCAGATATTTTGCCATGAGCACAAGGATGTCTGGAAGTCATCCACAGAGGAAGCAGGTGCTGCTACCAGAAGCCTCTGATCAAAGGCACACGGGGGGAGGTGCACCTGAAAGAACTTCAGTTACTGTTGCCCAAGGTGAGTCATTTCTCCTCCTTCTCTTGCAGATGGTCCTGTTCTGGGCTTCTGACCTCAACCCGGAGACAAAGAGCTGGTCCACTGTGCCGGATGCTCTGGAGACACTGCTGGAGGTGCTGGAGTTCAGCCTGGAGAAGAGACACCTGCCCAGCTACTTCCTGCCTTCGCTGAATTTCTTTGCCTGGAAACAGAGTCAGGAAGTGACAACCTCCCTGAAGAACCTGGCGCTGGAGGCGCTCAGGCTGGAGGTGAGGCTGATGAGATGCAGTCCCGAGCAGTACCTCCAGCTGAGCTACGACCTGGCCAAGCCCCAGAGCCAGGAGCCCTTCACCGAGCAGGAGCAAGAACTCGAGGACTTTAGAAGGCAACATCAGGAAAACTTTGAAATGTTAAAAACCCTGAAGGAAGAAAAACAGCCAGGACAGGGAGCCGTGAGCATCTCCGATGCCCAGCAAAGATACTTGGGTTGCGCTCGACACTTAAATATTCTAAAGTAACCACATTTGGCTTTGGGCGGGTCCAGGGGGAGCAGAGATTTAGCTTCAAACCATCAGATTTGATTTTTAAAATGATGTTTTTGAAGAACAAGAAACACCAGTTTCTGTATATTGCCCTGTGAATTTTGCAGTGGCAGGTATCATGTAGGGTGATTCCAGTTTGACCCAGGCACTGGGGTCAGAATCTAGCCCTTTGTAAACAGAAGCTAAGCATCATTTCCCCTTCCACCCTCTAACGCCTTTTATAAGCAGCTTGTTACAGCCCTTCAACTTCCTTTCAGAAGGCACATGACGTTCACATTGCATGCTGGGTAGGAATCTCAGGGTACAAAACCTGGTGTAATTAGCACACTGGCTAATTCTTGGTGTGCACAGCAGCCTAGTGAGTACTTTGTTCCTAACTATGGCAAGCTAGGCAGAACACAACAGGGAATACCCATTGGGACAACTGTGGGGAGCCATCAAACTCCCACCCCCCCAACCAACTGTATTACATAAATCCCCTGGTTCCTTGCCATTGTCAAGTTGTTGAATGCACAAGCCACCCTGATCTCATGAGAAGAGGGACAGGATGGAGTTGGTGGATGGATAGACAAGTTCATAGTATGGATGGGAGCAATGTTATTCTTAGAAAATGAAAACCAGCAGGATCTTATTCAGGGAGATAAGGCAATACAACATGTTTATTGTGTAGATAGAGAGACACAGACAGATAGATATTTTAAAAGGCAAAGACATTAATTAGCTTTAAATGCAAGAGAATTGATTTAAAGAGAGAGAGCAATTTCCTATTTAATCACATTCTCTATTTACTAACAATTATCAAGTCAATACACATGCTAAACACTCAATGCTTACCGCTCCCAATAAGGCAGACAAACTTCTTCTGGTGGCCAGTCAGGATTAGCTCATCTGGGGACTCTAGCTTCAGCAGAGTACGGTTGGCAGGGTGTGGAGGTCAGGCAGCTCTGTGTCCTGGCTTTAGCTTCCAAAGAACTTCCTTTTGAACACCAGTGTTTTCAATACTACAAAACACCAATCCTAGCGCTTTATGAAACAGTCCTTTAGCCAATTATATCCCATTACCTTAAATTATTTAAATGAGGCACTTTGTTATGCAACAGACAGAAAGAATCAAAGAACCAGACAGAAATCATTAAGATACACAATAGAAAAGTGGAGACCATGAAGTCAAAACAAGAAGTGTAGATTTTATAACCACAACGGTTGATAAGCCAGGCCTTTCCAGATGGAATGTTGTCAAGTAAAGTTTCCTTTAAGCATCTAAAGATTTGTTTCTTTATTTAGTGGTGGTGGGCCAGCCCAAGGGAGTTTGGCGCCCCAGATGGAACTATGACTTTGGTGCCCCCTCCCTCACACGTTATAAGCGATAACATATGTAAAAAATTTTCTTCCATCTAATTTGGTGCCCCTTAAAGTCTGGTTCCCTAGGCGACCGCCTTGTTGACCTATATGGTTGGGCTGGCCTTGAAGTGTCACCTTCTTAACAGTCTGACATTACATTGTTTTGAAGCAGTTTCAGGAACATGAATATGTAACTACCTGCTATGTAGTTCATGGCTGTTGTCTCCCACATGATTGTTACTGCCTAGCCTGAGAACAAGGTCTCAGCTTAGCCAAAAACCCAAGACCTCAGAACTTACAATAGGACAGGGGTGGGGGGAGGGGCATGGAGGGGTGTTGTGGAGGAGGATGGGCAATTCACCAGGCACTGTAATTACATAAAACTAGTCTGTCTCCCCCCCGCCCCCCTTCAGTGGGATCTTCAGTGGGATTCTTCCTGTTCCTGCAGGAGAACGACAAAGGCGTGACTGGACTGAAGAACTGATAAATCTAAAGATGAAGGAGGCTTGGAATTACTTCAAGTCAAAGTTACAGGAGCTGTCTGAAGCCAGCATCTCAAGTAATAAGAAAAAAATCATAGGCGAGAGTTGTACACCAAGTTGGATGAGTAAGCATCATAGAATCAGAGGCTATATCTACACTTGTAAATTTAGGTCAACTTTAGCTAAGTCGACTTAACTAAGTCTTAAAGTCAACTTTGGGGGGAACAATAGTAGGCAAGCTTAAGTTGACTTAGTTTACAAGTGTAGACGCACCTCATGAGCGGTCATCAAGTCCAGTCCCCTGCACTCATGGCAGGACCAAGTACCATCTTAAACCACCCCTTACAGCTATTTGTCTATCCTGCTCTTAAAAACTTCCAATGATGGAGATTCCACGATCTGCCTAAGCAACTTATTCCAGTGGTTAATCACCCTGACAGTAAGGATTTTTTTCCTAATGTCCAACCTAAACCTCCCTTGCTGTAATTTAAGCCCATTGCTTCTTATTCTATCACATGTGGATAAGGAGAACAATTTTTCGCCCTCCTCCTCGGGACCTTTTAGCTACTTGAAAACTGTTATGTCCACGCTCAGTATCCTGTTTTCCAAACTAAACAAACCCAGCTCTTTCAATCTTCCCTCATAAGTCAAGTGTTCTAGACCCTTAATCATTCATGTTGCTCTTCTCCGGACCTCCTCCAATTGTCACATCTTTCCTGAACTGAGAACTAGACACAATACTCCAGTTCTGGCCAAATTGGGGCAGAGTAGAGTGGAAGAATTATTTCTTGTGTCTTGCGTGCAATACTCCTGTTGTTACATCCCAGAATGGTGTTAGCGTTTTTTGCAATAGTGTTACACTGTTGATTCATATTTAGCTTGTGATCCACTATGACACCCAGATCCCTTTCCGTGGTATTCCTTTTTAGCTAGTCATTGCCCAATTATTATATGTGCAATGGATTGTTCTTTCTTAAGTGGAGTACTTTGCACTTGTCTTTATTGAATTTCATTGTACTATCCTCAGACCATTTCACCGGTTTGTCCAGATCATTCTGAATTGTGATCCTATCCTCCAACGCACTTGCAAACCCCCCACTCCCTCCCAGCTTGGTATCATCAGCAAACTTTATAAGTGTACTCTGTTTGCCATCATCTAAATCATTGATGAAAATATTGAACAGAACCAGACTCAGAACCGATCCCTGCGGTACCCTGCTCATTATGTCCTTCCAGCATGACTGTGAACCATTGATAACCACTCTCTGGGACCAGTTATCCAACCAGTTTTGCACCCATCTTGTAGTAGCTCCATCCAGGTTGTACTTCCTTAGTTTGTTAATAAGAAGATGATGCAAGACCATATCAAAAGCCTTACTGAAGTCTAGATATACCACATCTACTGCTTCCCCTCTGTCCACAAGGCTTGTTACTCCGTCATAGAAAACTATCAGATTGGTTTAACATGATTTGCTCTTGACAAATCCATGCTGACTATCACTTAACACCTTATTCACTTCTAGATGTTTGCTAATTGATTCCTTAATTATTTGCTCCATTATTTTTCCTGGTACAGAGGTTTAACTGACTGGTCTACAGGTCATGGGTAACTTGCTGATGCTTTCTCTGTACTTTGAAGTCTTTAAACCATTATTTAGCAACTTTAATTATTCAGTTATAAGTTAGGTGTCTATTGCAGGAATAGACGGGAGCTTCTGTGGCCTGCCTTGTTCAGGAGGTCAGATTACATGATCATATTTGTCCCTTCTGACCTTAAAATTTAAGAATCTAAGAAACTTTCTCATTCCTTAATGGCATCCCATAATTTTCACACTTTTTAAAAAAAAACACCCATTTCTCTATCTGTCCTCTCTGACAGAAGCATGGAGGGCACAGAGCTCTATTGTGATGAATGTTGCACACAAAAGACAAACAATCCTCCAGTATCTGCAGAATCTTAGAAAGATCTCACAGCAACAGGAGTTCTGGTGATTTGTGTGAGGACAGATTGCTGAGGACATAACAAGCAAGAATGTTGGTGGCATTCATGGAGCAGCTGCAGAGAGTGGAGAGCTGTTTATGGGCTCAAGAAATGAGCACAGACTGGTGGAATTGAATCGTAACGCAGGTTTGGGATGATGAGCAGAACCTGTGCAACTTTTGGATGTGCAAGGCTGCATTCTTGGATCTATGTGCAAGCTCACCCAGTCCTGCTTGCACAGGGACAGCAGAATGAGAGCTGCATTGACAGCTGAGATGTGAGTGCTAGTTGCACTGTGGAAGGTAGCAGTGCTATATTGCTATTAGTCAGTGGGAAGAAAATTTGGAATTGGAAAAATCCAGCATGGGATCTGATCTCATACTCTTTTGCAGGACCATTAATTGTGTTCTGTAGCACAGGACTGTGATTCCACAGCAACATGCAGGACATAGTGGTTTGATTTGCAGCAATGGAGATGTTGAACTGCAATAGGCAATGGATTGCAAGAACATCCTTTTTTTCAGCACCAGCCCCACTTGTTCCAGAGTACAACAAAAGAATGGACAGCTTTTCTGTGGTTATGCAAGTGTTAGTGGATTACCGGAATGCTTCACTGACAACAATGTTGCCTGGTCAGGAAGGTGCATGTTGCTTTCATCCTTGAGAACACAGGGCTGGTGAGAAAGATGCAAGAACAGACATTCTTTCCAAGTCAGCTCCATCCTCCCTGGAATCCCCTTTCAGGTAGCTAAAGGCTGCTATCAAATCCCCCTCACCCCCACTCTTCTATTCTGCAAACTAAACAAGCCCAGTTCCCTCAGCTTCTCCTCCTAAATTACGTGCTCCAGCCCCCTAACCGTTTTTGTTGCTCTCTGTGGGACGTTCTCCAGTTTGTCCAAATCCTTCCTGTAGTGGGGGGCCCAAAACTGTACACAGGACTCCAGATGGAGCCTCACCAGTGCTAAATAGAAGGAAGTAATCATGTCCCTTGATCGGCTGGCACTACTCCTATTAATACAGCCCAATGTGCCATTAGCTTTCTTGGCAACAAGAGCACACTGTTGACTAATCTCCAGCTTCTTGTCCATTGTAACCCCTGGGTCTTTTCCTGCAGGACTGCTCCCTAGCCAGTCAGTCCCAGTCTGTAGCAGTGCAGGGGAGTCTTCCATCCTACATGAGGACTCTGCATTTGTCCTTGTTGAATATCATCACATTTGTTTTGGATCAATCCTCTAATTTGTCTAAGTCACTCTGTACAATATCCCTGCCCTCCAGCATATCTATTTCTCCCTTCCAGTTTAGTGGTCATCCACAAACCTGGTGTGGGTGCATCCACCCAATCATCTAGGTCATTAATAAAGATGTTAAACAAAACCAGTCCCAGCACTAACTCCTGGGAGTTGGGGCATGCTACTTGTTCCCGACTGCCAGCTAGACATTGAGCCATTGATCACTTTCTTTGAGCCCAATAATCTAGCCAGAGATCATCTATCCATCTTATAGTCCATTCATCCAACCCATATTTCTGTAACTTTGATTACAACCATGGAGAAGGACTTACCTGAAGAGAAGCAGGGAACTGAAGCTACTGCCTTGATCAAAGAAAGATCTGAAGGGCTGGGGCTTGGACTAATTTTATACAGGGATCAGGCTGTCTGTAACCGTACTGACTGGAAAGTCTCAGCCAATAAGAATGCAGGACTGAAATACAGCTGGCAAACAGCTCAGAGTTTGTTTGGTTTTTTTTTTTCTTGTGCATATTTGTTCTCCGAACTCTCTTTCAGTTTCTCTTTTACTAATTCTACTCTGCCTATAAAAATCTCCTTTTAACTTTTCTCTCTTGTTCTTATCTCTTCCACAGGATGCACATCCCCCACCCTGCACACTAGAGTGTGATCTGTGTAACTTTCTTGTTCAGTTTTGCAATGTAATTATATGGTTTACTGTAAAATATGCCAAGTACAGTTCCTTTTTGAATGCTCATGACAGCCTCAGCATTATAGTTAAGGTAGCAGGTTTCCTGCAGCATCATACGTGTATATCTATGTTCCCATGTTCACAGCAGCCACTCCTTCAGGAGCTCGTTCACCTGCACATCTACTAATGTGGTATATGCCATCATATGCCAGCAATGCCCCCTGCCATGTACATTGGCCAAATCAGACTGTCTCTATACAAAAAAATAAATGGACACAAATCAGATATCAAAAATGGCAACATCCATAAACCGGTAGGAGAACACTTCAATCTCCCAGATGCAGCCCTGGCCGAGGCCAAGCTCCTGGCTGCCAGTGGCAATCCTATCTGACTACCACCAGAGCCAAGGACCCAGGGCCCAGCCGCTGCTGGCAGCACAATTCAACCCCCTCTGGATCCGAGGACCCGGGGCCTGCCCCCCACCGGCAGTCCAGTGCAGCTCCCACCAGAGCTGGGTTTCAGGTCAGCAGCAGCAGGAGCTGGATCTAGGCCCCTGCCAGGCAGGGCTGATCCAAGGGAGGGAGGGGGCCTAGGGCCAATCAGCCTGGCAGGGTCCCCACCTTGCCCCCTGTGCAGCACGTGGCCCACAGAACCATGGGGCCCAGGATGGTCACCCGGCTCACCACAGCACATCCCTCTCCTGTTTTGAAGGAAGGACTCAAGACTTTACATTCTGAGATGGGATTTTTCAGCATTTTCAAAACGTTGTTAGCCAAATTTTTCTAAACAGATTTCCATTCAAATCATTATAATGTCACACTAAAATTCAGCTTTGTTTATATGGCATTTTCTGAAGAAAAGAGAACTAATGAACCTGTCCAATTCCCATGCTGGCTGTGACTCACTCTGGTGGCAGGGTGGGTGCCTGGCCCCTTTGTAAGTGTGTGGGGCTCCCCAGGGTCCCATTCAGGGGGACTTCCAGAGAGAGCTCAGGCAGAGCATGGTGCTGATGCCTCCAATGCCAGATTCCAGAGGTGGCTGCATTGGTGCATGGAGACCCAAGGGGGGCAGACTCCAAGTGCTAGAGTCCTGACTGCCTGTGCTCCAAGTTGTTCCAGAACATGTTTCCTGGGGGACTCTGGCACACCATGCCACTGCAGGCCCTAGAGATCTCCCCAGAGAAAAGTGGTCCCTGAAGACCTTCATCTGCATCCTCTATGACCATGTAACCAAGGAAGAGCGTCCTACCTCCCGCACTATTTCCTTGTGCATTTCTAACCTCTCCAAGAAGTGCTACAAGATGGGCCAAGAACTCTCCAAGGGTGCATCTACACTTGCAACTTAGGTCGACTTAAGGACACTTAAGTCAACCTACAGAACTCTGCATCCACACTGGGCACTTATTAAGTTGACTTAAATGCTTCCTTAAGTCGACTTAATAACTTCCCCTCTTTAGGTCAAATTAAGGCTTAAGTTGACTTATTAAGATGACTTAAAGCCAATGTGGATGGGGAATAGCGCTATGTCTACCTTACTAAGTCAACTTAAAACCAGTGTGGACAGCTGTGTCTACACTACAGGCTCTGTTAAGTCGACTTAACAAGGTCGACTTAGCTTAACAAGAGTAGGTATACCCCAAGTGCCTCCAAACCCTGCAGTTTCTCACCAAGGACAAGGAGCTGATGGCAGTGGATCCAGCATGGTGCATATCTCTGCAACAGTTCAACAAAGTATTTGAGGGCCAGAGGCCTTCAGCGGAATGGAGGCATCTCACCAGAGATTGAGAGAGCTGCCAGGAAGCAGGAGCTGAGGAGGTTGGAGGACCAATGGCTGAATGAGTTGGAAGGCATGGAGCGACCTTTCTCATGTGACTAGGGGTTCCTCCCATAGGCTGTCTACACTTGTTAAGAGTATCCATACTTAACACTCCAGTTGATTGCCTGCATCCACACTGGAAAGTGCTAGGTCAATGGAGGAGGGGTGCATTGTGGGTAGCTATGCCACATTGCACCAGAGAAGTGCCCCTCTCCCCCAGTCACTCCTTTAAAACAGGAAGTGAGCTCAGCACCTTCCCCATTGTGCCTGGCAAGATGGAGCCCAAGCAGGTCATGGACCACATTCAGTTCCAGCGATTTGCCAGGCGGGCGTGTGACACTTGCCAGCTAATGGGAAAGCTTTCCCTGCTCTGGAGCAGGCTTTTCCGGCAGCCTAAAAGCGCAGAGGCAGATGGCAGCCTGCCCACCATCTTGATGACCCTGCAAGCTGCTACGCTCACAACGGTGCGCTACGTGCTTTGTTGCTTCTGGACATGCAAAACCAGCAGCGACTGGTGGTAGTGGATCATCCTCACCACCTGGGACAACAACCAGTTGCTGCAGAACTTTAGGATGAGTAAGCGCACCTTCCTCAAGCTGGTCTGCGAGCTCACCCTGGTTCTGCAGCACATGGACACCCTACTCTGACCCGCCCTGCCCATGGACAAGCGAGTGGCCATTGCGCTGCGGAAGCTGGCAACCCCGGACTCCCACCACTCCGTAGCCAAGCAGTTTGAGATTGGCGAGGCTACCATAGGGGCTTCTCTGATGCAGGCCTGCAGGACCATCAACAGGGTCCTGCTAGCCCAGCTCGTCACCCTGGGCAACCAGCAGGACATCCTCACTGGCCTCAGGTTCCCCACCTGTGGGGGCACTGTGGATGGTAGTGACATCCCCATCTGAGTCCTGGACCACCGAGTCACAGACTATGTCAACAGGAAGGGGTACTACTCTGTGGTCCTGCAAGCCCTTGTCAGCCACCAACGGATCTACAGGAACATCTATCTGGGCTGGCCAGGGATGGCACAAAACCCACTCTTCCTGAGGAACTCTGCCCTTTACTGGTGCATGCAGGTGGACACCTTCTTCCCTAAGCACAACATCACCATTGGGGACACGGAGATGCCCATCCTGATCCTGGGGGTGCCACCTACCCCTTGCTGCCATGGCTCATGAAGCCCTACATGGGCAACATGGATGCCAGCAGAGACCTGTTCAACAGGAGGCTCAACAGGTGCCACATGGTCGTGGAGCATGCCTTTGGCCATCTGAAGGCACACTGGAGGGCCCTTCTGACCTCCCTGCAGCTTGGCAAGAGGAACATCCTGGAGCTCGTCAGGGCATGCTGTGTGCTGCATAACCTCTGCGAGCTGCGAGGGGAAAGACTCCCACACATCTAGGAGGCTGAGGCCGAATGGCTTGCTGCCAAGTAACAACAACCCAATGACACCCTGCCCTGGACAGAGTGGGCCCAACAGTGAGCAGTGCTTATCCAGGACACGCTGAAGGCCCACTTTGTCAGTGAGCAGCGCTGAGGGGTGAGCCTGCTACCACGCACCATCACCTCCACCACCCGCCCATGCTTGCCCCCCACCCCCACCCACCTGTCTCCCCCCATCCTCAAACCAATAAAAAACAAAACTCGGTGTATAGAGTTTTTATTCAGAGAGGGAACTGAGGGTGGGATATGAGGGGGTGGGAGCTGCGGAGGTTGGGATGTTTGGTGGGAGAGGCCAGTGCTAGAGGCCTTGGGCAGGCAGGTCCCAGGCCTGCAGACAGCCACCCTGTGTCCTGGCCCACCGGCAAGGAGGGGTGCTGCTGGGGTCCAGGGCAAGGGCACCTTCGGTGGGCCAAGGGTACAGGCGCTCCAGGGACTGGGTCTGCCACTCCATTAACTTCAGCATGCACTCGAGCAGCCCCTGCTCGACCCTCCGGTGGACATCCTCCCACTCTTGCCAGGCCGTCAGGCGTCCCTCGGTCTGTTCATTGATGCAGATCAGCTCCTCAAATTGCTCATCCCACGAGCGATGCCCCCTCCTTCTCCTCCCGTTGGGGCTGGTGGGGAGCTGAGAGTTAGCTGGACCTGGGGCAGGGCTGGATGGGGATTGGGAGCAAGGCAAGGTGCTGGGGGTGGGAGGAGAAGTGGCAGAATCCCACCACCCAGCCACACGGCTCCCCTGCCCTCCCTCCCCTCCCATGCTATGCTCCCCTGCCGCACTACAAGCCATCCCTGCCCTTCCCTGCCACCCCATTAACCACCCCTACCCTGCCACACTCCACTGCTACCCCATCCTGCTCCACCCTGCCATCCCTTCCCCACTTCTCCCCCCACTGCCACTCAGAATCAAACTGAGTTTGTAAACTGGGGTTTATTTTTTGACTGTTTAAAGTCACTCCCCAAATTGATTCATGTATGCAAAGCAGCTTCCTTGGTAGAGGGCTGCCTTCAGACCATGCACTTGGAGGGGCTGCCTAATGTGAACAAGCCGTGAAAACTGAACCTGAATGGGGGGTGGGTTTGCACCAGGAACCTGTAACCCAAAACATTTTTCTGTGTAGCAATGCCCTGGGTAACTCCCAACATATATTGGCATGTGGGAGAGCAGAACTCACCTGCCCACAATCCGGTACGTTCATTGACGCTCTTCCAGGTGTAGTTTAGGTCACTTTTCACAGGGGAGGATGACAATACTGAGGTAATATAGATTCCATGTCTGGGTTCTCTCCTCACTAGTGGGAGGGGAACGGGGTCTAGTGGATTAGAGTGGAGGGCTGGGAGCCAGGACTCCTACATTCTATCCCTGGCTCTGGGGGCGTGTCTACACTTGTAAATTAAGTCGACTTAAGCTTGCTTACATCGACTTAATTTACTCTGCGTCTACATTACACTTTCCTTAAGTCGACTTAAGCAAGCTGCTTAAGTTGACTTAAGGAAAATTAAATTGACTTAATAAAACCTCCTTTTAAGTCGACTTTTGGCTTAAGTCGACTTTCTAAAGTTGACTTAAACCAGTGTAGACGTGGAGTAGCTCTAAGTCGACTTAGGGCTCTCCAGGACTCCTCCACTGCCCTCCCTGCCGGGGGGGTGGCACAGGGGGAGCCTGGAATGCTCTGCCCACCCTACCCCTATGCCGTGCCAGGGTCCCTGTCCCCCTTTGCCCCATTGTACCCAGGCCCACCTTCTCTATGACAGTATAGCTCTGCTCCAGGGCAGCAGCGTCTTTCCAGGTATACTCTGGGGTGCCTTTCCCCCTTGGCATCAGTTTTCATCAGGACCGCTCCCAGCCCAGTGTCTGAGATGTCTGCAAACACTATACAGGACTTGTTGAAATCTAGATTTACCAGAACCAAGTCCTGGGTCAGAGTCTCCTTCAGCACACAGAGCACTTTCTGGCATGACTCAGTCCAGATCCCCTTGTCTGGCTCCCCCTTCTTACACAGCTCAGAGATGGGGGTACCTATGGAGCTGAAGTGAGGTACAAACCTCCATTAGTACCCACCATCTCAATACAGGCCTGGACCTGTTTCTTAGCCTGGGAACAGGCCAGTCTCTGGTCAAATCCATCATAACCAACTCAGGCTTTAGGTGGTCACTGTGCCCCAGGTCTGTAACCCCTGCCAGCCCCACCTTAAATTTCTCTGCCTTCACTGTCAGCCTCCCTCAGGCGACCCAGCATCCTTTTCACCTGGGACACATGGTCTCTCAGGGCTGGTTAAAAATGCAGAGATCGTCAATGTACACCAGGGCAAAGCTCTCCATCCCTCTCAATAACTGGGCCACCAGGTGCTGGAAAGTCGTGGATGCCCCCTTGAGGCCGAAGGGTAGGACCAGTAACTCAAAGAGCCTTATGGGGGGCGAAGAAGGCAGATTTCTGTCTAGCATCTGGGTCTAGACAGTAACCAGTCGCTTTTCATGAAACCCATAGTAGTGAGGTAACAAGGTCTCCCCCACCTCCTAGATCTTGTCTGTCCAGGGCATGGAGTAGATATCAGACATGATGAAGGCATTCAGCTTCCCTTAGTCCACACAGAACTGGGTTGCCCCATTCTTCTTGGGGACCAGCACTATGGGAGAGGCCCAGTGTCCAATGGATGGCTGAATTATCCCCAAAGTCAGCATATCCGGAACCTCTTTTTCCAGTTCCTGCCCTGTTTTCAGAGTGATTCTGAAAGAGGAACACCTGGTGGAAGGGTTTGCTCCTGTCTCCACCTGGTGGACAGCCTGGTTACTGAGCCTCAGCTGGCTGGAGAATAGTGGATGATAAGAGCCTGGCAATGCTCTGCTGTGCAGGGGGAGCTGGTCAGAGGGTCTGACAATGAACCAGAAAAAAACTAAGCAAGTTTACAAGTTGTCTGGTCCAAATCTGACCTTTAAAAAACATATTACAGGAAAATACAGTGGTGGTGAGGATCATTCCTTACAAATAGACAAGCGCTTTGACATTCAGATGTATGTTGGTAACTATTTGATGTTTGTGTATATCTTGTTAGAGGTTAGCAATGTAGATAAACTGCTGTCCTGTCTATTACTGTTGTTTTATTTGATTAAGAGTCAAATGGGAACATTAACACCTAGATAGGCCTTTGACGTAACAACCTCATTTGCCTGTATTACTCTTTGAGGTTTCAGACTGTGAAATATGCTAATGCCGTGTGTGCCTAGGAGATGAAGATTCTACTCCAAAGGACAATATCAGTTATGATTCTCCACTCAGGGGCTATGTCTACACTTGTTAATTTAGGTCGACTTAGCTAAGTCGACTTAACAAAGTTGACTTTGTTAAGTTGACTTAGCATGTCCACACCTAAATTTTAAGTTGACTTAGGGGGGACCTTACAAAGTCAACCTAGAGCATCCACATTGGATGCCTAGGTCGACTTCTAGGGGCTAGGTGGACTTGGGACAGGTCCACGTTGGCAGGGGGGGCATCCCTTGCCAAATGCCAGGGGGCTCAGCCTTTGCCCCATTGTACCTGGGTACAATGGGGCAAAGAGGGACAGGGACCCTGGCAGGGCATAGGGGCAGGGTGGGCAGGGCTCTGCCCTGCCCTGTGGGGGGGCACGCCAGGATCCCCCTGTGCCACCCCCTCCCCCGGCAGGGAGGGCAGTGGAGGAGTCCTGGAGAGCCCTAAGTCGACTTAGAGTGTAGTGTAGTGTAGTGTAGACACAGAGCTTAAGGAAGCTTAAGTCGACTTAATTTACAAGTGTAGACGCACCCAGGGAAATATCTGTAGACTGTCTTCATATTTTCAACAGCTATTGCTGTTTGTATTGTCTAAGGAAGAATCCATTGATTAAGTAAAGATCAAATGTCATGTTCATCAAAGCCCATATGAGGACAAGCGCCCAACGTGTTCCAATTGTAAAGGAAGCTTCAGGCCCATTTGTTTCAAATCTGCCCAAGGTTGTCAAGGAAAATTTGGGTCTCAAGACTGCATGAGCCTGGGATCCCAGCATGAGCCTGGGATCAGCCTGTTACTTCTCATGGGAGAACTGGAACAACTTTGTACATGGATTGTTTAGTTTTCATTTCTCTGTCCTGGATTGCTAACAAAGAATCTCTAAAGGAGGACTGATGACTCCAAGATGTCTGAATAATTTCAGAGACTTCATAGTTTAAGAATTTTGAAACTCAGTTATCATCTTTATTTTGAAACTGACCTAAGAACCTCATTTTTCTCTCTGTATGTGTACAGGCCTTTTAACCATGGCTGTCTGTCTTTTTTATAAATATTAGTTCAGTTAATAAACATTGGCTTGAAGAGTGCATTTGGGAAGATCTGAGTTATTCACTGACCTGGCTGGTAATGTATATGATATTTTGGGATTTGTAGAACTTGTTTACATGTGATGGATAAAGATGTTCAGTAATCTCCATCACATTTGACCTGGCTGTCTGGGTGCTGTGTTTTGTCTACTAAAGGACCAATAAGGGGAGCAGAAACTCTTTGTTGCTGATTTGGTACATCATGGAAGAAAAATCATCAGTATTTTTCAGGGCTTTGCCTCCCCCGTCTTTGCAGTTTGTCCTGCTTAAACTGCCCCAGCACAGCTCCCCTGGCATATTTCCATCAGCTACTAGCTGTCTGGTAAGTGACCATTCTGTTGGGTTTCCATTCAGCTTTTTTTTTGGTGGCAAAAGCGAAAATATTCCACAGGAACCCCTCCCCCACCCCAATTTCTGAGCTGCCCTAGTCAAATCATCTTTCCTGCTGCTAGGAATTTGGATCTTTACTATGACGGAGGCTTTTAGTTGACATTTACTCAAAAGCACATTTATTTGGATCAGCCTAGAGCTAAGGAGATAAAAGTGATGTTTCAGTCAAATCTGAAGATAATGTTTTGGTCAAACCTGAAGGGTGATGTTCTGGCCAAATCTAAGTGTGATGTTTCGGTCAAACCTGTCCAGTGATGTGTAGACCTATCAAATTTATGGGTGGCATCAAAAAAGGGGTGCGTGAACCAATCAAGGCAAAATGAGCCCAGATTTCATGCAGATGAAGGGGGTGACAGAGAGTCCTGTCATCAGCTGAGCGGTTCCATTGCATTGAGAGCACAAATACTGCCAGCAAATCTGTTGAGATAGATTGTTTGCCATTGTGCTATGTTGCAATAAAGCCTAGCCTGGCACCTGCATTTCTACAAGGATCCGTGGTCATGTGGTTTCTTTGATCATGAGTGTTGCCTCAATTTACCTTTTGCACGCAGGGTATGCCTGCCTAGGCTTAAGGTCACTGAGCTAACTGGGTTTTCACTAGAGACCTGAGCCAAAGGTAACCCAGTGTTAATCAAAGGAACGTCTCGGTTTAGGGTAACCAGGCTAATTCAGTTCCTTCTTAAGATCCAAGCCAGGCTCTAGATCACTGAGCTAACAGTGTTCCCACTTAAAGATCTGAGCCAATGCTTCACCACCCTCCTAGTGAGAAAGTTTTTCCTAATATCCAATCTCAACCTCCCCAGCTATAACTTGAAACCATTGCTCCTTGTTCTGTCCTCTGTTACTACCTAGAACAGCCTAGGTCCCTCCTCTTTGGAGCACCCCTTCAAGTAGACATGGAAGTTACTTTAGAGGAAGAAACTCCACCTTTAATTAAACAATATCCAATAACACAGGAGGCAAAACAATCACTAAGACAAGTTATAGATGAATTGGAACATAGAGGATTTATCAGACGCTGTTCAGCACCTAATGCAGCACCAATCTGGCCAGTAAAAAAGCCAGACAAAACCTGGAGGCTCACTATTGATTACAGAGAATTGAATAAGTTTGAAAAACTGGAAGCCCCAGTAGCGGCCGCCTATCCAGAATTGATGGAGGTGGTATCCCCAGATATGAAATGGCTCTCTGTATTTGATATTGCAATTGGCTTTTGTAGTCTGCTGTTAAACACTAAATCTCAATGCAGAGCAGCTTTTGTATTTTAGGGGACCATGTATTGTTTCAAAGTATTGCCAATGAGGTATTGCAACTCCCCCACAATTTTCCACACCGTAGCATGAGAAATGTTAGAAAAGGAAGGATTGTTGCAAACAGGGAAGGTAGTGCAGTATGTGGATGATATTCTAGTTGTCAGTGAAACTGAACATGAACATGAATAACTGGTTAATCAATTGTTGTTCTGCTGCCAAACTTATGGACTAAAACTTAGCCCTTCTAAGTCACAAATTAGACAAAGTGAGGTACAGTATCTGGGAGTTTAACTAAGTGCAGGTGGCAGAACTGTGGGAAAGGCAAGAACAGAGTGAATTATCAATTTGCCCATGCCAGCAGACAAAAAATCCCTACAGTCATTCTTGGGTCTTACTAATTTCTGTAGAGAATTTATAGTGGGATAGACAGAAAAGGCAGGACCACTATATGAAGTGTTAAAAAGATCACAGTGGACCTGGACAGAAGAGGCAACTCAAGCATGGGAAAGTTTAAAGAAAGGGTTAATGGAAGGCCCTATCTTAGCTGCACCGTATAATGAGTTTCCCTATTCACTGTATCCCTAACCCCAGCATCAAAAATTTCTGTATTGTTAGTATGATTACACAAGATACTGGAGTGGGAGAGAGACCCATAGTATTTTACATTCAACAGCTCTGGAAAGTAAACTGTGAACTTGTGAACAAATAGCTCTTGCTTCATACTGGACATTGCAAAAAGCCCAGACAATAATTGGTGCTGGAAAATTAATTGTTAAAAGTCACCATGCACTGGAAAAGTTATTAAGTCAAGAAAATGTATAAAAAGGACATGTGAGAGTGGATAAAGGCATTCTTTGGGTTTTTCCACTCATGAAAGAAAATATACAGCTACTTATGCTCAAAGAACTCAAAGCAGCAGTGTGGGGGTTAACTCTTACAGCTCCAGCCATGCTGTATTTAAAGCCACTCCAATTGAGCAAGCAATAGGAAAATCTGTCTGGGTTGTAGATGGTAGTTTATATTATGAACAAGGAAAGTGAGTTACAGGGTTTACTAGTGTGTATGGATAAAACATGCAAATAGAGCAATACTTTCAGTATAAAGCGGAAAAAAAGAGGAACCTAAATTACGGAAGTCACTGCAGTCATCCATGTTTTGGAGGAAAGAAAAGTCAAACAAACAAATCATTACTGGGACTGACTCAGATTATGTTTGTAAAGGTACCACCCTGTACCTACTGTGGTGGGCTTCCCAAAATTTTAAAGGCACAGATGGGTCTGAAATAAAACACAGACACCTCTGGCAAAAGATGGAAAACATGGCAAAGGAATACAAAAAAACCAGAAAACAAAATCCCACCAAAAGAAAAAAGGTCCATTGCATGGGAAAATGACCAAGATGATAAACTTGCTAAGGAAGAACAAACAGAGTCCTGTTCCACTTTTAAAGACTGACAGATTTATTTATCATATGAGCTTTAGAGGGAGAAAATCCCACTTCATCAGATGCTTTGAAGATGTGAAATTTACAGAACGGGAGGAAATTAAATGCAGAAAGGTGTCTGGTGTCAGATCAGGTCAGTCTGTAACAACGAATCAAGATTAATGTTAGGATTCAAATACAGGATTCAAACACGTCTGCCTTGGTCTGTAGCAGCAGGAGAAGCTAGTCCAGGGGACCGGGGAGGCAGGGTCACAGAGGGGGTCCCACGGGCCCCCAATAGCCAAAGGCCGACTCTGGTCAAACATAAGGACCATGCCCAAGTAATGGTCTATGTGCTACAGGAAAAGAACATAAGGAAAGTAGATTTTGTTAGGATAAAATATTCATGCCAGCACACAGGGCTGCATAAATACATAGGCTGATCAAATAGGCAGCATGCAGGCTATCTTTTGTTACGTAGTCTGTCCTGAATTAACCCATGTCTCTTGTCACGTACCCATCCGACTCCACCACTTTACCTTATACGGAAGTTAGTATTCCCTTACCTGTCGAGACCACCCTCTCTCAGTAGCCTGACCCTTTTACCATACATAGAGTTGTTTTTCCCAAAGGAAACAAAGAACTGTTAGAAAACTAGCTTAAACCAGTAAACAAACAATATGTGTATATAAGCAATTGCCATGTTACTTCCATTTTGAAGCTGATATTGTTTTGTTCAGTGTTCCCAGTACTGGTGCAAATAAACCTCTTCAGTGTTGTCTGTATTGACTGATCCTTTTGGAGACACCTTTCCAACTTTACAATTTCAATTTGTAAGGGAAGATGTAACACAGGAAGATGCATCCATGCTAATAACCAATACACAGGAAGAAGATACAGGCACATACCAAGGTTCTGTTAAAAAGTTACCAGGAATGGGAAAGGTACAAATGGAATTAACTTTTATTTATGCCACAGTACCTATTTCTACCCCACCACCAATGATCACGCCAACACATACAACCCCCACCAAAGAATCTCCAACTTTAGAACCTTGGCCTACATCAGGAGTCTTCCTGCAGCCAGCAACTAAATACATGGTAGAAAATACTGGATGGATTTATGTCCCACTGAAACTAAATCTTGATCGTATGGCCAGGCCAAAACAATGCCCCCAGCAATATCAACATTATAATGGACATTAGACAGTACATTACATGTCTGAAATTCAGAAATGGATTTGGAAGTGCAATTATGGAAAGGTTCCAATGATAATATGTAGGAGCAATTGAAAAGGAAAAAGAGAGGAATTACAGAAACCATAGTAGAAGACTCAGGTCTTGGCATGTGTAGCAGACTGTTTCCACCACCCCCACTCCCCCACCAGCCCTTCACATGGGGAAAGCCTGAGGGGTGTGGGCATCACAGGGCAGCCTCTTCATTACCAAGCCACTAAACACCATCCTCGGGTCAGGGCAGTATGGCCTAGTGGCAGCAAATTGAATAACACAGGCCCTCAAGTCAAAGCAGTATGAGCTAGTGGCCCCAAAGTCAGTAACACAGGCCCTCAGGTTAGGACAGTATAGCCTAGTGGCAGGAAGGGAGGGAAATGGTGCACGGATAGGGGGGCTCAGGCCCTCCCACTCCACTGAGCACCAGCCCAGGACCCTACGGGTGCCGGGGTACTGGCACCCAGCCAGCGGGGATCCAGACCAAAACACGCTGGCTCCTGGCCACTCCACCCCAGACCCTACAACCTGGGCCCCTGGGCTGCTTCCTACCTAGATGGAGAGTGATCCTCCCGCATGGTCTTGATCTGGGTCTCCTAGCCTCTGGCAGGGCCTGTTAACCACTCTGCTGGGGAACTCTGGAGTCCACAAGCCACAGTCCAAGTCTTCAGGTTAGCCTCAAGGCAACTGTCACAGGTGGCTACTCGTAGGGTTTCCCTCTCCTGCTGCTTGGGGCTGACCACGCTCCCAGGCAGGAGCTCCAAACAGAGGTCCTTCCTCCTCACAGGTCAGCCCCAACTGAGCTGCGCTGCTCTTATTTATACTAGGGCAGCAGTCCGAGCATACCCAGGAGGGCTTAAGGGGTGGGGCTTTCACCACCCACAGGGTTTGCTGGGCTTCTTTTGTGTGGGGTGGGCTCACCCCATCACAGCATGTCTGTATGGAATACAGCAGACATTGAAAATCCAAATATAAAAATAAATAGCATTGTTAATAGAATAGGAAAGTCAGTAAAAACCAGAGGAAGTATTAGCAGTCTATTGCTTGATCAACATGCTACTACTATTGATAATATACATTTAATTGCACAAGATTTTGAACATTTTAATGCTACTGTTCTATCCCAAATTAATAGCACAGAAAAAAAATGATATTTCATTGGCAATTGCCTGTTCAACTTACGGAGGGAGAGTATTGGGAATTATCAAACAAAGTCTGTTGCAATTAAAATTGCAGGAATGGCCACAAATTTTAAATCGCACAGCCATTATGAAGCAGATATAGGAGCAAAGAATAAAATATATTGACCCAGTCTTTTTACAATTGCCAAATGCTGGGGTCACCAGTGTAGCATGCCAGGCAGAAGGTGTTCTTATTAATAGGGTTCTATGTCCAACATGGATGTCTGTTTGGCTGCGTGCGTGAGTCTCTGTATGCCTGTTTCCTCAGCATTGCCCCTGGCTCAGATCTTTAAGTGGGAACTCTGTTAGCCCAGGGATCTAGAGCCTGGCTTGGATCTTAAGCAGGAACTGAGTTAGCCTGGTGATCCTAAGCTGACGTGTTCCTTTGGTTAACACTTGGGTTACCTTTGGCTCAGGTCTCTAGTGAGAACTCGGTTAGCTCAGTGACCTTAAGTCTAGGTGTATCCTGAGTGCAAGAGGTAAATTGAGGTAAAACTCACAATCAAAGAAGCCAACACAACCACAGATCTTCATAAAAACGAAAGCCAGATTAGGCTTTATTGCAATATAGCACAACGGCAAACAATTTATCTCAACAGATTAGTTGGTAGTATTTGTACTCTCAATGCAATGGAACAGCTCAACTGATGGCAGAACTCTTCATCACCCCCTTCGGCTGCATGAAATCTGGGCTCGAAGGCACCTGCTTTTATACTCTGCTAAGATCTATTGGCTTGGGCCCCTTTGGGGTATGAATTTGCCCTGATTGGTTCAAGCACACCTTTTTTGATGCCACCCATAAATTTGATAGGTCCACACATCACTGGACATTTCCATCCGTCCAGATCATAGAATCGTAGAATCTTAGGGCTGGAAGGGACCTCATGAGGTCATCTAGTCCAACCCCCTGCTAAAAGCAGGACCACTCCCACTAAATCACCCCAGCCAGGGTTTTTTTTACTGGATCTTAAATATCTCCAAAGATGGAGATTCCACCACCTCCTTAGGCAACCCATTCCAATGCTTCATCACCATCTAAGTGAGAAAGCTTTTCCTAATATCCAACCTCTACCTCCCCAGCTGCAGCTTGAAACCATTGCTCCTTGTTCTGTCCTCTGTTACTACCGAGAACAGCCTGGCTCCCTCCTCTTTGGAGCACCCCTTCAAGTAGTTGAAGGTTGCTATCAAATCCCCCCCTCAGTCTTCTCTTCTGTAGACTACATAAGCCTAGTTCCTTCAGTCTCTCCTCGTAAATCATGTGCCCCAGCCCCTTAATCATTTTTGTTGCCCTCTGCTGAACTCTTTCTAATTTGTCCACATCCTTTCTGTAGTGGGGAGCCCAAAACTGGACACAGTATTCCAGATGCGGCCTGACCAGTGTCGAATAGAGGGGAATTATCACATCCCTCGATCTGCTGGCAGTACTCCTACTGATGCAGCCCAAAATGCCACTGGCCTTTCTGGCAACAAGAGCACACTTGATGTCATGTTTGACCAAAACATCACACTTAGATTTGGCCAGAACATCACCTTCAGGTTTGCCGAAACATCAGTTTTATGTCCTGGGCGCTAGGCCGACCCAACACTTCCCGCTTTTCAGGTACTTTTCCACACTTACTGTAGCTGCTGCACACTTCTTGCCAATTTCTGTGATGTCAGACTACTCGTATCAACTTGACCATTTATCCAACTCAGGCCTGCTGTTTTGATCTGTTTTGCTAGGCCTTAAGCTTCATTCCTGATTGTTTCTACTTGTCTTTTTAATTTAATCTTTTACTTTCTCCTACACTAAGCAACATCAAAGAGTGGCACCTTCCCACAGCGAGGGAGAGATGGATTGCAAGATCTGTCACAGCCAACATGTGTGGTAAGCTAAAACATAGACTGAAATAGTGATCTTTGCTTAAAATAAGGGTTTTCTTTTATTTGATTGTGACTAACTCCTTGACTTACTAGTAATTTATTTAGATCACTCTGACTTAGAATCACTTAAAATCTTCCTGTAGTCAAACATATTTGTTTATCTAGAGCAGTGCATGTGGATTGGGAGTGTGCAGAGACCTTGCTCAGAGTGGCAGAGCTGGTGTATATCAATTTCTTGGATAAATTGATGGGCAAGTGTGAATGAGCTGTCAGGGTGCAGAGAGCAGCACTAAACCCTGCAAGATGGTAGTTCCCAGGATTGCATCTGGGATAGGGGTGTTTGCTGGTGGGTTATCCCATAAGTAGTGAGCCAGTATAGTCCTCTACTGGATGAGGGACCAAATACACCCTAGAGGTTGGGCGTGAGCTGACCTAGTGGGAGTTCACACAGCAAAGTGGGTAAGTTGGGGCCCAGGAGTGGAAAATTGGGGTGACAGTCATACCATACACCAGCCTAGATTGCAAGAGGGAATGTCACAGTCTGGCTCTGATGCATGGCCTAGCTCTGCTGATGTGGGAGAAACTTACCTAGGCTATGTCTACACTTGTTAATTTAGGTCGACTTAGCTAAGTCAAATTAACAAAGTCGACTTAGCATGTCCATGCCTAAATTTTATGTTGACTTAGGGGGGACCTTACAAAGTCGACCTAGAGCATCCACACTGGATGCCTAGGTAGACTTCTAGGGGCTAGGTGGACCTGGGAGAAGTCCATGGTGGCACGGAGGGCACCCCATTGTACCTGGCTACAATGGGGCAAAGGGGGAAGGGACCCTGGCAGGGCATAAGGGCAGGGTGGGCAGGGCTCTGCCCTGCCCTTTGGAGGGGCATGCCAGGCTCCCCCTGTGCCACCCCCCCAGCAGGGAGAGCAGTGGGAGAGTCCTGGAGAGCCCTAAGTCGACTCCAGGTCTATACTGGCTTAAGTCGACTTTAGAAAGTCGACTTAAGCCAAAAGTTGACTTAAAATGAGGTTTTATTAAGTCAACTTAATTTTCCTTAAGTTGACTTAAGCAGCTTGCTTAAGTCGACTTAAGGAAAGTGTAGTGTAGATGCAGAGTAAATTAAGTTGACTTAAGCAAGCTTCAGTCGACTTAATTTACAAGTGTAGACAAACCCCTAAGGAGGGTATGCTGGAAAAGGGGGCCAGCTCACTTTTAAAAGTAAGAGGGCTTTTGAAAAGCTGTCCTCTCTCCCCAGCAGAAGTCAGTCCAATAAAAGACATAACATCGCATGTCTTGGCGGATGGGGAGTATAGTAAGTTGGAAAGAAAAACAAACAGGTTGTCCTGGAGGAGGATGGGGGTCAAATGGAACCCTTTATTAACCATTCATTGTCTCGACATCTCAAGTGAGCACCAAGGAGGGGGTGTTACAGTTCTTTTATCCAACACTGTATGGTAATATATAGCTAATTCATTTATGATTGACAGTGTTCCAAAGTCCCTTATTTGGTTACATTAACACCCAGATACTGATTACATTATGCATTTAATTAATCCTGCCTCTGTTTACTTGATTACTGGTTTGGTTAGTAGTGCACAGGAATTTAACTCACAGCATGTTAGTTTTATTACAACAATGCCCATAATATTACTGACAAAGCCTTTTGCAAGGAGGAGAGAGTGAGAAAGTTGATAGCTATGTTCTTTTCAAGGTCCTTACACAGGAGAGAGAGGATAGTTTCTGTTGGTTACATTTCTAGCTGAAACCATGAGAAAGAAAACTGGGAAAGGGAAGATAATAAATCTTTCACTAACTTTTAATTGAAAGAAGCAGAGCTTGACCCCATTACCATAACAACTGTGAACCCTGAGAAATGCCCAAGGCTTAAGCAGTATCCCAATGTCCAGGCATTCAACTACTCTCCTACAGAGTAGTATAGGGAAAAACACCATATCTCTCTAAAAGTTCCTCTGGCTATGTCTACACTTGTAAAGTTAAGTCGACTCTGTTAGGTCGACTTAGCAAGGTCGACTTTAAGTTGACTTAACAGAGTGGCTACACTTTAAGTCAACTTAAGTCGAGTTTGTTAAGTCAACCTAACAGTAGACATAGCCGTCCACACTGGCTTTAAGTCGACTTAATAAGGTCGACTTAGCATTATTCCCTGTCCACACTGGCTTTAAGTCAACTTAAGAAGTCGACTTAAGGCTTAAATCGACCATCAGAGGTGGTATTATTAAGTTGACTTAAGCTGTTATTAAGTTGACTTAAGGAAGCGCTTAAGTCGACTTAATAAAAGCCCAATGTGGACGCAGGTTTGTGTAGGTTGAATTAAGCGTCCTTAAGTCGACCGAGGTTGCCAGTGCAAATGCACCCTCTGTGAACTGTCCTGTACCACAGATACAATTGAATGAACTGGCCTACTACACAGCCTGGCCTGCTTAGTGATCAGTTAAAAGTTTCTTCAAAGACACTCATTTGTTTTCCAGATAAGGAAATGGAAAGTAAAATGTGAAAGAAGGCTGGGTGTTGACAGCAGAGCTAGAACTGTGTAGATTTTGGGGGTTTACTAATGGCCCCAGCCTGCTCCACCACAGACTTCCAGTGTGACATTAGACCTACAGTCATTTAAGGCTTGATGTCAAGGGACATCTTTCCACTGACTTTAAATTGCAGTGGATCTAGGAGACTTGTGCCTCATTTTCTCCATCCAAAAAACAGAGATGATAACAATACTTGTCTGCCTAAGGGGATTGTTGTGTATTTTAATTCATTGTTTTGGGTTAGGTGCTTTGAGGTCAGATGGAAAGTGCTTTAGAAGTGCAAAGTGTTTCCACAACTAACCTTTCGTTCATAGGCACTGACTCCTCCTGGATCACAGGAGACTGGGACTTTATGGAACTCCTCCTGCTGATTGAACAACTTGTGGGAACAAGAGTGGGAGGCCAGTGGGGCCCATCCCATCACTTTTTAAAGTAGCAGGCAGGAGAGCTAGAAAAGAGGCCACCAAGCCAGGCTTATAGCTGTGTGCAGTGGGTGGGCTGTTCCCTCCCTTTCATGCCTCTGCAGGGCTGGGTGAGGCTGGCCTGTATCATTCCTGTGTAGCAAGAGCAGGGGCAGACACCACTATGCTGTCCAGTCCTCAGAACCCGGTGTCAGCTATGCAGGACCAGGCAGCTGAGCAATAAATGGCCAGAGGAATGGATCCCTCCGCCTGGCCCAGAGCCCTTCAGAGCATTCCCATGAGAGAAGCAGCAGGTTGCAGCAATTAGGGGCCATGAATGCTCCCTCCCCTCTTTTTTACTTGTTTAAATGGTGGGGGGAGCTCTTAGTTTAGTAGAAGAAAGTGTCAGGGCCTCGGGAAAAGGGGGTGTATAGACAGGAGGGGGACCGAGTGAGGAGGGAGCGCTGCACACATAGCCGGGGGGGAGGGGGCAGTGAAGGAAAGGGGAGTTCTTTTCGAGTCTGTCTGGTGCAACATGTCCTTGGCTGCTGTTTTTCAGATCCGTGGTGGGGAGGACAGGTTCCAGGACAGAACTGCATCTGGAGACACAAGACAGCCAGGGTAGATCTGGGTTACAGATCTTCTGGGAATCAGACTGGGCCCAGAATGCAGGCGAGGGCAGCAGTCCGGGAGCATGAAAAATGTGTGAGCATTTGGCATCAGCTGGGGACAGAGGAAGGTTGCCCAGCCAACCGGGTCCTTCTGCTGGTCCCTCTCACTCATGTGGCCATCTGCACCCCACTTCTTCTTATCCCACCTTCCTGCATCTTACCCAAGCCCTGGGGGCCTGTGCAATGCACTCCTGTCCCCAGAGTTTGGGTCTTTCAGTAACTTGCCCCCTTCCCCATGGAGGGAGGGACAAACTGAGGCATCCTAAGGCAGCCAGTTCCTGTCCCATTCCCACCCAGTCACTTATGCTCGCACGGGCCTGGTGGGAGGGAGTGGGGGTGGGTGGGGAGGAGAGATGAAGGAGTAGCCCAGAGACACGATGGTTGAGGGGGTAGGGTGGACATGGGAAGGGACATGGTGCAGGACAAGAGTGAAGTGTGGACGGGGCTGGGAGCGAAAAAGGCAGGACAAAAGCTAACCTCCCCTCAAGGTAGCTTCACCCGCCACCTCTGGTTGTCCAACCCGTCATATTATCACATCACGTCAGTGAACACGGGTGCTCCAGAGTGCTCCTTGGTGGAACAGCATCTGCTGGTTAAACACATCTCTCTCCGCATAAAACTGAAATGAAAGGGCGCAGATTTCTACACCGCTGTTTTCTAGCTTGCCTCACTGCTGGAGATCACAGAGACATGTCACCAGTTAACGTTGCTGCCATCTAATTGTCTTCCTGTCTGGGGAGACCATGTTTGCAGATACCAAGGGACATGCTATGCAAACCTTCTCCAGCCTTCCACAAAGTTTCACCTCTGGCCAGGCTGTTGTTTACTCTCTCCTTTCACCCAGCATCTGTTCTCCATTCCTTTTGCTCCAGTCACCAAGTGCTGGTCAGTGAATGCTCTCACACACTCTGCTTTCTCCACCACGCAGTTCCGAGTGGCTATGTGAAACAATGTGTGCGTCACTCTGGCCCACCCGGACTCTCGGCCTGGGAGCTCAGCCCTTAAAGGCAGAGAAGCACGGTCACATCAGGGCAATCCTATGGCCTGAGTCATGCAGGATATCCCACACGATGCTCAGGGGGTCCCTTCTGGGGAAGCTGTGAGTCTGGGTGAGATTTACCACCTAATGACTGACACTTTTACTGTTCTGTTATCATAGTGGCCTCATTTTCAGGAAGCCAGGGCCAAAGTTCACCCCGGCACAGATAACCAGCTCATTTCCCCTGCAAACAGCTCCCCCCATGAGCGCAGGAAGCAGGTAGGAGCAGCAATTTTTGACAGAAAGCACAGAGCCGACTGTGTGAGAGTTTCCGTGTGACTGAGGAGGACTTGACTCTGCTGGGAGAGATCCAGGCTGTGTGGAGATGGCTGGCACACCCCAGCGTGCGGCACAAGGGCTGAGGGAAATGGACGAGGAAGAGGCTGGGTGTCAGGGAGCTGCTCAGAGGTTCCTGGAATGGTTCTTACAACACCATGTGTATCTCGAGGAAAGGCAGAACAAGCAAAGGGAGGAGGAGTGCCAGCTGGTGAAAGAGCTGGTCAAGAGGATCATGGCTTATGTGCATAAGTCTAATGTGCATTTGTTCACTGGGGAAACCATCCTGGTGGGCAGCCAAGCCCAGGACCTCCACATCCAAACAGAGTCCAGCTGCAGCGACTATGACTTCCCGGCCCCGATCCATTACAGCACGGACCTGATCCTCATGGGCAACCTGTACAGCAAACTGTACACCCCGAAAGGTCTCCTGCCTGGCTCCGGGTTCTCGGAGACCAGGGTGCCGGTGTATCGCTGGGGGAACAAGGTGGTGGTGGATTATAACAAGCTGATAATGAGACATATCTTGGAGAGGAGAAACCAAACCTTGGATCTCACAGAGGAAGACATGAAAAATATAAATGACCGGAAATTAAAAACGTCAACTGCTGGTATCCCAGCCTGGGATCTTCCCCACGTCCCCTCCACTCTGCCAAAGTCCCTCAGTCTTATTTGCTAGTACCACCTGACCTGCCGCTTCCTCTTTATCTGCATTAAAGTATCTAAAGGCCTTTTATTTCACTCCTTTTCAGCTACAGCTTTGGAAGACTGGGGTCAGTCCATATGGTGTAATGAAAGAATTGTATGATTGCGTTCAGCAAGCGCTGAATGAAGGCAAGTGTCTTGATGAATATTAATTGATTATTACTACATTCATTAATTAAGGGCAGCCAGGAAGACGGTAAATACTGTCCATGATTGTTGGGGGGGGGGGGCTCGTGTTTTGCTTTGCTTTTTTGTTTTGGTTTGTTTTTTTCTGTTAACTTTGTATTAAAATTTTAAATATATAGAGAGAAAAAAACATAAAAAACTATACAGAAAAGTCTCATATAATACATTAATCTTTTGCTACCTAGTCTTAACTAGACTTGAAATATTTAATTATATAGAGTATGTAGGGTTGAAATATAAATCAGTTATTTGTATTATATAATTTACAAACAAAAGTT